>CM053585.1:139054132-139069569 GCA_028646515.1 Pseudochirops corinnae
CTGCAGCTTTTCTGTTCCGTGAGTCGGTGGGATCCGTTGCCTACTTTCAAATTTCTCGAGCCCGACGTTGGGCGCCAAAATGCCCCGGCCTGCGGGGCACAACGTGGACCCTAGAAAAGAAAGAGGGACGGGGGACAAGAAACACGAAGAATGGAGACAAGACAGGCTTTCTGATGAAGTCTCGTTTATTGAATGCAAGGGCATGAGTATATAAGGAAGTAGAGGATTTCCACAGGTAAATAAGCAACAAGATGCTCCAGGGAGATAAAGCATTCCAGAGAATGGTATGCAAGGAAGTTGACCAGCCACAAAATGTTCTGATAAGATATTGTAAAACATTGACCAGGTGTTGTCTACTGGCCCCCAACACTTGTCTAGCTTCTTGTCCAGTTTGTTGTCCAGTTCCCATTCCATATTGAAGTTCACAGTGTCCAGTCCACCACAAGTCTTTCACAGTTCCTATTTCTCGGAAGACAAAGCTTAAAAGAGCCACAATAATATTCATAGACATTACCGGCACCATGATCAATTCACTATCAGCCTGTGAAATCAACTCAGACCCACCAACAAGGTCTGAGAACTCAACACAAATCATCAACATAGAAGTTAACACAGACCCACAACAAGGTGCAAGAGGTCAGCACAAATCATCAGTAAAGTCCCAGTATCTCCAAAACCCTCCTCCAGGACTTCTATAAACATACAACCAGAAAATCCTCTTTCAGGGCTTCCAGTAAGGTCCCCAGGCTTCCATACAAAGTATCACAAACAAACATCAACACAAGACAGAACAAACAGTGCTGGGATACCACAAGTTTTTTTTTTGATTCTGCCACCACAAGAGTCCCCTTTTCTGTTCTCAATTCCCCGTTCAGTCTTTGGTCCAGCAGCAGCTGCCCTGCCTCCATGATGCTTGCCCTAGGAAATTTTGACTGTCCAGCTTGTGCTCTTCCTTATATAGGGTATAGTGCCTCCCTTTCCTGCTGCAGGAGTTCATGAGTTCTAGGGTTCACAAGTTGTGGAGTTCACACATTCTGTTTCTTAACTGACTTGATACAAGACTGAAAAGAAACTTGAACTGAACCAAGGTATTAATTCAATAGCTGAAACAAGGTGTGAACTACTTCTGTGCTTGCCTTACAATTGCCCGAGTGTTGAACTGGTAATCTTAAAACATAAAGGATCCCAAGGGAATCTATATATTGGGTACACTCACAGTGGAAGATTCATGGTAGGACAAAGTCAAGAATCATCTTGGATGAGAAGGCGTGGATTAGCTGTTATCTGCACTGGTGGAGATAGATTCATTACTGATAGCATGGCTCCACTAAAGTATCCAAATATATCTTGCTGATAAGGGGACTATGATAAATAAAAGCAGCCACAGTCTAAAAGGAATACATCACTAGTGTTGACAAGTAACAGAAATGTTTCTGAAATGATTTATTTTTGGGTAGTTCCTCCATTTACCAAGGTGTACAGTGACATATTTGTGCAGTGATATACTTGGGAAACCTTCACGTCCATTAAAACTACATGTGGTTTGGCTACACCTCTCTTTTACAGATGCTGCTTTTGTAGACGCTCAATGCTGTAAATTGGTAAACACTTTGGAGCCAAGAAGTGAGGCTCCACTATCTCCTGGCATTGTTCAAATCACTCGGTTATGGTCAGGGTATGGGCTGAGCCATTTCTGCTTTGAAGCTCTGAGGGAAAGAGGAAATATATAGCTTTGGGGCTTGATTGATAGTTTTCCTCTTTCAACAGGATTAGCCCCTGCTCTGTCTGCTTTGTAATTATCTTGAGTACTGATCCAGCTAATAGGGAAATGAAACCCAACCAGCCCAAACCATGTCCTTGGCACTGTTATATCCTCTTCTAACCATCAGGGCAAGGCCTGAGAAGCAGTTTTAATGTGAAGCGGACAAAACAGAAAGAGCTTGAAATAAGGTGAGCATAAGCCACATAAATCAGCCCAAAATTAACTGAGCGTGAACGCTAATCTACAAAGGTATTACCAGGCTCGTTGCTGGGATCCCATACATGCCCTTACAAGCTCTCTCCTCAGCTTTCCTCTTGCGGAGGAATGTGGCTGATCCCATGGGAAACTTTCAGACCATAAATGCAAGTTCCTGCAAGCTGAGTTTTTTACCCTTTGACCTCAAGCTTTCCCCTCTGCTCCAGTGCCCATGTTTCAGTTCCAGCTGACATGTATTTCAGACTCAGCTGAATCAATTTGATGGATTCAACAAATAACTAATTAGTTGCTGTGTTTTTGATGGGATTCAGAGTAGGTCTACAAGGGAGAAAAGTAGGAAACTTGATAGTTTGAGCTTTGCTGTGTCTTTCTTCATGGGACTTTTGTTTTCCCCTTACTGAGAAGAGTTTAAATAAGGACCTTCTGTAAGTTGCATCACACTTATTTGCTGGGAGATCCTTGTCATGTATGATAATAACAACTGCACTACATATTTACATAGAATTTTCACCCCTTCACCACCATGTCCCAACCCCCAGCTTAAAGCATTTTATAGGTATCACCTTTGAGGGCAGGGATTATTTTTGTTGTTGGCTTTTTCTTGCCATAGCTTTGCATGGAAGAGTCAGGGACAGAAAAGGTCCTGAACCTCTGATTTCATTCATGCATTGAATCCCAAGTGTAAAAAGTACCTACAGTGAAGATCAGCAGCTTTCCTGAAATTTAGAGTGTTAAGGAGTTGTCCAGGGCACTGTAAGTTTAAAGGTATTGATCATGGTCACGTAGGTATTATGTGACAGCAATAGAGCTTAAAACCCTTGTCTTTTTATCTCCAGCCTTGATACTTTGTCCAGTTGACAAAATTACACAACATCTAAATGTCTTACCCAGAATTTGTGTGGTTCAGTTGAATCGTCTCCCTGGGTTCTGGGGAAAGGGATGCTGTAATCCCCATTTCCCAGGTAAGGAAAATTAAATTAGATGTGAAGGACACAGAACAATGGAGTCTCCACCCAAATATCGCACCTTAAGTGGATATCACACTGGAGCTGATTCAGAATATCTTTCTGACTCCTGGTAGTTAACACCAGGAGGCAACAAATGAATGATTAACTTGAGTGCCTTTCTCTTAAGATGACTTCCATCTGAAAAACGTAAGAGTCTGGACTAGATAACTTCCATGGTATCTTCTGGCTCTGACTTTCTGTGAGTCTCTGAGTCCAGTGGTTCCTTTGTAGCATTTTCCTGATTTGAGTAGCAGACATACATTACAAAAGGCTTAACATCTAAATGCCTAAAGGAAAAATTAATTCAGTTATAAGAAGATATAGACAGTATCAAAATGGTGGCAGCAGATTTTAATGTTCCCTTCTCTGTTTTAGATAAATCTAATTGAAAAATTAAAAAATGGAAAATTATTTTTAATATTACTAGAGAAATTAGAGGTAAAAGATTTATATCTTCTAAATGATGTTATTAAAGAATCTCCATATTTATTTATCTGTTCATTTATTTGTTTATTTATTTGTTTCTTAGCACCACTTAGAACTTTTATGAAAAATGACCATGGATTGGGATGTAAACTACAAATGTTTAAAGAAGAGCAAAAACAGTAATACCTCCTTTATGTACCGTAATGCAATAAAAGTGTTGATCAGTTCTAATAGCCTAAAGTAGACAATCTGCAGGTAATCCATTGATTATCTGTTGTTGTTATTATTATTATCAATTGAATATGTCTACAAGAAATAGACTGGAGCTGAATGTACCAAGTGAAACATTCACTGGGTCAAATGTTAAAGATCCTTATCCTGGTGAGGCAAAATTATTCATTTCTGAAGCCCTGCTTTTCACAGAACTATGAAGATTTATAATGATTATTTAGACTCAGTAAATACACTGTTCAAACAAAATTTTTCAAAATATATACAAATGTGTAAGAACACAGGACTATATATCTAGTTCTGGAAGAGATCTCAGAGGTCATTTAGTCACCTCTCATTTTACAGATGATGAAAATGAGGCCTAGGAAAGGTAAATTACTTGCCTAAGGTCACATAGTCAGAGTGATAATCTCCATTGTCTCTTTGACTCAGGGTTTACTATTTATATACTGCTTGATTGAACTTTAAGTACAAAATGCAAAATGGATATCTTTTATCATTCATTACTGCTGTCTTCCTAGATATTTACAATGCTAATTTTTTCTTTAAAAAATAACCTGCATTCCTGAAATACATCTCTATCCTAGTGTTCAATATATCCTGGCATCACTTCACTTCAATCCATTAAGCATTTATAAAGCACCTACTTTGTGGCATTGGGATTATAAAACAAAAATGAAACCACCACTTGCCCTCAGGGAGTTTATATTCTACTTGAGGGTATTGGTGGGGGGAGGGTCACAGAGAACACACAGATAAGTAAATACAAAATTCTTAAAAAAGCAGAAACAAAATAATTCTAGGAGTGTTAACAGCTGGAAATAAGGAAGAATTTAGGGTGGATACCTTAAATGGAGCTAGAAATTCCACTTTTTAATCCTACAGTTTTATGTTTTACTTACCAACTTCTTTAAGACATGCAATTAGATTAATTTTATTTCAACAAGCATTTATTAAATGCCTACTCTGTGCTGTGCCCATATCACTATGCAAGGCACTATGGATATGGAGTGGAAAATAATAGTCTCTACCTTTAAGGAACTTTTATTTAACTGGAATAATTTCAAATGATGTGCACTTCTAACTAGTCATCACATGAGTTCTAGTTGTCATTAATATATTCACTTGTAAAATTCTCCCTCCTATTGATTTCCTTGCTCTATATATTCAAAATTCATTTACCTTTTTACATTAAGATGTTACCTCTTTAAAACACTGAAAACAGTGTTAAGCCAATATACAATAAATTTCAAATCAGGAATAGGAACTGGATCTGTGATTTAATCAGCATAGAAAGCTCCCAGATGAGAAAACTCCTTCTTCCAATGTAGATCAGAGTCTTCTTTATAATTTAGAGTTTTGGCAAGTTTCCCAGAGTATCAAGAGGTTAAATGTCTTGTCCAGAGTTACACTTTAGCCTATGTGAGAGGTGCTATTTGAACCCAGTTTTTTCTGGCGTCAAGGCCAGCTCCCTATTCACTAAATTGTTATGCATCTAGTTTTTAAATAAATTAATGTAGAAACTTTCTTAGGGCTATTTTTTTAAAATTATACTTTATTTTTACATGAACTTAGTTTCTGAATATATACCTCTCCCGTCCCTTACTTGACAAATTTTCCCTTGTAAGAAAGGAAGAAAAAAAAAAGACAACAAAACTAATTCATTACATCTAACATGCTTGACGGTATATGCAATATTCCACACCCAAAGTCTCCCAAAACTGCGGAGGAGGTACATTTTTCTCAACTCTCCTCAATGATCCAAAGTAAGATTCTTGATCAGTTTAGTCACATAGTGTTCAGTTTCATTTTTTTGTTATTTTTATTTTCCTTGTTGTAGTCATTTTTTATATTTTTTTTCTCATACTCTATTTCTTTATTCTGTACTAATTCATATGTCTCTCCACAATTATCTAAATTCTTCATGTTCGTGATTTCTTACAATGCAGTAGTATTATTTTATATTTAAGTGCCACAGTTTATTTAGCCACTTCCCAATTGACAGGCATCCACTTTGTTTCTAAGAGTATATGCTAACAGAAAAGTATTACTACTAATATTTCAGAGTATATGAGACTTTCTGTCTTTGACCTGCTCAGGGTATATGCCTGCTTTTGGACTAAGTTAAAATTTCTTTTGTGTCTCAGACTGGCAGAATTCTTTAATTAATTTTACTGGCTTCAGTTTTCACCCTTGGAATTTTTATTAATGAGAATTAGTCACTTTATAACCCTGTGAATTTTTATTGTTTGTTCCCTGGATCATACTAAGCATCTGTCCTCCTCCACTCATTCGCATAAGCTTCTGAAGGCAGCTGGAGAAGTCTCACAACCCTACTGACTGAGTACATTACAAATTCATGTTATCCAAGCACAACTGGACCCTCACATCAGGTTAAGCAGTCCTTTTATTTCCAATTAGTTCTCCATCTCACTCCTTATAGAATTTGTTCTAAACTTTCTCTTCACTCTTCAAGCATATACCTATATGTTTCCTATTATACCTTCCCTTCATCTCTGTAAGCTTTAACCTCTGAGCTCTTTAACTTTGCATCATATTTTACTGAAAAAAAAAATTTATAAAAAATAAGCCACTTCTTCCATTTACGTCATCTCAGATGAAGACATTTACCACTCTCTTCTCCTTTTCTCCATTCTACCTTTTATGTTTCCATTTCCTTTCTGCTCATATACTCCTCTACCTCTTATAGTCTGAATTTAACACAGCTGAAATTGCCCTGGTCAGTTTTACCCGTAGTCTATTAAATGCAAACTAGGATGGACTTTCTCAGTCTTTATCTGCTGAATTTGGCACTACTGACCATGTTTGACTCCTTGATACTCTCTCTTCTCTAGATTTTCATGACACTCTTCTTTCCTGGTTTCCCTCCTACCTGCCTGAGCAATTCTTCTCAGTCTCATTCACTGACTAATCATCTTTATCACATTCACTGATTGTATATATTCACCAAAATTATGTCACTGACCCTTTTCTTTCCTTCTGCAATCTCAACTACTTTATCAACTTTCAAGGGTTTAACCCTCCTCTCAATGCATTTCTATGATTACAATGTGTATATTTCCATACCATTGCATTTATTATGATCATATTAAATATATTTCCACATTAGACATGTTATGAAAGAAGAATCAGAACAAAAAGGAAAAAAACACAAGAAAAAACAAACAAAATGCAACAACAACAAAAAAAGAAAATTGTCTGCTTCAATAAGCATTCAGACTCCATAGTTCTTTTTCTGGATGTGCATAGCATTTTGTGTCATAAGTCTTTTGGAATTCTGTTAGTTCATTGCATTGCTCAGAAGAGTTAAGTCTAACAAAGTCAGTCATTGCAGTGTTGCTTTTATTATGTACAGTGTTCTCTTGGTTCTGCTCACTTCATTCACCATCAGCTCATGTAAGTTGTTCCAGGTTTTTCTGAAGTCCACTTGCCCACTGTTTCTTATGGAGCAATAGCATTCCATTACACTTCTATACCAGAACTTATTCAGTCATTCCCTAATTCTTTGACACCACAAAAAGAGCTTGATAAATATTTTTGAACACATGGATCTTTTTCCCATTCTTATGATCTCTTTGGGATACAGGCCCAGAAGTGGTATTGCTGGGTCAAAGGATATGCTTATTTTTATAGCTCTTTGGGCATAGTTCCAAATTGTTCTTCAGAGTGATTGGATCAGTTCACAACTCCACCAACAATGCATTAGTGTTCCAATTTTCCCACATCTTGTTTAGTATTATCATTTTCCTATTTTGTCATGTTAGCCAATCTGATAAGTATGATGTGGTATCTCAGAGTTGTTTTAATTTTTCATATGATTTTAAATATCTTTAATTTCTTCATCCCAAAACTGCCTATTTATATCCTTTGGCTATTTGTCAATTGGGAAATGACTTGTATTCTTATAGATTTTACTCAGTTCTCTATATATTTTAGAAATGAGGTCTTTATCAGAGACACTGGCTATAAAAATTGTTTCACCTCTTACTGCTTCTCTTCTAGTCTTGGTTGCATTGGCTTTGTTTGTGCAAAACCTTTTTTAATTTAATGTAATCCAAATCATCCATATTGCATTTCATAATGCGTGTCTTTTCATTAATTCCCTTGATATTCTGAACTTTTTGTTTTTCCAGATAAATTTTGTTATTATTTTTTCTAGCTCAATAAAATACTTTTTGGTAGTTTAAGGGTTTGGCACTGGATAAGTAAATTAACTTAGGTAGAATTGTCATTTTTATTCTATTAGCTTGGTCTACCCATGATCTACTAATGTTTTCCCAAGTATTTAGATCTGACTTTGTGTGGAAAGTGTTTTGTAATTGAGTTCATACAGTTCCTGTGTTTGTCTTGGTAGGTTGACTCCCAAATATTTTTTATTGTCTACAGTTACTTTAAATGAAATTTCTATTTCTATCTCTTGCTACTGGGCTCTGTTAGTGATATGTAGAAATATCTATGATTTATGCAGATTTATTTTATATCCTGAAAACTTGTTAAAGCTGTTAATTATTTTAAGTAGATTTTTAGGTGATTCTCTAGGTTTCTTTAATTTATGCCATCATATTATCTGCAAAGAGTCATTGTTTTGTTTCCTCATTGCCTATTTCTAATTCCTAATTTTTTCTAGTACTATATTGAACAATAGACATCCATGTTTCACCCCAATCTAATTGTAAATGCTTCTAGCTTATACCCTTTGCATATAATGCTTGCTGCTGGTTTTAGATGTTACTTATCATTTAAGGAAAGCTCAACTGATTCCCATACTCTCTAGTGTCTTTAATAGCAATGGGTGTTATATTTTGTCAAAAGCTTTTCCTGCATTTGTGGATATACTCATGATTTCTGTTAATTTTGTTAATATTATGTTTAATTATGCTGACAGTTTTTTGTTTTAATATCTTGGCTAATGTTTAATTTTTTTCATCTATATTCATTAGGGAAATTGGTTTATAAGTTTCTTTCTCTGTTTTGACTCTTCCTGGTTTAGGGATCAGCACCATATTTGTACCATAAAAAAAAATTGGTAGGACTCCTTCTTTGCCTATTTTTCCAGATAGTTTCTATAGCATTGGAAATAATTGTTCTTTAAATGTTTAGTAGAATTCACTTTGTAAATCCATCTGGTCCTAGAGATTTTTTCTTAGGGAGTTCATTAATGGTTTCTTCAATTTCTTTTTGTGAAATGGAGGTAAGTATTTTATTTTCTCTTCTATTTCTCTGGGCAATTTATATTTTTGTATATATTCTTCCTTTTCACTTATATTGTCAGATTTATTGGCATGAAATGGGGCAAAATAGCTCCTAATTATTGTTTTAATTTCCTCTTCATTTTAACGGTGACAAATTTACTATATTCATTTTTGATACTGGTAATTTGTTTTTTTTCTTTCTATTTTTTAATCAAATTAACCAAAGGTTTATCTATTTTATTGGTTTTTTTTTTCATAAAACCAGCTCTTAGTTTTACTTATTAGTTCAATAGTTTTCTTAATTTCAATTTTGTTAATCTCTCCTTTGATTTTCAGAATTTCTAATTTAGTATTTAATTGAGATTTTTAATTTGTTCTTTTTCTAGCTTTTTTAGTTGCATGCCCAATTCATTCATCTTCTCTTTCTCTATTTTATTTATGTAGACATGTAGAGATATAAAATTTTCCCTAAGAACCACATTGGCTGCATCCCATAAGTTTTGGTGTGTTGTCTCATTATTGTCATTCTCTTGGATGAAGCTATTAATTGTTACTATGATTTCTTGTTTGATTCACTCATTCTTTAGGATTAGCTTATTTAGTTTCCAATTAATTTTATTCTATCTTTCCATGGCTCTTTATTACTTGTAATTTTTATTGCATCATGATCTGAAAAGGATGCATTTAATATTTCTGCCTTCCTGCATTGAATTGAAAGGTTTTATGCCTTAGTACGTTGTCAGTTTTTGTGTAGGTGCCATGAACCACTGAGGAAAAGATATATGCCCTTCTATCCCCATTCAGTTTTCTCTAGAGGTCTATCATATCTAACTTTTTTAAAATTTTATTCACCTCCTTAACTTCTTTCTTGTTTATTTTGTGGCTAGATTTAGTTCTGAGAGGGTGAAGTTGAGGTCCCTCACTAGTATAGTTTTGCTGTACTATTTCTATTTCTTCCTGTAACTCACTTATCTTCTCCTCTAAGAATTTAGATGCCATAAGACTTGGTGCAGATATGTTTAGTATTGATATTACTTCATTGTCTACCATTTAGCAAGATGTAGTTTCCTTCTTTATCTCTTATAATTAGATCTATTTTTGCTTTTACTTTGAGACCGGGGTTGTTCCCCCTGCCTTTTTTTTTTTTTACTTCAGCTGCCACGTAATATATTATACTCCAGCTTTTTACCTTTACTCTGTGTGTATCTCTGCTTCAAACTTGAGTTTCTTTTTTTTTAATCTTTTGTTTTAAATTTTTTAAATTTTAGACTCAAAGGTCAGAACACAAATACAGAATAGAGAAAAGAAATAAAAACATATCAAACTGTATCAGCAATGCAGTATTCACAATGCCTGCAGTAACTATAAATATGCTGATATAGTTATTAATCACAAAATGGAACAGGCTCTCTACATAAGAAATATAGATAGTGCATTCATTTAAATACCAGAAAACTGAGTCCCCAAACCAGAAAGTCAAAGCCAACCCAGTAGTGATGAAGTTGGCACATGTGGTCAAAGTAGTAAAGTAGTAAACGCCCACATCCTCAAGCCTTCAAACAGGACAGGCTACCTCAGGCAAAGATCCTCCTCTCCTCATGCACGCAACTGCTCAGCGTCCAGGCAGCTTGGTCCCAGCAGCTCCGGCCCCTGGCAGTTTCTGCCCCAGGCAGTCCTCAGCAGGAGTCCTTAGCAGAAATTCTGCCCTGCTCAAAGCAAAAAGAGTTCGCAACCGCAGCCACTGCCTCTGATGCTGCTTCCAGTCAGCACCGCAGGGAGACTAGCTTGGGTTCCGGCGGTCTCTTGCTCCACCCCTTCCTGCTACATCAGCAAGCTCAAAGGGCATGGAAGATCTTCAAATCCCAGTATCATTACACAAACTTAAATTGAAACTCATTGAAACCTAAATAAGAAGAAAGAAGAAAAAGCATGTCGTGTGCATAACAGAACATAAGAGAGGATTCAAAATATGTAACAATAAATTTTCATTTCAAGAAGCCTGTATTATAAATAATATGAATTGTGTTGAGAATTATCCATCTTTTCTTTGCTTCCTTATAAGTTTTCTTTTGTTTTCTGCTGTGTGCTTTTTTACTTTGTTCTTTTTTCCCTCCTTTCCCACCCACCCTAGAAGGTTACAATAAAGTTTAGATATGTTTCTCGAATTGTCCCAGGAAGACCCCAGTTGTTCCCCTGTTCTTATTTATCTCCAGCTATACTTTTTTTGCCCTAAGGTGCTATTTTAAGTCTTTTGTGGGGGAAAATCTTGAAAGCTTGGAATTTTCTGACCTACTATGCCATCTTCTCAGAATCTTCTCTCTCAAACATGTTTCTTTTAAACAACATATTATAGAATTCTGGTTTTTTACATTATAAAATATTTGGGAATCTACATGCTAAGACAAACATTAAGGATTCCACCTGTTATGATAGACACACACAGAAAACAACGTTAGAAAATTTTCTACTCAAAGAAATACAGATTTAAATAGCTAGAGAAATATGAACTGTTCATGGGTAGTCCAACTTAATATAAAAAAAAATGATGGTACTACCTAAGTTAATTTACTTATTCAGTGATATATCAATCATACTACAAAAAAAGAATTACTAGAGCTAGAACAGTCAATTTTACAAGCCCACATAAGCACCAAAATAGAAATTCTAAAAATGGAAGATTAGATTAACAAAATTAAAAACAAAAAATGTATAAACTTATAAATAAAATAGAAGCTGGTTATTACTTTAAAAACTTGGTATGATTTTTACAATTATTTATTTAGTTATTTCCTCCAATTATATGTTAAAACAATTTTAATATTAGGTTTTTTTTTAAATTTGAGTTACAAATTCACTCTCCCCCCTCATAGAGAAGGCAAACAATTTGTTATAAGCTATATATGGAAAAATTTTCCATATTAATTATTTTGTGAAAGAAAACAAAGGACCCCCCCCACCAATAAAAAACCAAGAAAAATAAAGACAATTATAAAAACATGTTTCAAATTGTATTCAGACTCTATCACTTCTTTTTTGGAGGTGGATAACATTTTTCATCATAATTCATTCAGAATTGCCTTGCTAATAATAGAAATCATTTACCAGGAATCATTAGACAGTATTACTGTTGCCATTTATAATGTTCCCCTGGTTCTGCTCATTTCACCCTGCATCAGTTCATGTAAGTTTTTCCAGGTTTTTCTGAGAATATCCTCATCATTTCTTATAGCACAGTAGTATTCCATCAGAATCATATACCAAAACTTGTTCAGTCATTCCCTAGTTGATGGGCATCTCCTCATTTCTAATTCTTTGCCATCATTAAAAGATCTGCTAGATTTTTTTTTTTGTATAGATCCTTTTCCTTTTTGGGATATAGACCTATTAGTGGTATTTCTGGGTTAAAGGATATGGATGGATTTAGAGCCCTTTGGACATAATTCCAAATTGTTCTCCAGAATGGTTGAATCAGTTCACAGCTCCAACAATGTGTTAGTGTTTTAATTTTCCTAAAACTCCTCCAATACTTCTCATTTTCCTTTTCTGTCGTATTAGCCAACCTGAAAATTTGTGGACTGGTACTTCAGAGTTGTTATAATTTGCATTCTCTAATTAGTAGTAATTTAGAGCATTTTTCCTTTGATTCTAGATAGCTTTGATTACTTCACCTGGAAACTGTTCATATAATTTGACCATTTATCATTTGGGGAATGCCTTTTATTTTTATATATTTTACTTTTTTCTTCATTTGTTTGAGAAATGAGGCCTTTATCCAGAAACTTGCTGTTAATTTTTTTCACAGTTATAATTCATTGTATTTCCTATCCCCACCCCCCCATTTATCCTATTCTCTCTCTTAAGTGTTCACCCTGTCTGGCCTCAAGTTTTTTGTTTTTGAGATGGCTAGGTAGTACAGTGAATAGAGCATCAGCCCTGGAGTCAGGAGAACCTGAGTTCAAATTTGGCCACAGACACTTAACACTTACTAGTCCTGTGACCTTGGGCAAGTCACTTAACCTCAATTGTCCTGCTTTCCCCGCTCCAAAAAGCAAAAAAAAAAAAAAGGTTTTTGCTTTTGACTTCTGCTTCCCCCATCTGCCCTCCTTTCTATCCACTCAGATCCCTCACTTCTCTTACTTCCTTTTTCTACTGCTTTCCTATAGGGGAAGATAGATTTTTATACTCAACTCTGTGTGTATGTTACTCCCTCTTTGAGCCAATTCAGATGAAAGCAGGCTTCACACACTCTTACCACCACCTCCCTCATCTTCTCCTTTACTGTAAAAGTTCTTTCACATCTCTTTTAAGTGAGATAATTTACCTCATTCTACCTCTCCCTTTCTCCTAGTTCATTCTTCTTTCTCACTTCTCAATTTTATTTATTTATTTATTCATAGGTAATCTTTCCATCATATTCAACTCACAGCTTTCCCTCCATGTTAGTAACAAATTGTTCATGCATGGAGAAGTGCTCTAACTTGTAAACATTAACTTTCCTGGTAAGGATCTTGCCTTGGGGCACCCGCTGTTGTTGAATGTGAATGTTTAGCTTGGAGAGGATAAGCCTGTGATTGTGATCAGTCCAGTATTCTGTACCACACACTACCTTCATCACTCTCACATCCTGTCTGTTTCTTCTCTTTACAGTGATATAATCTATTAAATGCCAATCTTTTCTGTGAGGCTGTATCCACAAAGTTTTATTGCTTTTAGGTAAATGGAAGGCTGTGTTGGCGATGAAAAAGTCATGAGACGCCCAAGTTTTCAGTAGTAAGTGACTATTGCTGTTGCTGTTGCCAATTTCATTCCTTCTAAAGGATCTCTGCCATGTCTTATAGTCAGTACCTGCTTAGGAATTAAAGTCATCTTCAATTATTCACGTGTCCCCTTTCAGCATTTGGAGGGTGAGATGTCCTCATCTTCATAAAATTTTTCTTTACCCTCATCAGAATTCATCATGGTAGGAGCATACACATTGATGATGGTGGCTTGGCACTTCCCTGTAAATGGTAATCACATTGTCATGAGCCTGTTACAGGCTCAGTTGTTTTTGTTTTTGGATGGGGGGAAGGCAGGGCAATTGGGGTTAAGTGACTTGCCCAAGGTCACATGGCTAGTAAGTGTTAAGTGTCTGAGGGCAAATTTGAACTCAGGTCCTTCTCACTGCAGGGCCAGTGCTCTGTTCACTTAGCCACTGCCGCCCCCGAGAATCATATAATTTTTATATTTATAAACTTGAACTTTGGTGAAACTAAACTCTTTTCAAATTACATGTATATGGATACATATTTTTCATATATTTAATATAAATATCTAATAAATATACATATATGTATATTCAGTCAGTTGTCTATATATCTTGGTTACCAAAATTATCTCAGAAATTTTATACACTTTTTTTTTTTATTCAAACACTTCTCTTCCTATCCTAGGTGCATCAGTTTTGTTTGTGGAAAAGCTTTGAGGTACATATAAATAATCTGTTTTATCTTTAGTAATTGTCTTTGGACCTCGTTTGATTAAAAATACACCTACTTCCTAGAACTGTAAAAGGTATATGACCTGCTTCTGTTCAGTTATTTTTATGATATGAACTTTAGTGTTTGTCATATATCTACTTTGAATTTATTATTAAATTAGTATAAAATGTTGGTCCAAATCTAATTCTCCTGGTATGCTTTTGAATTTCCCCATAAATTCTTATCAAATATGGAGTCCTTTCCTGAGTAATTTGTTTTGGAGTTTTATTGAACACTGAGTTAAGTTTCATTATTTCCAATTTTTCCTGATCTTATCTGTTCCTTGATCAACTTTTTTTAAAAAACCAATACCAAATGGTTCCAAGTACTGCTGCTTTAGTGTATTGTTTCAGTTATGAAAACACTACATTTTTTCTTTAGTTCTATAGTTCCTTTGATATTTTAGATGTTTCTCCTCTAAATGCAGAATTTCATTTTTTTTCAATTTCTGCAAAATCTCCCTTTGATAACTTTATTGGTAAAGCATTGAAATTATAAATTAGGTTTGGTAGTATTGTAATTTTTATTGTTTTGACATGGCCTAGGCATGATCAGTGGAGATTCTTCTGGTTATTTAAGTTGCTCTTTATTTCTTTAAGGAACAAGTTGTAAAACAATTCATAGATATATTTCTGCTTTTGTAGATGGACTGAAATATTCTGTGCCTTTTGTAGTTATTTTGAATGGGATTTCCCTTTTATTATCTCTTGGATTTCATTGTTATTATAGAGGAATTATATTTTTGTGGGTTTACTTTGTAATCTGTAACTTTGCTGAAAATCATTTTACTTAGAAGCTTTGCTGATTGCCTAGGGTTTTCTAAGTAAGTCTGCATAAGTAATCAGTGTCTCTATACTACATCAGCAAATAGAGATAGTTTCAGATTATTTTTGACTATGTTTATGTTATTAATTGCTTTCTCTAGTCTTATTGGTATTATTAGTATTTCTAAGACTATATAGCAGGGAAAGTGGTTTACTCTTTGTATTACATCTTTATTTATAGGAAAACTTCTAGTGAATTCTCATTGCATAAGATACTTGCTTTTTGTTTTAGATTTTTT
>CM053585.1:139070069-139096090 GCA_028646515.1 Pseudochirops corinnae
TCTCTCTCTCTCTCCTTCCTTCCCTCCCCCCCCTCTCATTTTTCTCCCAGGGTTATTTTGAGGATCAAATGGTATGTGTAAATGTATATGTATGTATAGGTGCATATATGTATATATACATATATGGTTTTGTAAATTTTAAAGTGCTATACCTATTATAATTAATTTGGATTTTAAAATATGATTTATTTTGTTGATTATTTCTCTAATATATCCCCAATACAAATCCAGTTTGGTCATAATGAATGAATTCTAGGAAGAAATGTAGTAGCCTATTTGATGGATTTATTGGCTTGACCAAGGATCTTTTCTCCATTTCCTGTGGATCAGACTAGTTAGGAAAAGTTTACTTTGACCTGGGAAGAAGTCTAGTACTTTAATCACCCTTCCCTAGGACTACCTAAATTCTCTCTCATACTGCTACATTATGGTGGGCAAAGACTTGAAAATGCCACCTCCTGCCCCACTCCCCACCTCCCATCCTGAGAAATTTGATATACACTATTATATTAATGACATAATGTTGAGTAGGTCAGATGAGACCAAGGTAGCAGAGACTCTAGATCAGACAGTGACTCATAGGAGACACAGGTTGGAAATCTACCCGAAGAAATTGCATGTAGCCAGCTCAGTTAAATGTATCGAACTAGAATTGCTAAAGAAAATTCAGAGGATTCTGGATTATGTTCAGAATAAATTGTTGACAAAACTAAGAAGAAAGCTCAGGGAACTATTGGACTCTTCAGATTTTGGAGAGCCCATTTTCTATACCTAAGTATATTGATAGAATCCATTTACCACAATATTCTCAAGTATACTTTTTTCATGTGTGACCCAGAACAAACTATATCCCTAGAACATCTAAAACAGGCTAACTGGTATTCTTTCACCCTCGCTTCTTATGACTGAAGGACACATGTTTTCAGAGTTCTCTTCCTGTTATTGGCAGGTACCAAGGGTTAGTCAGAATAAGTGAGTTTTAGGCTTCTGGAGCTGCAAGTTGCCTATCTTGCCAATGTGATACCCACAGTGGCTGCTATGAATTACAGGTGCATTTCCAGGTTTGAATTGCAAGATATAACAGACTTTCTTCTTTGAAGACAAAACCAAGATATTTATCCATATACCAGAAAGACAAATCCACCATAGTAATAAAGAAGTTGGTACACATTACCAGTGCAGGGAGCACTGCCATCCGCAAGCCTTCCCTCTATCAGGTCTCCCCACAAACAAGTTCCCTTAAGCAAAATGCCCCTCTCTCATCCATGCTAGTTGCTTTGCCTCTCTCTGCCTCCTCTCTCTCAGCTCCACCACACTCTCACTTCCTGCTCCACCTGATCCTGTTTTACCTGTTCGACCAGCTCCTTGCATCACAGGCTCCATGTTACTCAGGATCATGTGACTCAGGCTTCCCTGTGACTCAGGCTCAAAGCAGGTCACATAGACCTATTAATGGGGAAGAAAGATCTTCCCATTTCATTAACAATACAAGTTCCCCAAAAGAAATCACTCACTATATAATTTTGGAAAAATTGTTGCTCGCCTATTACTAGGCCTTAGTGGCTACTGGCCAGTTGCTTATTATGGATTGTATGATACAAGATGGTCCCTCTAACAATATAAGTAAGGTACAGAAAGCTTCGATTACTAAATGGAAATAATACAATCACACTGGTCTGGAATCCTTTGGTATTAATGCCCTTTAGATTAGAAACAGCAAATATGACAGAGACTGGGCCCTTCATTTCAGGTCCTAGAAGCATGCTTCTTCCCCTACTAGCTAAACTTATGGGCTTCAAAACATATAAAGACCTAGCTCTTGAGGACTGAAATTTGGCTGGTTTACTGTTAACTCCATCTGTTGAGAGAGGCATATACAATTGGACTTCAGTATCTACCAGTCTATGAAAAGGAGAGTCCCCTAGGGAATAGAGGTCCTAGAAAATCCTCTCTGTGGGATAACCTCTAGACTGCATAGCTGGGATATAAGAAAGTCTTGAGGTATGGACCAGAGAAGACCTTCATCTATATTGATTCCTTGAAAGTAGCCATGATGCTGGCCAAGTTATTTGAGACATGGTGAAAATAAGACTGGACAATCAAAGTCTCTCTCCTTTGGCATCAGTACCAAAAGAGGAATTTTGCTGATGTTTCCCACTGCATAATTTTTTTTTTTGCAAGGCATGTCAGCATCTATCAGAGATATCATATGCTAAACAGGTTGCAACTGATACAAAAACAGTAGAAATTAGGGAATGAACCCATTGCCAATATGGACATTGGGGTGGTAATGTCATATTGTGCTGAGATAGACAACATGATCCCCCTAACTTAGTGGTTCTCAACCTTCCTAATGACGTGACCCTTTAATACTCATATGTGGGCAGACCCACCTGGAGATGGATAGAGGAGCCATGTCTTGATTCCTAAGACCATTGGAAATATGTGTTTTCTGATGGATGGTCTTAGGCAACCCCCAGGTTGAGAACTGCTGCGGGCCTAACTAATGACAAGAAAAGTTATTTCCACTTGATTTGATCCCTCGTGTTAGTCAAAACCCCCACCCAATCTAAGTGGTACTCAACTTGTTCCCAGTTGGAAAAATCACTTTCATCTGAACCAAATTTTGCCTTTGCTAATCAACAACTGTATCATCATGCACTGCCCAGGTCAGGTGTCCTCTCAGAAACCAAGTCTATAATTAATAAATGCCATCCTAGAAAGGAGAATGTCTCTCTAGTCCAGTGGCTTCTTATATCTCATTGCCAGGACATTTGCCTGTTAAGAATTCACTACTTTTGGACATAGATTTAGCTGAGCCTTTCTGGGCCTTTCTTTCTTTCTTTTCTTTTTTTTTTTTTTAGAAGGGAGAAGGTAGGGCAATTGGGGTTAAGTGACTTGCCCAAGGTCACACAGCTTGTAAGTATTCAGTGTCTGAGGCTGGATTTGAACTCGGGTCCTCCAGACTCCAGGGTCAGTTCTCTTTTTACTGCTACCCTTCTGGCCCTTTCTTAATCCTTCTCTGGTACAGATACCTTAGACTTAAAGTCCTTGTCCCCTCAGAAGACTCCATATGCCACCTAATTTGGCAGGCTTTCTTGCCTTTGGGATAGTTCAGAATACTCCATCCTCCAAAAGACATAGGGCTACAAAGTCCTTGCTTTTGGATGGAGTGGGACAGGTAAAAATGTTGCTTTATAACTATGGCGTGTGAATACTTGAAAGAAAGGGTATCTCTTAGCTGACTTGGTCATGAATCTGAGTCTCTGGGTGGGGATGGGAGACAGTTAGCCTGTGTGGAAAAGTTGGCAACCCTTTCTCAAAGGACTCTAAGGGGGCATAGGTTTTGTAAAGTTTCCCAGATGTACCCATTAGTTTTTCATAAGCCAGGAAATACTGAGTGGGTGACAGTATTAGGAGAGTCTCAGTATCAACCTAAATAACCTAAACTGGAGATGTTGCATACAAGAGGCAGATGACCTCTTAGCCACTACTTACAACACTATTGATGACTCTGAAGCATAATGAAGAATTGTTGACTGTATCAAAAGAATCATTTGTTTCAGTAAAGGGCAACACTGCTTCTTAAGGCACCATTCCAGCATGATCTCTTCCATTCATATTTAGCCCTTGTCCTTCCCCATCCTTAACTTGAAGGGTGCTCAGTTAACATTGGCAGCTAGATGGTGCAGTCCATAGAGTGCTGAGCTTGCTGTCTGTAAGACCTGCGTTCAAATTCCACTGTAGACACTTTTGTCTATGTGACCCTGGACAAGTCACTTAGCTTCTGCTTCCCTTAGTTTCTTCAGATGTAAAATGGAAATGCCTGGCACATAGTAGACACTATGTAAATTCCTGTCCCCTTCCCTCCCCACAATTTCTTTCCCTTCCATTTTCCTTCTGTTCCTTCCTTTCTGCCTTGAAGCATAAGAATAAGTCTTTGAACTCATAGATTATGCCTGGGTGGGGTAAAATATTTGTTTTGAAGTGGATGTGGAGGGGAAAGAGGTAGAAAGGTCTGCTTATCATAGATGTTTAGGAGTAAGCTTCCAAGCACTTGTCTTGAATGGCAAATGAGCCTGATCTGAGGTTAGGGGCAGGGAAGGGGAGTAACAAGCAGAATTGCACTTTGCACCCACTGCTCTGCTAGCTCATCATCTCTAATCTCATCACCGTTCTGGTAACTCAAACCTTGACACCAACGCCCTCAGCCTCCTTTCCCCTCTGATTGTAGAACTAGAGGGTGGAACGTCAAAATCTCCCCACCTCAGGGTACCCTCTGGTATCCATCTTCCTTTCCTGTCTCCTTTTGTGTGTTGTTTTTCCCCATTCTATTGTAAGCTTCTTGAGGCCAGCAACTGTCTTTCTTGTTCTCCTTTGTATCCCTGGTGCTTAGCACAGTGCTGGCCACATAGTAGGTGTTTAAGTAGGTCTTTTCAATTGAATTGCTGAATTGAACATTTTTTAGCCTGTGCCTGACCCAGGGTAGTCTACTACTATAGATACTACTATTAGATGAGATTCAATATTAAAACAAAATTAGATATAGGACATCTAACAGTTAATAAAAGGAGGCTAGAGTAAATTTACCGTAGTAAAGTAGAACACAGTGGAGCGTTTCCAAAGAGGAATCTTTTTCAAAAAAGAGTACTCTTCCCAGCATATACTCTTCCTCCTCTCTTTTTTTACCATCTCAGTTTCTGAATAGGGGAAGTGGATTAGGTTCATAGTTTAGCTCCTTTTTCATAGACTGCAGTCCTAGGTACAAGTATAAAACCCTCCTGGGGCTCAAGGCCCAGGCACCCTGGCTTCTCAGGGTTTGAATGCCTGAGATGAATGGATGCTGCACCACCCTGCTTGCCATCCTGGCTCCAAGGTCTCCATGACTACTGTGAGGATCACCACTGGAACCTGACACTGAGGACAAAAAACACTGAACAGAAACAAGTACCCCCAGGCCCATTTCTTGGAGCTGAGGCAAAAGAGGGAGAGCAGTTCAGTTCATGGCATCCAAACGGGTCACAGAAGCTAGAAGAACAGTTGAAAAGATGGAAGAAAAAGTGCAACAGCTCTGGCACATTACTTTTAAAGACTCATACAACCAGTCAAGCTGGCTGCCTCTGCCCATATGGTAGGGGTTGCAGCGTGCAGGGGACCAAGCTTCATGTTAGACAAATACGGGTTACAAAAAGGAGGATATTCAGCAAGGCTAGCTGGTGGGGGACCACATTGATTCAGCTTAGCATAGTTTCCTGGTGTTAATCATACTGTTTTCCAGTGGAGAAAAAGTAAAGTTTTATGCAGTGTTTTATACTAGGAGACCAGGAAGCCATGCCAACAATTTGAGTCAGTTCGCTTAGACAAGCAAGCATCAAGGAGAGTTTCAGTACCCTAGGAAGAATGGAACTAGCCTAACCTGTGTGAGGGTGGTACCTTAACAATAGCTGGCCCAGCCTGCATGGTCTGGCCTTAGGAAATATTAGTCCTGTCAGAAAGGTACTATATCCACTCCAAAGTTATTAAAGTGTCTTTCTGGGATCATAGATGTCTAGTCCAACCCTTCCATTTTCTTTGTGGCTATTTGGTTGTTTCTGACCCTTTGTGACCCCATTTGGGGTTTTCTTGGCAGAGATACTAAAGTGGTTTGCTATTTCCTTCTCCAACTCATTTTACTTATGAGGAAACTGAAGCAAATAGGGTCGTGACCTGCCCAGGGTCACATAGCTATTAAGTGTCTGAGCCAGATTTGAGCTTAGGTTTTCCTAACTCCAGGCCTGACACTCTATCTGCTGTGCCAACTAGCTTCCCCAAACATCACTGAGATGTTATTGTTCAGACATTCAGTCCTGTTGGATTCTATGTGACCCCATAGACAAAGAGTCCATGGGGTTTTCTTGGCAGTGATACTGGAGTGGTTTATCATTTCCTTCTCTAGTGTACCTTCATTTTACAGATGTGGAACTGAGGCAAAAAACAGGTCGAGTGACTTGTCCAGGATCACATGGCTACTACTTGTCTGAAGCTAGTTGGAACCCAGATTTTCCTGACTCTAAGCCTGGTGCTTTATCCGCTGCACTATCTAACTGCCCTTGTATCACTTCACTTTCATCTTACAGATACAGAAATTGAAGCCCAGAAAGGTTAAATGATCTTCCAAAGGTGATACAGGTAATATGTAGCAGAGGTAGGAACTGAACCCTAATCCTTTGATTCCTGAATGAGTACTCATTCCACAGTCCCAGACTGCCTATGCCTAGAAAGGTATTTTGATTTGTTGGGTGGCCCTCTGCTCATTAAAATCAGGCAAAGCTTAAAACAAGCATAACCCGAATCCCAAAGCTCATCAGTGTAGAGACTATCTCATCGGTGGAGATGACTTCCCTGACCTGTGTGAGGGAGGAGTGGCATTGGTGAGAGTATGAGAAAGGAGAGCTCAAGTTTCTTCAGGTATTTAGACCTACAACAAGTGCTTCAGGTCTGTTCAGTCTTTTCAGACCAAGGACAATTGTTTTGGGCACTTTGTGCTTCCTGCTTTGAGAGAGAAGATGGAAAATGCCAACTCTACTTCAGGTTGATGAAAGAAAAATCTCTGGGAAAAAGCCAATATAAGAAGAGCTGGCACTTTTCATCATGTCCTACTTGTCCTTAGCTTGCTACACTAAAGACTTTGGGAAATGTCCCCTTGGGTGAAATATAGAACTATTTCTCATCTGAGCATGATTTAACTCCCAGTGGGAGAATTCCCTCACTCTGTATTGTCTGGAATATATTCTTTTATATATATACACACTCTGATTTCTATTTTTTTTGCTCTTTGACCTAGATTAATGGGTTTATTTTCTACCTGCTGTATGTGCTCATTGTGAAAGTGACATTTGGTGGGAAGGGAGTCAATTGATAGAATAGTGATCAGAAGTTAGACTACTTCTGAAAACCACATATCCCCTGGACTAATGATAGTTAAGAGAATAAATAATTATGTTATTTATTTTATAATAATAATTTTGGTCCAGTACTCCTTTCTCTTTTAAGATGAAAGCAACCGTGCTCCTGGTCCTAACCTCCTGCTTCTCTTCCTGCCAGGAATTAAAGTCTCCATTGGAGAAGGGCTGGGAGAGAGAGTGTGGCTAGAGATGCCTATTTGGCTTTCAAGGCACAAAATAGCACCCTCCATGTTACATGTAGGGGGAATCCTTTGCTAAACAAGTGCTTGCCAAAAGTGTTGACCTCTGCCATAAGTCAGTGAAGGATTCCCTGTAGATGGTGAGATAATCCAGATGGTCCTGTTTTTAGATGACATCATGCTATTTGCATCAAACCCTAGAATATTGCATACTCTCCTGGAAGGGGACTGTAACCATTCAAAAAAATTTAGCCTAACAACCTATACAAGGAAACAAAAAGAATGAAGAATGACTATTAGCCTAATACACATTTATTGAGGCTATGCAAATGATCAGTGTATTGGGCCTTTTGCTAAATTGGTTGAACAGGAGAGTGGTCTGGATTGCCTCTAGGAAATTGATAAGTTCCTTTAAATGACTCAAACTTCTCTCTGAGACAAAGGCCCACCTTTTCTTACCAATAGCTAACTGTGTTACTGTATGGTAGAGTGTAATATAATGCTGTAGCCATAGAAGAATTAGAAAGGATTATTGTTCAGAGGGTAATGGAAAGGTATGTGATGGGTGTGAACAGGTTACAACACATAATAAATTAGGAACTATGACGAACTAAGAAAGTGTATCAGCAAAGAATTGTGATCAAAAAGAAGATGGGCTAATCACTTGACTAGCATGTTGAATAACTAGTAGACAGCCCACATGTGCCACTGGTATCCTTGCAATGTCAGGAGAAATCAAGGTAGAACTTCACCATGTTGGGTAAAGTCCTTTAGAAAACTTATGGGATCACATCAAAAAGAATTGCTCAGGATTGGAAGGCATATGAGTTGATAGATATCTACTGTGTTGAAAGGACCATGCACATTGATGAGATTACGGATCCTTAGTCAAGCCATGCTTATGTGGTCAACTCCATTACGTCCCATTAATTTAATTGGGATCCACCAGAATTCAGCAGGAAGGGAGTAGGATTTTCATGTGTTTGGGGCTTGGCCAAGTGTTTAATTAGATAAATGCACACAGACCCACCCTTAGACTAACAAGAGAATCAATGCCACCCACAAAGTAGATCTGGGGGATAGAGATTACCTGTTCTTTGAGAACCATATAGAGCTTATTACTTTCTCCAATGCCTCCCCCCCCACAATTGGTGTATAAAGTCAATGACTGCAAGGGTGAACATTGTTCTGCCAGCAATAGGCCCTCGTTGCTGAAAAGAATCAGAAAACTGGGTAAAAGAGACCTCTGGTGGATTAAAAAACATAAAGAGCATTTCAAATATAAGTTGTAATTATCGCTGTTTTATATGTAATAAATAACTTACTGAAAGATTTGTTTTCATTGTTTAACTGGTTGTTTTAAAAATACTGTACACACAACTTTAAATCCAGTTTAAGGGACCAGTAACATCACATGAGAAACTTTTGGCAAGGAACTCTTCTCTCTGTTCCAAAAATTGGAAACAGATAATGGATTCCAATGAAGCTGCCAAACATGTTATCATACTAGCTTCATATAACTACATAAAAGTTGTATAACTACATAAAATTTGTTTTTAAAATGTCACTTAGTTTATAATAATATGAGAATACACAAAGTATCTGTTATTTCCTGTACGTGCGGAACTGCTTCCAAAGACACAATTCACAACCCCTTTATGACACAGTACATAAATACTAGAAGTTGCCTAAGATATACAGAGGTTTGCCCAGAGTCACATGGCTCATCAGTGTCAGAGGTGGAATTTGAACTCAGACTCTTCTGTCTACAAACCTAGCACTAAATATACCAAGCCATAGAAATATACATGATGAATATATGCATGTTATAAATATTTATATGTGTGCATTGCATATACTGTATGTGTGGATATGCACACATATTTGTACATGTGAAACATGAGAGAAATCATGGTATCAGGGAGACCTGACTTCAAATGCTGCTTCAGCACTTACCATTCATATGATGCAGGCTAAGTCATATATCCTTTTGAGGCCTTGGTTTCCTCATCTGTAAAAGGGAAATGTTCAATTCAGTGTGCTCTACTGTCCTTTTCAGATCTTAATTTATGATCCTAAGTACTTAATCTCTCAATGCTCTCAGCAACTATCTAACACTAAAAATTGTATAAAAGGTGGTGGCCATGAATGAAATTTCTCATGGAGAGTTCCCAAAACCAATAAAATCACAAGTTAGTCTCTATCTTTATGCTTTTTACATATATAAACACATGCTATGCATATGTTCATACATACCTAACCTGATAATGCATACTTTAGTAATAAGGAGAGAAATCTTGGCACTTACATTTTTAAATACCTTTTTTTCTTTTTAATTTGATTTCCAAACTCCTCAGACGAAAGATCTAGTTTTGAATCCTGGCTCAAGACACTTACTAGCCATGTGACCCTGAGTCATTAACTCATTCTTTATCAAGGGAGGTAAAATATGCAAAATGCTTTCCAAACTTTAAAGCACTGTATAAATACTAACTATTGTTGTTGTTAAAAATTTGACCATATTGAAATTTTCATTTGGTTACAAATGTAGCTTCTTAAAACAATTTTAAAATTCTTTATCCTGCAATCTTATATTCTGTTGTGTAAAAAATGACCTCAAATTATAAATCTTTTCCAATTGTTAGATCATTCTTGAGTTTTTATATACCAATTTTCCAAATTTAGATTATCATTCTGTTCTGAAGGGTTTTATAGTCATAAATCTAATGTCTTAGACAACAACACCTGTTGTTTGACAGATTTATTTCTGACTGACACACTATTCATTTATTTATTTATTAAGGTTTTATTGTATCATGTAACAAGATTCTAACTTTGAAAACTTGTTGAGAGGTAGACCCAAACACATCAATTGCTCACTCACTAACCCTAATAAAGTGATTAGTAAATGAAACTTGTCATAGGACTTAAAAGCTTACGAAGGAACATTTGTTATAAAATTACTCTTTTAATCATTTTATCTTACTATGATTTGAGACTAACTATAATTGGTGAATGTACCAAGACATAATTTGGTAGTAATAAAGTAATTCCCAACAGTAAGTATATTATCTTTAGAATCTGCCTTTATTGAGGCCAACCATCTTATAATAAATTCCATCCAAATTTTATTTTAAAAGAAAGCAAACCAAACTTGTAATAACAAGACAATTAACCAGAAAAATGAATTTAGGAAAACTAGAAAACTTGGGAATTCTCTTTGATTAAATACTTAGGATTTAATATGCTAATGTCATTAAGATAGAAAGGCACTGTTTTTTATAAAAACATATATTTTATCCAATATTTTTTTGAAGGATCCAATACAGAAAGAGTTGCAGCTATGAAGAAACAAATTCATTAATGCAAAACAATTAAAATTACCATTTTAGTCCCCATTTAATCCCCCTAGACTACTCAAGTTACTAATATCTAAATGGTTCTAGTGTTATCTCATTCTCCATTCAATTTCTTTATTTAGATTTTAATGTTTTTGTACTAAATTACAGGTCATACCTCTGTGGAATTTCCAAATAGACTTTTCCCCCTTCAAAAATTATTTCAACCAAAGGAATTTTCCATCTGGCAGATGAATTCTATCAATTGGAAATTTGTAGTAGGTCCAAGTGAGCACCTGCCCTGGTCCCATCTTGTGATGCTTAAAGAAACAGATTGATTTAAATTCATTTCTATCCATCTCTGCTCTGATTTAAACAACATGATAATGACCTACAAAGAATACACTTGATTAGCCCAGAGAAAAGATCAGAGGAGATTGAAATTGATCACAAAATTGATCACAGTGATTTTTATGCAGTATTTGAAATGTGTTGTACAAGTCATAAAATCTAAGAAGAATTAAAAAAAAACAGCAACACACCACCACCACTACAAAACTAATTTTCCAGAGCAATGCCAGAATTACTTTGAATTATCTAGGATTTAATCCTTCTACAAACATTTCAGATGCCTTCCTCAGACAGCATACTTTTCACCTTCTACCCTATGCCCTCTCTTAGAGCAGTTTCTGGACCATGCTACTTTCTTGCAGGCTTGAATGCTTCTCTCCAATGTCACTGGTTGATCTCTGGGAACTTTTCTGTTAAAGTGGGGCTGAATGCACCCACTCCTCAATTTCTCCCTAGATCTTGACATATATGGGATATCCAGAATAACTACAGCATTAACTAAACAGAGAAATAACAAAGAGGGTGACTAGCTGTGGCCAAAAGAATTACTACCAGTCCTCTGTTCCTTATAAACTCCTCTAATTTATGCTTTTCTGACCTATATTACTGCTTCATCCTCCAGAAATCTTATATATTGTACATTAGTGTAAAGATTAATGAATTTAAATTAGTTCTTGAATTTGAGGTATTTACTAGTAGCACTGGGATAAAAAGATAAATTATGCCTTCTAGATCTTAATCTATAACAAAAATAATAATTACAACAAAAAAGTAAGAGTAACTTTAGCCCCAAAGGTATTGGACTCTTTCTTTATTTGTGAAGATTAATGTCTTATACATGCATGGGGGTAGGGCAGAATTGGCAAGAGTCAGAGAGGGGAAAGATCTGGGATTCTTTTCGCTTCTAGGATTAAGAGAGAAGATGCACAATTACAACTTCTCAGGTTTCTGAAAGGAGAGAGAGAATCTAGGAAGAAGCCAGCATGAAAAGCACTGGCAGTTTCTATCATGTCTATCCTCAGCTTGCTATAGTAGAGACTTCTGCAAATTTCTCTTTGTGTGAAATCGTGTTTCTGTCTCTCAGTAGAACTGAGATAAATTGCTTCCAGTGGGAAGGCACTTTCAACCTTTATTGTCTGGTATGCATACATACACTTTATCTGATTTCTCTTTTACTGTCAGCTTAGAAAAAATCTATTTCCTTGCTATATACTATGTGTGTTCATTATGGAACTGGGATTCAAGCATTAGATATAAAGTTTACACGTTCTTTCCTGTGAAATGCCAGTTCCACAGTGAACTCACCTGGCAAATAGCAAAGAAATCTAAGGTGGGGCAGAAGGACATCCTGTCTCTTCTTATCTTCCTGCAAACCACACTAAATTAAAAACCTCACTAAATAAAAAGATAATCTCAGCAGCAACAGTAATAGTACTGGCAGTGGCAGTAATAAATTAGTAAAATAAAAATGTATAACCATCTCACTGTACCCTCAAGAAAGGAATAAGAACTCCTTTCCATCAGTTTGAAGCAGGCTCAGCCAGCCATCTAAAGATATGAATAGTCAGTTCTCAAAGGAGGACATCTAAGCTATGAAGAACCATAAGGAAAAAAAAATGTCCCAAACTGTTAATAATTAGAGAAATACAAATTAAAGCAACTCTGGAGTTCCACCTCATACCCCATCAGGTTGGCAAAGTTAACAACAAAAGGGAAATGACAGATGTCAGAGAGACTTCAGGAAAATCTGCACACTGATGATCTATTGGTATCTATCGTTGGGGAACAGCTGACAAAGTATATTAAAGCAATGGCAAGTTATTATGCTTCAAGAAACAATGGATGGGATGATTTCAAGGAATCCTGGAAATACTCATGAATTGATGCAGAATGAAGTGAAAAGAACCAAGAGAACAGTTTTTACCATAATGACAATGTAAAAACAACCAACTTTGAAAGACTTAAGAATTCTGATGGACACAATGACCAGCGATGATTCCTAGGTCCAATGAAGAAAAGGTCTATTTCCTGACAGTGTGGTGTTGGACTCAAAATATAGAGTAAGAGATATACTTGGATATAATCAGTGTTGGAAATTATTTTGTTTGATCATACATATTTGTTACAAATATTTTTTAATGGGGAGGGTTTGATGGGAGAAAAAAAATAAATTCTTGTTAATATACAAAAACTAGAGCACGTAAGTGGTCATTTATTCCATCTTTATGTGAAAACAGTGCTGGAAAGAAGTATCTGGAGCTGTCAAAATGGTCAACTAATCCTCTCAGTTTTTAGTTTAGTTTTTTTTTTCTCCACCAACCACAAGGTTGGCTAAAAGAAGTTAAGATATATAGAAAGGGCATATTAGGAGTAGAATTGGGCCACTGTTAATAATGTGGTAACTTATAAAATAATTTTGTAGTGTTGTTTTGTAATGGTATGTGTTCCTCTTTGTAAGTGATTTATAGACATTTATTGAGCATTAGAAAATGAATTTCAAAAGGCCACTGTGACCTCTGCATAATCCCCAAGAGAAGAAAATGTTGACAGATGAAGTAACATAACTATTATCAACAGGACAAAGGATAGAATGAGTCATGGAGACATTTCCAGGGAAAGATAATCTAAATGAATGACTGCCTTTTGTAATACCTATTCCAAGAAGAGAATAACCTTAATTGAATCTAACAATCTAAAGGAGTTAATTCAGTTTTCTAAGAGTCTAAGCCAAGAATGAAAAAAGTCAGCTTATTCTGATCAGCTATTAAAACATTGATACTGATATCTGTTGTTTTTATAATCATTTTTTAATATATCCTTTCCCTTCCCCTGGCCAATATGCCTCCCAAACAACGTATTTTTTAAAGAGGGGGAAAAAAATCCAATCCAAGTAGCATATCAATTGAGCCAAACAGTATAGATTATTCCCCACTTTTGCAAACATGAGAGAGAGCGTACCCAGGAAAGGATCTCAGGAAAAGCCAGTAGGTGTCTAAGAGTTATAAGATAGGGACACTGAGATAGAAAGTGGGAGACCTTCAGATACAACAAGGACATTCCATAAGGGCACTTGAGGACTTAGGTGAGGCCATAGCAGGCCAGCAATACAAAAAACTCTGGGACATAGCTTCCTTTTTGTATCTTTGTCCTTAGCTATTCGTTTGTTCGACTATTTAAAGGCTTGGAATTATAATTAATTGACTTGAGAGTCATCACCCTAAGGTAAGGTACAGTACTTTACTGAGAGAAAGGACTGTGATATGAGAAGGACTGCCAAGCTGGAGAGGTGAGAGCTCATCTGTCTCCTGACTGGATGGTGTAGACCTCAGAATTGGGGCTCTGAGATAGTCATAGAGAACAGCTTTTGCCAATACTAACCTAAAGGTCATTTCTCTAGCTAAAAAAAAAAAAAGTCATAACATTCTTGCTGAAAAAAAAAAGGGTAATCCTCTATTTGAAGAAGGCATAGCACTATCCAACCATGCCAATGGCTGAAAGTGGAAATAATTTGCAAGGGCCTTTGAATAATGGACACCTAGCTTGGAGTCAGGAAGATATTTCAGGAGCTCAAATCTGCCCTTAGACACTTATTAGTACCTAAACAAGGTACTTCATCTCCAAAATGAACTCAAGAAGGAAATGGTAAACCACTCTGGTATTTTTGCCAAGAAAACACCAAGTAGGGTCATGAAGAGTTAGATGTGATTGAAAAACAACTGAACTGGGGTGGCTGGGTGGCACAGTGACTAGAGCACTGGCCCTGGAGTCAGGAGGACCTGAGTTCAAATTTGGCCTCAGACGCTTAACACAAAAACTAGCCATGTGACCTTGGGCAAGTCACTTTACCCCAATTGCCCTCCAAAAAGCAGGGGAAAAAGAAAAAAAAACCAAACAACAACAATAATAAACTGAATAATGAACCTAAGATGTCCTTGCAGATCTACCCAATCAACAGAAATATTATACTTTGAGAAGACTCCAATAGTCTGGTGTCCTGCTTGGTCCAACCATGTAATGCCTCTGTGTGCCAGGCAGCATGCAGAGCCAGTAAGTGTACAGTTAATGAAAAGAAAGACAGTCTTTGCACTCAAGGAACTTCCAATCTAATGGGGGGAAACAATCTCCAAAAGGAGTCAGGGAAATGTCAAATGGGCTGGAGTGAATGGCAACAGTATTAAGGAGAACCACCAGGGAATACAGGGCTTCTTGTTCCCAGAGTTAAAACTAGGTAGAGCAGCAGATGCAGAGTGGAATGAGCTAAACCGCATTCAGTTTCTGCCCTCTATAAAGGAAGGCCTTGAAAGAAATTTGTTATTCCACCCTGAAGTCCTCCAGCCAGAAAGGAGATGAGACTGGGGGAGGTGATGTCAATCAAGGCTTAAGTTTTTTCCTGAAACTTACTGTCTCTTTCTAACTTGTCTCCTTAAATGTTATCAACTATTATTCCTAGTCTTTATATGAAAATGAATTCAAAGTAAATTTGTTTTGAGAAGTTTTCAATGTATTTTAAGGTCTTTGGAAATACTCTAAGATTACACAAAATTGGGGTTGGGAACCATTCATCCAGTTCCTGTTATCTGTGGAATATTGACTTCTTCATATGTATCTGTGCTTCCTACATCTTTCTCCTCACCAAAGCATCGTACTGAAATGTAATAAACACAGAACCAGGGGAAGATTCAAATAGGAATATTGGTATCACTATGATTCAACATCATACTGGCATACCCTCTCATTGACTTGCCGAGTAATATCTCCCAGAGCATCCCCATTTATCAAAAACACAGCCAAGTGATATAAAACAGGGTCTCACCATAATGTTGCAAAGCTCACTTCCAAAAATAAGAAAGAAATGTCAATCACTTATTTGCAATATTTATACCATTATTTATATGGTCCAATTTCCCACTGCTCTAAATCTAAAATATTATTTTCTTGAAAGGTTGGGTACAGTGAGGTTAAGGATGAGGCTATTATATCTCGTGTCCTAGATGATTTAAGCTAGTCTTTATTGTCTCAGCTTCCTTCCTTTGGCTACTTCCCCCAATTATTACCTTTATCTGTATTAGTAAAAGATATATTGGGAAATTTATCTTGTGTCCAACATATGGTAGCGATTCAGTGGAGAAAACCATATTACTGTGATGTTTCAGGGACCTAAATTTAAATGTATAAAAGTTTGGACATTCCAATTTATAATTCTCAGAGCATCCATAGCTCACACATGTATTTTATCTGGTACACCACCTAAGATAATCTTAGGTTTGCGCCTAATAAAAGCTTGTGCTCTTCTCCTTATATGCTTTTTATACACTGTACGACTTTGGACTCACCACTTTCTTCGCACTCTCCTGTTCTACCAATGGGCCGAATAAGGATATAGACATTAATGATTGGATCGTGCCAGTGTTGTAGTTTGAGAATTCTCAGGAAAGGTGCTATAGTAACACATGAAAATACTTTCTGTTCAGATTATGTTTTGGTCCCTGAATAACTGAATACTCCCTGTGCACCTGGCACTTCACTAGAACAGTTTAAGTTTGTGGCGAAACTGCTGGGAAACTGTATAGTGGATATAAATGTGTATGAGTGTATGTGTGCATATATGTGTGTGGGCATTGTTAACTAAGAAAAACATAAACAAAAAGGGGAGGAGTAGGAAGGAAGAAGAAAGGAGAGAGAAGGGGGGAAAGACAGGCAGAACCAGAAAAAGATTGATTCAGGGATAGAGAGAAAGAGAGAAAATAAGAATATAATTTGTAAAATATAAAAATACAAATTTTAACGTGGAGTAGTCACTTCCTTAAAAAGTTCAGTATATTTTGGCTCTAGTAAGGCATTGTATGAGAGAAATAATAAGAACTTACATTAGAATAGTTTTTAAGGTTTTCAAAAAAGAAACCCAAAACATCATTGGTTCTTTACCTTTGAGGTAGGAGGTACAGATATTATTTTTCCAATTTTATAAATGTGGAAAATTTATAGGTTACAGATACTAAGTGATTTATCTATGGTCAACTAACTTATAAATGTGACAGGAAGAGTTTGAATTTGTATTCCTGACTCTTAATATTACACCATGTTCCACAAAATCTTACGTGTTATAGTTGTATATCAGGAGATTAAAAAATGTGGATTAAATAGCATGATAGTTAGTTGATTGTATTCCTACAATAGGATATAATATCCCTGAGGGCTAGGACTCTTGTGGCTCTAATTTTTGGACCTCCAATGACTATCAAAATGCTTGGTGCAGAGCAGTCACTAAATAAATGTTTGTTGAATTGAAATGCATTTGAACCTTGACTCCAGTAATCAGGGACAGGATTAGTAAATTAGTTCCCAATAGAATTTGTACTAGGAAAAAGAATGTTTGACAAAAGGAGGGAATACAAGTGAATCTAGATCCAGAATGACAGTGGGGTGCGTGAGGGGGCGGGGGAAGAGGGAGAAGGAGAGGGAGAGGAAGAAAGGTATGTGGGATGTGGGTCAGGAGGTGGGAGTAGACCCATAACATATTCCCTGAAACAGATGATGATCCATAAGTTGCAATTATATTCATGGTGGTCTTTGTGTTTCACCTCATCACAACTCCTGTAAGGTAAGATGATCAAATGCTTCATGAAATCATCACGCCTTTAGATGCATGATAAAACCTACTATACCATCTCATGTATTTGTTTCCCTGAGAAGAACCTGTCAACAGTCCCTCTGATGTTCTTATGTCTTCTCATTTCATTTTTAATAAGAATATCAATGTTGATATCTTCAATTCCTCCAGTAGTATGTTACTCAATCATTGGGATAATTATTTCACATTGGAGTACCAACTGCTAACTCAATATTTATAGGTGACCTTTTTTTTTAACTAGCACATTGAAAGGCATGTTTAAATTTGAAGATGACACAAATTGAAAGGAATATTTTACTTAGAGATGATAAAATAATTAACAAAATAAAATAATAAAATAAATAACAAAATAATTAACAGATGATAGGTAGACATAAATTGATAGGTCTAGATATAGATAATAAATAATAATGAAATAGTTAGCATTTACATAGTACCTTATTATTTTGAGGTTTAGATTTTGGGAGAGTGGTTCAGGCATGAAAGAATTCACTTAGATTCACCGGTCTCCTTAGCAAAAAACCTAACTGAACCCCCCATATTTGGGGGTGTTATGCTTATATGGAGGTTTCAGAATGATGACGTAGTTTTGGAGGTTTTTATGGGGGTTAAAGATTAAGGACGGTACAAGAAAGGATTTTAAAATATTGGATAGAGGAGACAAAAGGAAATCTTGAAGGTTTGAGGATTTACAGACAGGGTAGGAAGATATAGGTTAAAAATCAGAGAACCCAGACAACACAGGATAAAGGAGACAATAGCAATTCTTTTGGTACAGGTTCAAGATAAGGAGGAAAGGACTTTAGGACACCTTCAAGGTACAGAATAAGCTACAGGGCTTCACGAAGTATTGGAAAAGCAACCCTTAATATTATTTTTAACCTTTAGGGCACCATTTGTATCCACATCAATTATGTGTCAGAAACTGCTAAATTATCTCATCTGTAAAATAGGGATAATAACAGCATCTATTTCCCAAAGTTGTCATGAGGATAAAATGAGATAATAATTGTAAAGCACTTCACACAGTACTCCATACGTAGAAAGTGCTCTTATAAATGTTAGCTATTATTATTGTTGTTGTTATTTTTATTAAACAAGTCACACAGCTGATAAGTTTCCTAGGCTGGATTTGAACTAAGTTTTTCCTGACTCTAAGCCCAGCCTTCTATGGACTGTGTCATCTAGCAAGATAAATGGAGTTGATAAAGATAGAGAAAGCGATAGAGAGAGATAGGAATGGGGATCAAGATTGAGATAGGGGTAGAGATATAATTAGGAGAAGAGATAAAGACCAGGTAGAGAACAAGATAGTGATAGAGACAAGGAGGTATATAGAGATAGAGAAAGGGATAGAGATAGGGGTAGAGATACAGATACTGATGCTGATAGAGAGGTAGCTCTTACAATAACCACCTGAGCAACAAAACCTAGAAGGGATCTCTATTTCAAAGTAATTTACATTTGAAAAGGGGAGGCAAAACGTAAAGTAAGCTGGAAATGTCAGGGGTGTCCTGGGGAGGTACTCCCATGGCAGCAAATCAGTTAATTCAGAGGAACTTTGCAGAGAGTGATTTTGATTTGGGAGTGAAGTAAAACCATATAAGCTGAGATGATTGGTTGAAAAGTAAAGGATAAAATTTAACAAGAAAAGAATTATACTTAAGCAAAAAAATAAATTATTTTAATTCAGTATTTTGCTTGGAAAGTAGGTCACATAAAATAATTTAGAAGCTTTTAGTTGGCCATAAACTTGTATGAATCAACAGTGTGATATGGCTGTTAAGAGAGTAAAACTTATGTCTGCCCAAAGAAAAATAAGATGTTAAAAAAAAAAAAACAAGCCCCTAAAACCAGGAAGTTAAAGTGTCACTGTATTTTTTTCTGGTCAACTACAATACAGTATTTAATCCTGGAAATGACTCCGATCAACTATAATATGTATAGAGGAAAGAACAAGGATGGTAAGAGACTTATAAACTGTATAATTTGAGAAATCATTGAAAGGAATATTTTACTTAGAGATGATAAGATCAAATGAGTTACAATAAAACCTCCAAATTTTTGAAGAGCTGGTCTCTGAAGGAAGCATCAGGTTTATTCTACATGATTTTAGAGATTAGAACTAAGGTTAAAAAAAGTAGGATTTGTAAGGAAACAGAATTTGTCTCAATATAAGGAAGAACTGATAAGATATCACTCTGTTTCCTTATTTGTAAAATCAGGATAATAGCAATATCTACTTTCTAAGGTTGTTGTGAGTATAAAATGAGAATATTTGCGAAGAGCTTTACAAACCCTAAAACACTATATACATGCTATCTACTGTTGTTAGTAGTATTATAATGTAAATGTAGTATTTTGCCAACTTTAAAATGTTAAAAAGGATAAATTACTGTTATTTGTTGCTTAAACTAATCTAGCTATAGTTGAAGAGTCATAACTTGGTTGCCCATAGGGTGAATAATTTTTTCATCCCTGTCAGTTCTAAGAATAATCATTAAGCCCATCATCATTTGGGGAATGGCTGAACAAGTTGTGGTATATGAATGTAATGGAATACTATTATGCTGTTAGAAATGAGCAGGCAGACTTCAGAAAAACCTGGAAAGACTTATATGAACTGATGCTGAGTGAGGGGAACAGAACCCAGATAACATTTTTACACAGTTACAACTACATTGCAAGATGACCAACTTTGATAGATTTGGCTTTTCTCAGCAATGCAAGATTCTAAGACAACTCCAAAAGGCTCTTGATGGAACATGCTCTCCACATCTAGAGAAAGAATTATGGAGTCTGAATGTAGATCAAAGCATAATATTTGCCTCTCTTTTTTGTTTTTTGTTTTTTTCTTTCTCTTGCTTCATTCCACTGGTTATAATTCTTCTTTGCAACATGACTAATGTGAAAATATGTTTAATGTGAATGTATATGTAGAGCCTATATCAGATTGCATACCATTTTGGGGAGGGGAGAAAGGAGAGAGAGGAAGAAAATTTAAAACTCCAAAGCTTTTGGATCTGAATGTTGTAAACTAAAAATAATTGATTAAAAATAATTTCAAAAAGAAAAAAATAATCATTAAATAATAGAAATGTTTTGATCTGTGATCTATATCTCAAATATAGATGCTTAAATTTAAGAAATAAATTCTTTCCTAATGATTTTTGTTTTGTTTTGACCTGGACCTGTGATTTCCCTGGTGAAGGAAACTCTCAACAAGAAAACTCTTTCTACCATTGCACTTGTTTTTAACACTTTGTCATCTTAAAGAGTTGTCTGGAATTTCAAGAAGTTAGGTTACTTGCTCAGGGTCACACAACCGGAATGTGTCAGAGGCAGTGCTGGAAACCAATTCTTTCTGACCTGAAGGTTCCATATGTACTATGCCATCCTGCTTCTCCCAGGGTTATTTTCAAATTAGGACTTAACTCCATTTATAAGATGCAAATTTGATTAATTTTTTAAACAGTAGGGGCATACTTAGTGAAAGTCTAATGAAGTCACAGTATCCGAGTGAATACCTTCTCTGTCTACATGTAAGACCAAGCAATACTTCATATAAAGAAATTCCGTTGGGCATTTTAAGCTCTGAACGACATGGCACAAACCTAGCTTTCCAGCCATATTGGTATTGGTCACCTTCATTAACCCTATGTTCTAATCACTTTGGCATGCTCGACATTTCTTGTAAATTCCTCTCTCCTCCTGCAACCCAAATCTAAATGAACCTTCCTTTTAAGTCAGTGGTATCAGCCTCTTTCTTATTCCTCAGGTTTATAAGGTAGGTGTTACCTTAACTGCTTCACTTTATCTCATCCCAAATCTTCTTACTGTTTCTACTTCCACTACATATTCCACATCTCTTCCCCTCCTTTCCACTCACAGCAACCACACTAATTTAGGTGCTTATCACCTCTAAGCTACATTCCAGTGCTTAGCAGAGTGCCTGGCACGCAGTAGGTCCTTAATAAATACTTATCCAGTCATTGAGTGACTACTGCAATAGTCTCCTAATTGCTCTCCTTACTTCAAATCTTTTTCCTCTCCAAGCCATCCTCCACATAACTGTCAAAGTGGTAGTGCTAAAATATACTAATCACTCCCATTACCCCCAAGATCTCTAGTGGATCCCTGTTACTCCAGGTAGCAAATATTGTTTGGCAATAAAATCCTCTACAACTGGCCCCAATTTACCTTTACTGGATAGTTTTACTTTTTTTTCCTTTGTGTTCCCTTTGGTAAAACCAAACTGAATTTTTTTTCTTTGACTATCCTATATATGACACTTTGTTCTGGTCTCTGTGTCTTTGCACTTTGTTCAAGCTTGGTATACTACCACCCCCACACTCTCTCTCTCCTTAGTTGTTAGTGTTTTCTGCCCAAATAACTTTGTATCTATTTTATATTTAGCTTATATTTACACATGTGTATATATATTCATATATGTATGTATTTATATATAAATATAGAGATGCTTATATGCAAATATATATATATATATATATATATATATATATATATATATATATATACACACACACACACACACACACACACACAATAAAATACATGCACACACATATTTCAGGACATAAATTATTTTACTTTTGATTTTATGTCCCCAGATAGAAATAAGATGTTGCCACTTATGGAAGTTTGGGAGAGGGGTGGGTTTTATGGAAAAAATAATATAAATATATCTGCAGTGCAGATGTCAACTTAACCATGCCTGCTGATCCCATGCAGTAATTTGTTTTACCTAACATAGAAATGGTTGTAGGGGACAGCTGAACTCTTATTCGTCATATTTCTGGAGATCAAGGTCAGCTCTGCCAATATCCAGAGGTAGATAAATATGCTGACAGATAAGGGTTAGGTGGGGAACAGATTTTCCTAAAAATATGTGCACAGCTGCTGCTGAAAGTACTGAATCTGACTCAAAAGGTTGTTGATTTAGAGCTTACACAACAGGAGACGGTAGAGTAAGGGTGTATTAGGGGAAAAGAATAGGTATCATTGCGTTAGAGTCAGTTAACCCATTTGAATATGGGGGGCAGTTTCATGTGATTCATTTTATGACTTTTTGATTGCTAGATCATATACTCATTCTGTGGCTGCCATTTGGAGATCAATGAATTAAGGGCAGCATGTTATAGTAGATAGTATTAGACTTGGAATAAGGAATATTTAGGTTGAAAACCTGCCTCATGCTTACTAATTATGTGACCTTGGGAAAGTCACTTAACTTCTCTGCATCTTATTTTCATTATTTATAAATAAAAAGTTGAACAAGGTGATATATAATGCCCCTTCCAAATCGAAATCCTTTAATACTGATTAGGGAAAAGGGATCCCATTTCCTTTTTTCAACCTAGAAGGAGAAAATAAAATGGTTACTGTGACCCATTTTTAAGGTCAAAATGGAAAAGGTAGGAGGAGGTCTCTTTTTTTAAATATCAGCTTCTAATTAAAATCCCCTTTCTTTTCATTTTAAAACTTGCTCACAAGCTTCTGGAACCATAGAGATCATTAGGTATTTTTCCCTTTTTTTTTTTCTCAGTAAGTTAATGAATCCTTTCAGCAAACCTCTAAAGAAAACCATTTAACTACTCCTTGAAAATCTAAAGCATAGTTGGGTGTTTTTCTTTTTTTTTTTTTTTCCCTCCTCATGGCAGAACACCCGCAAAAGTCTGCATTAACTGATAGCTGAAATGAGTAACACAATTATTGGATTAAGTTTTATCTACATACAGTATGAATTTCCTTTGTAAACAGGCTTCAGGCAGCCAATGAGAGACCTGAAAGAAATCAAACTACTTCATGTTGACTTTGGCTGGGCCCTCTATCAAATGAACCATCTTTCAAAGTCAGACTATCTTATGCAGCTGTACAAAAATTCCTTACTGGTTAGCAACTTTTTAGCTTTATTAAAATGAAACTTCTTTGAAAATCAAATGACAGTGATGGTAAATGAAAGGGTAGAATATTAGCCAGAAGTTGAGGAAAGAAGGAGGGTGCACTCACACTACATCTATCAGGAAAGCTGTACTCTCTGACCATTCAGAACATCATTCACCCTTTAAGGTCAAGCTTAAGTACAACCTGTCCTGAGAAGTCTTCCAACTAACTAGCACTTTGTATACCTACCACGGGATCCTTAAGCAGTACTAAGGGATGGTCTGTTATGGTTAGATAGCTAAGCATTATCATCCCATTTTACATATAAGAAAAGTAAAATTCAGAGATGTGAATGAAATGTTTTGTCCAAGGTGGCCCAACTAGTATAAGATGGAACCAGGAATCAAACCCAGCTCTTCTGACTCTACATCTACTGCTCTTTGCTGTGTATCACTTTAAATTCCCTGCAATGCAAGTCAACTTTTGTGCATTCTCTAATCTTGCATCACATTTAAAGACTATACCAACTAGTTGGGTTTTTTGGGTTTTTTTTGTAATTATGAGAGACTTACCCTGGGCATGTTCACATCTAATATGGATGCACCCTGCATTCTGTGCTTTCCTACCATGTGTGGGGGTGTAGTCTCCTTTGATTGTCTGTATAGCTAGAACAAACTGTGTCTTTAGAACTGTCCAGAGACAGTCTTTCTCTTTCTGATTTGCTCTTTCCTGTTGTGGCCAGAAGGTCAAGATCACAGTTTACCTACAGCACAGGTGTTGTGAACTCATCTGGAAGGGAGGGATACTTTTCCTCACTTTTGCCCTGGCTCCAAAAAGTGAGTCCAAAGGTGTTTGTTTCTGTTTTGTTTTGTTTTGTTTGTCCTCTGAATTTCAGGTGCAGTTGGTAATCCCCACTGAGCCAGTCATGGAGACCTTGGAGCCAAAATTTAAGTCTTAAGACCTAAGAAGCCATGGTGCCCATGGAAGGTTTTAGACATGGAAATTAGGACTCTTATATATAGAAACTGAGCTAAGCTATTAAGCTAATACTTTCCCTTCCCTGCCCTACTTCCGTTTAAGAATTAAAATGGTAGGGAGAAAGAGGGAATTTACTTCCAAATGTGGGGGAGAAAGTTTGTGTAATATGTGATTATGCTTTTTGAAGTAAATATTTCTTTACAAAAACTAATCTGACTCAAGTGGTTAAATGGAACTAGGGTGCAGGAGACCCACTTGATATGATTAAAGGAACATTATTAGTGGAATTAGAACCATTTGCAGAAAGCTTAGACATCCTCTGATCCTTTTAAGAGTACCGGAGAACCTGGGGGAGGGTGAAAAGTAACATACCTGGCTTTTGGGCAATGGGACTAGGAAAGGGTTATATAATATTGAGTGTTATATTTTATGATCCCCATTCATATGGGTGTCCCAAAAGTCTTAGTATAGTCCAAAGCTACTAAAGCAGTGGTTCTCAACCTTTCTAATGCTGTGACCCTTTAATACTCGTATGTGGGCCTATCTGCATGTGGACAGACCTGCCTGGAGAGGGATAGAGGAGGGGTGTCTCGGTTCCTAAGACCATCGGAAGTATGTGTTTTCCCATGGTCTTAGGTGACCCTTATGACCACTGTGAAGAGGTCCTTCGATCCTCAAAGGGGTTGGTGGCCCACAGGTTGAGAACCACTGTACTAAAGCTAAGACTTTGGGGTCATTTGTATGTTACAAGTCTTATCTCCTGTTATGGGAATCTGAAGATCTTCCCTGCCCCTAGGCCCTTTGATAGGCTTAAGCGACTCTGAGAACCTTTCCTGATTTGAAAATATACTCTGCCCCCTAATAGGCTGAATGTGGTCACATGGAGCCTGTGGCGGGAGGCTTGTTCTTCAGGAATGCCCATGCCTTATTACTTTGTGATTGGGCAATGGGTCAAGAGGGTTGTGACATTTTCTGATCCAGGAGAAGGCTATATATACCCTGATGTGAGGTTTTGTTTTGGGGTTCACTTTGGAAAGAGTTGTGTGATTTGGCCAGATGAGATTCCAGGCAGCTGTTGAGCCCCTCGGCTTTGAAAACCCATATGTTGGTGCTTCCCTCTCTGGTAATTAACTAGGTATGGATGTGATGGTCAGATGGCTGGAAGCCCATCTGCTGATCTGTTTCTTTGTCTGCTTGTAACTTCTGCTTGTAATTTCTGTTTGTATTCTCTGAAGTTCAGGGTGCTGACTTTTTCCCCTGAACTAGGTAAATGATATATGTTTGATTGATTAAAGTAAGATTGTTAACCCTTTTTGCATTGCTTTCCTTTAGAAAAGCAGATCTAAGAACCTGTGCTAGCAGCCATCCTGGGTATGCTAGGGTGCTTGCTGATACATATCCCCAGTTAGACTATAACTTCCTTGAAGTTAGGGACAAAAGGTTTCAAATTCCTCTCATGTCCTATACAACACCTAGCACAGTGCACAATAACAGTTGTATAATATATATCAAGAAATAAATCTCCCAAGGAGAATCATTGAATGGATCCTCTGATTTCCCTTGCTGAACATCCATTATTTCCTCTACAATACTTATAATACTTTAAATTACTCATATAATACTTAAATTACTCATATAATACTTTAAATTACTGAAATCACTAATTTTTAGTGATTTCAGCCCTGGGAGATAGTAA
>CM053585.1:139096590-139122246 GCA_028646515.1 Pseudochirops corinnae
TCTTCTATTCCATTAAAGTTTGCTTCTCCTCCCCACCACCTCCATACACCCAGAAGACCGTAGTTAGTTTTGCTAGGTAAATTATTCCTGGTTGTAAGCTGCCTTTATCTTTTGTCTTTGGGCATATTATATTCTACAATCCACCTTGTAACAAGTGAATTCTTTTTACTTTCATTTTGTTCTAATAGATCTGGACTATTTTAGTTTATGATTTCTTGAAATATGGTATCTAATAATTTTTTTTGTAATTTTCAGATGATTCAATGATACTTTTACTTTCTCCTATATCTTTCAGCTCAGTTATTTTCGATTTTTCATACCTTAATTTTTTTCTTCTTTTTAAATCTATATGAAGCTTTCTTGATTTCCTAAGATGCTAGTGACTCCTCCAAACAATTAGACTTTGCATATGCTTATATATGTACATGAGATATCCCCCAGGCTCTTGAGGTCTGAGTCTGTTTCATTTTCTCCTATATTATTTTTATGCAATAGATGCCTAATAAAATTTTTAAAACTAGTTTACTGATCCTGATTCCATGAATTTGAGGGCTCCTTTGATTATGATATCACCATACTGCACTAATTTTTTAAGTTTCCAGGACTCTCCCTCTCCTTCCTCATTCCCCATCCCCAAATAAATTATGGTACAGTAGAAAGAGGGATGGATTTGAAGGCAAAGAAATTTTTCTTGAGTCCTGGTTTTACTTCTTACTAACATGTGACCTTGAGCAAGTCCATGTGGAGTCTTGGCTACCTTATCTATCTAATGAAGGAGAAGGACTAAATAATGTCTACAATCCTATCCAAATATAAGTGGATGATCAATTCTCTGTTGATGAGCCTGGACAGATTCATCTTGGCCAGGCATCAAACAACAGCCATTGAGTGCATCCCCAAACCCATACTTTAGAGGTTCTTAACTTGTTTTGTGTCCTGGACCCCCTTTGGTATTCTGGTAAAGCCTATGGACCCCTTCTTAGAATGATGTTTTAAATGCATAAACTAAAATATATAGGATTACAAAGGAAATCAAATAAATTGAAATACATTAATCAAGTCTAAAATTCAGGCATTCCTACTGAAAACCAGGCCTTGTCTTAGCCACTGCTTCTAGAACAGGGCAGAGTCTACCCATACCATCCCAAAGTAGGGAAGGAAACTATATCTGGCCCAGGCATAAAGTCCCAATACAGAAACTGAAGCTGGAGATATGAGTAACACAAGAAAATGCTAAAAAACAATGAAGAAATACTATGAGCTGAGACAAGTCCAAAAGGTAAACTAGGAAGAAGAGCATTTATTAACAATTACAACTAGAACCTCAGAGAGAAAAGAATAACCTGGCCATAAATATTAGAAGAATATGTGAAAGAAATTAAACGAGGCATATAAAACGTAGTATAATGTGAAATAAAAGCTAGGGAAGATAGAAAGAGTAGGTAAAATTAATACCTTAGAATAGATAGTGGCAAACCTTACCCAAGAACTGGACTCTAAACCTTAATGTGAGTCCAACAGAAAACAATGACTCAAAAAGACATTAAAAATATTAAAATGGGAAAGGAAGGTGGGAAATTCTTGTATTGTTTTGAATGTTGTCAAGTAGTCATACAAGGAATGGGTCTGTCAAAGACTTCTTGGACAAACACACACATGGAGACACATAAACTGAACAAACATACATATATATATATATATATATATATATATATATATATATATATAATTTATATAGATACACACATATATATAAGTAACTGTATATTCAATGTATAAAATTTTATGTATATATAAATGCATGTATTACAATAGGTAAAACAACATATGAGATTCAGTATATTGTGCACATATAGTGTCCACTAAAATCCTAATTTAAAACAATTTTGTAGCACCAAGAATTTTATAACAGGAGAGCATAAGCTTATGGCAGTTTCTACTAAGCTAAAACATATTTCAAGCATGGCAGGGGTTCTCAAATTAGAGTCCATGAATTTGTTGATATTTATCTACTATACACACATATACATGTATACACATAAAATATATATATGTATATATACATACATTTATATTTCAATATCATTAGTTTCTTTTGTAATTCTGTGTATTTCATTTTATGCATTTAAAAACATCATTCTGACAAGGGGTCTGTAGGCTTCACCAGAAATGTCAAGGGGATCTGTGACACATACACACGTGCACACACAGAGACACACAGACACTCACACACGGTTCAGAATCCCTTAAGCATAGCTTTGGTGATGGATTGAATGGTTGTTATCTGATGGCTGGCTCAGCTAAGTCTGTTGAGGTTCATCAACTGAGGGGTGATCTTTCATTTAGAATCCAATAGTAATCCTAGCCATTATCCAGTCCAGCTCCCTCATTTCATGAATGAAGTTGCCAAGGCCCCACAAAGACTTGCTCAAAATCATGTCAGAAAGTGACAAAGCCAGGATTCGAGCCTAGGTTCTTTGTCTTCAAATCCACTGGCCTTCCTATTGTATGGCTGTTTTATCATCATCATCTTCTTCATCATCATCATCATCATCATCATCATCACTGTCATCATCATCATCGTCTTCATCATCCCTGGAAATTCATGGGACAGTATTAGAATGTTGTGAATTCATGATCTGTACCAGATGAAGAAGCTCCCAAACTGATGAACTCATAGATCAATTCACCAATCAATAGGAATTTTTAGGTATTGAGTATACATAAGTCACTGTGCTACTTACTATGGAACACCATGAAACCCTTTCTGATCCCAAGAGCCTTACATATTATGTGGGCAGACAGATTACACATATTTACATATATATATATATACATATAAATTATATTTATAATATTGCATATTTTAATAGATTTATTTAAATGTAAAGTCATTTTTTGGAGAAGAACTAACACCTGGGAGACTCAGGAATGTTTTTATGTAGATAAATCCTTTGAATCTGAGCTTAATAGACATTCAGAAAACTGTTAATAATATTTTAATATACTTTTGCTAGTATAAGCCTTCCATGTTGATTATATGTAAGTTGTTGGGTTTAGTTTACTAGTGACACATATTTATATGTGTGTATGTGTACATGCAGATATATATGTATATATATATATATATATATGTATGTATATGTCTACAATGACCTTCTTTTACATACCCTCATCTACGTAAATATATCTCCTCCCATTGTATATAAGCCCCTTGAGGGCAGAGTCTGTTTCATGATGTTCCACAGTGAGTCACACAGTGATATATAGCAGGTACCTAAAAATTCCTGTTGACTGAAAAACTGATCCATGATTTCATCAGTTTGGGAGCTCCTTCTGAGGATGTGAGTGTGTATGTGTAGGTATGTATGTGTGTGTGTGTGTGTAAATATAGATGATATATAGATACAGATTATCTAGATTTAGATGTGTACGAGGGGTATACTAGTACATGTTTAACAGCCTGGCTCTCTGAAAACACATGACACAGTTTAAAGTTTAATGTACATTATTAACATTTTCTCTATAACTTTCTTAAGTCTAAACAATCAACAAAACAATAAATTAAGCCCTGATTTGTACTATTTTCAGATTTCTGAGGTGTAATCACTCACAATGAAAATTTAACATTTGGATCTTGCAAGCTAGTTCAAGCTGGCTCCAGCACACTCTTGTGTATATCTTCATAAACCTATGGAGATATGAAGAAAAACCTTTCATTCACTGAGATGCAAACAGTGACCCTCTTTGAATCAATCTTCATGTAATCATTCAAGTTAGGATATATGTACATGTATGTCTTGAATTAGACACAACTGTATACCAGGTGATGCTGATCATTTATCACATGCTGATTCAATTGAAAGCAACCAAAATCTGCTGACTTTTTGGTTTTGGAATTTACCAATCCAACAATGTCTCACTCTTCAGACTATTCATACATTAGCAATTATTTCGATGGAAATTTTCAATTTAGATATTTCCAAATATATAAGAATTTGGTGTTATCCAAGTAGATAATACATCTGGATTGGTGACTAAATTTTCTATATTTCCAAAGTTTATTAATAAGAATTATTTCCCGAGTATAGTTTAAATTGGTAGAAAGTTAAGAACAACTTAGTGGCAAAATATTTTGTCACCAAAAAAGGACACTCAAGTGTTGATCTCCTCTCTAAGAATATTCTACAGCTTGACAGAGAGAATTATCATCCAAAAGCTCTTTCATTGTTTCCTTGTACATTTCCTGATAGAATCCAATGACTCTATTATCCCCATAGCAACTCTTTGTTTGATTTCATACTGCTATACTTTTCTATAAGAAAGTTTAATCTCCTTTTGATGGTGATATTGCATTGTTTCTTACTTAGACTATTTATTTGCCCAGAATATTTCAGCGTTATTTGTTCACTTTGGAAATGAGACAAATTGTTAAGAATTCTCAACCACAGTGGTCCTACTATTGGAAGAATAGGTCCAGTAGGGCCTGAAATGCCAACTCCTCACCTTTCTTCTTCAAACATTCAAATGTAAGGATGATTATAGCAGAGAGAAGCCTGGAGGTCCTAGGTTTATTATGCTAATGAGGGGAGATAATTAAAGAGAGGAGGAAGAAAAGGAAAAGGGACACCACAAATATGAAGAAGAGGAAGCTGTTTCCAACTGTGACTTCAATAGCAGAACAGAATAGCAGAATAGGAGAAAGAACGTTGGCACCAAAGAGATAGACATTTCCTACAGTAGTGTAATGCCCCCTAATGAAAAAAGTGCAATGCCCCCCTAATGTAAGCTAATATACAGGAAGTTTTGATACAGGTTGGAAACACTCAGATTCCAAGACGTCCTGCAGCCAATAAGGACAGTTGTTTCTAATTACACCCCAACATTACCAATTAGGACCAGGATCTGATGCCAATAATCTTTTGATCAGTAAAGGGTTTTAAGATTTCAAACTCTACAGTCTTTGCAAGTGATATTGAAACGCTTCAGAATTTCTTTCCATAGGATTCAAATAACAGGGGATTTTGTCCTTGTTTGTATGTGTTGGGGGCAAGGAGGGACTCTATTCATTTTTATCTTTTTAAAGTGGAAGTGTGCTAGAATATGGCAGGGCCTTCAGAAGTGACAGAAGGAACCAGACTATTGATAAAACAACACAACAACAACAAATCCAAGTAAACAAAAAAGTCCTGGTTTTTATTAACTAGTGTGTTCTCAAAACAGGTCAAGCTCAAACTTTTTTCTCTTTTTTTTTTTTATCACCCTCAGGGACAGTTTTGGTGAGGGAAGGGCAGTCTGCAACAAAGAACAGCTGTGATGAAAATTGGGACCACAAAGACCCAAAGAAACACTTTAGCTGTAGACAGAAACTTTTTATTTCTTCATTATACAATCTGATTTTCAGGAAATAAACTAATTTTCCTCTATTTATTTTTTTAAAATAATAATAAGCATCTTTTATAACAAATTTTATACTTAAATAGTATTTATTGTAGTTCGAAAGCAAGATTAAAACCATAGGAAACCCACCATCAATCACTAGCCCATTCCAAGTGTCCCATCTCTTTCTAGTTCTTATTAACCCCATTACATCTTTTTGAGAACATTTTTTAAGAGAAGCAATTTTTAGGACTTGCTCAACCTAACTAAAAAGACAGTTCCTCTACCCTTTTTGACTTAAGGGGCAATTGGCATTTCAGTCTGAATTGCCCTTGTTTGTAAGGTGACTTTAAAGGGAAAAATACAATGCAAGATACACAGGCAGCAAATTGAGTACACATGGTGTCCACTGACATTAGCTGTGTTGGAATAGAACCTGGACGATAGAATCCCCTTTGATAGAACTGTTCATCACGTCAAACCTGCTGTAGACATTTAGGTAAAAATAGGCCCTGTGCCAACAACATCTGATGACCCACAAGTCTGAGTGATATACAAGGTGCACACTCAGCTCTTGGCTTTGATTAATGTGTAGCAGAGAGACACCCAATTGACTTCTGTCATGTTCAAGTTAATTAATTGCTTTTGGTGTCTAGTTCATCAAGCACAAATGTTGAAACCTGTTAATATACTTACAGTACAGACCTGACTTAACATATGGGAAAAATATTATTTTAGCATGTTTTTGATGGCAGTGCATGCTATTTTTATCTCTTTCTTTGGCATGTATGAAAGGAGCCTTCCACCTGTGTTTGCAGGTTGTTTTCAAGGACACAAGCCATGTTGATGGAAAATTAATTTCTGGCTTTAGTGGAGAGTCATGAAAGGGTGTAGCAGTAAAACTGAGTAACTAGTATCCTACCAGTGTGTGTTTAAATTTTGTTCCATTTTTCTGGGTCAGCAAGACCCCATTTCTGGGCCATGCTCTATCAAGCAGAATATTAGCTACAATTTCAATTAATCTTGGTTTTTCAAGAAAGTCATAAGCAAATAGATTTGTGTGTGCAAATATGTGTGTGGTGTGTGTGTGTGTGTGTGTGTGTGTGTGTGTGTGTTGGGGACAACTAAGTGATACAGTAGATAGAGTGCTGAGCCTGAAGTCAGGAAAACTCCTCTTCATGAGTTCAAATTTGACCTCAGCTACTTACTAGCTGTGTGACCGTGGGCAAACCACCTAACCTTGTTTGCATCAGCTTCCTTATCTGTGAAATGAGCTAGAGAAGAAAATGGCAAACCATCCTAGTACCTTTGCCAAGAAAACACTAAATGAGGTCACGAAGAGTTAGAAACAACTAAACACACAAACATATATAAACTATAAAATATGAAGTCTACTTTCCAGTTTTAATTACAAAAGGGTACCCCACATGCTAGATGAGATAATATGTAATTAATTTTTAAACTAAAAAATGACAAATTAGTTTAATTCTCCATTTTATACTTGGAGAATCTATAATTTAATTGGCATACCACTGCAGATTACTACTAATCCTTGAAATCCTAGGGATTTGTCTAATAAATAAAAAGTTAACTGAGCTGCCCCAGGTTGTGTAACTAGTAAGTATTTTCCCAAATCTTCCCAAGTCCATGTTCATTATTATATTCACTATGCAATACTGCCTTAATTTCCAAGAATATCTTCCATTTCTATAAACTTTAACATTATAGTCAGGTCACTGTTGCTTTCTTAAGACCAGTACATAATTTAAGTTCTAAATAATGGAATAATGCTAGAAGTCTTCTAGATTTTTTCTATCCACATTCTATCTTGGAATATGTGTGTTTTACTCAAATGCAAAATCATGCTGTCTTATTTTCCTCTTCCCAACTGACTGAATTTTATACTACTATAGAATATCCTTCACAGTCATCATAACCAAGATCACTTGCAGACCTTGGGATGCTCATCTTGCCTATTTACTTTGCTGCTATGGGCGGCTTAGTCTTCAGGGTAGCACCATTATTTAATCTGAACATCTGGGATTCATCATGTGTAGTGAAAGACAAGATGTATCCTCAATGTTAAAGCCAACATCATGATAGTACTGATGGATGGGACCAATGTGGCTAGATGAGCAAGATTAATACTTTAGACATTTATCTTGTGACTTAGGGTTCATAGAGGGATTTTTATGGTTTCTTTTTCTTTATTTTTGTCTTATAGAGGTATAAAAAGAAGGGTTTGTATTTAAGATGGTCCAATTTTGTCTTGGGCCAATGAATTGGAAATGAAGTTTCCCTTCTTACAGGACTAGTGACTGACCCCACCCATCAGAACGAGCCTACATTTCCATTTCCCTTCTACAACACAATTCTTCCTGACACAGTTTCCTCATAGAACTCAAGAGTTCTCCTGAAGTGTCATGGATATTCTTGGACCAAGTTCTGGAGAATAACCCTCAAGTTTAACAGGACATGCCCTTTGTTTTGTCTCTCACTTTCAGTGTCATTGTGCACAATCCTGAAAATGATACTCTCTGGGTTCTCTCTTCTCTCTGCAGGAGAGTGCAGCTCTGTTCGAGTCAAAGGTTCATCTTGGTTTATTTTAATGGAAAAGAAGGAAATAGTCCAAAACACACAAACTTCATTTTTAACAGTGCAAATTACCCCCATGTTTATGCTCTCTCCAAATTTTTTTTTGTCCTCAATTCTTTTTATTTTAAGACCATCTGTCCCCTGTGCTGGTGGACTCATCAGGAAATCTAATTAAAATGGTAGATGGAAGTTTAACAGCTTGACTAAAATGTGGCAGCTTAACCTCTTAGTACTAGATATTTGAATGACTCCCAGATGGCCATTGGCTGCCTCCACTGCTAACACTCTAGCTCACCTAGGACATAGAACAACAGCAGTTGATGGACAAAATAAACTTTGTGGATAGCAGAGGGTCAAACGGGTAGAAAAAAGGTTATGGAGCATTGGAGTCTAAGAGATATCATAATTGGCTAGGAATTCCTTGTAGTCAGGAACTGACAGCCAGGCATAATAAAATGCCAGATGGAAAAACCTAGCTCTTGGAACTTTGAACCTTTGACTCTATTCCTTTTCTTTTGCAAATGACAATCTAGATATAGCTTTAGAAATAGGAGCACAAGTTTGTTTTGGAACATTAAATAATTGGGAATTGAGGGGTGAACTTATCCAAGAATAGAAGAAAATAAAATTCATATTTCCATAATACCTTGAGCTTTTCAAAGTTTTATACATACAATGTATACATCACACCCATTTTATAAATGAAAGAACTAAGACTCAGGGAAGGGAAATGACTTTCTGTCAGACCATAGGCTTCCAGATTCAAACCCCAGGGTCTCCTTAACCCAACCCTAGCTTGCTTTCCTCTATACCATGCTGTATAAAACTACCTTTTGGAATACTACCTAATGCCATATGTATAACCTGGATGAAATAAATGGTTCTCCTTAGCCTGTAGGTAGATTTTTTTTTGATAGGAGGGAATAGATTCACTGGTGCTTTTCTAGTCATGAAAAATATTTGAATTCCCTTTCTCTAGCTTCTTTTCCCTCTACTTCTATAACCAAAAAGATTTGCCCCTTTGTTATAAAGATTTTTTCTTTTCCCTTTCTTTAAAAAAAAATCATTGCTCATGCTACTGTACCAGGAAAGAAAAGAAAATGTAGGGCATATGGCAATAGGAATCTGAAGCTGTTCTAAAATAATAATAATTAAAATTTCAAGAGCTAGCACTTTAAAATCTGCAAAGCTCTTTACAAATACTACTTTATTCAGTCTTTACAACAACCCTGAAAGGTAGGTGTTATCATCTTCATTTTGTTGAAGTTGAAACTGAGACAGGTTAGAACTAATAAGTATCTGAGGTCACATTTGAACTCGGGTCTTCCTGAAACCATGTTCAGCATTCTATCCATTTTGCCACTTATAAATCTATACAGAATCACTATGTGAATTTTAACAAACCATTTTCCTCTCCACCTTCTTTTCTGCTTAACGAATATTTAGAAGATGAACTAAAACAGTACATAGTGTCTAGTTGACATTATATAAATGTGATATTAAAAACTTTGTCTATTATCATTCTTGCATTTATGCTCTCCATATCTACTTAATTAATAATCTCTTTAATTACTTAATCAATAATTGCTTAAAACGGAAATATTCTATTCATTCATTAACCATTCACAGTTCTTTGAGCCTAGTCTAACTAATGTTCAGCATTTAACATAGGAGAGAGCTAACATTCTCATCTTCCTCTAAAATAGTCTACTTTTCCAGCAAAAAGGAAAATCATTTTTAATTTTCCTTCAGGTATCATGACCAATTTGGTTAGAGGGGAATTTTGATTGTCCTAAGAACTTTCTTCTTGAGACACTCTGTTATGTAGTGTGTTATTTGAGTAGTTTAAATTTTAACTTAGTAGGTTAATCTCCTCCATTGGTTACAATTAAGGGTAAATTTAGGAGAATTCCTTTTAGAAGAAAGTTGAATATGCAGTTAAATCCTTGAATAAAGTAATAAATGAAAAAATATGAAGTATTTACTATATGCAAGTCACAAAGCTAAGCACTGAGTGAGGATGCAATTACAAAAGTAAGACAGACTTACTCATACCCTAGTAGGGTAAGACAAAGTATATTAGGGAATTGTGACCAGGAAAAGACATTTCAGTTTGGGAAGTCAGAGGAATAATTAGGAGAGCCAGAGGGGAATCAATTGACACACTTTTTCAAGAATTAATGATAGTATTGATTTGATTATTCTTCCCAAGGCAAAAGGATACAGGATAGGGTGGAGTAAGTTTGTATTGGTAGGGCTAATGGCAAAGAAATAGCCAGAGTGGATGGTGGGATGCAATGCAAAGGATGGTCTGGGGCCCATAAATCCTGGGTCTGGGGCCTAAAGCCATTGAGACTGAGTGGACCATGTGTATTTGCACTAGCTTACTCACTAGAAAAACAGATACAAGGGGGTCTGCCTTCTTCAGATTTACTCTGTCATCCACTTCACTATTATTACCTCCCCACATTGTGAAAGAAAATAGTAAAGTTTCTAAGTAGTGACAGCCAAAGAAGCAGAGACTGAAAAGCAAAATAAAATAAAAATGGGGGGGTTGGGGCAAAGGGAATGCAAACAGCACATGTCCAGGTATAAAGCCATTCCAGACATTTCCACGTATAAGAAAGAGCTTTGGGAATATGAAAAGTTCAGGGATTTCTTTCTTTCTCTTTTTGTGTGTGTCTAATCTAAGTATGCTTTTTACATACTTCTGGTTCTGGTAACTGCATTAGGCTTGCCCTAATTACAGTCTACAGCTGACCTTGGGTTGCATCAGTCTTCATTATTATCTATTTGTACGTGGCAGCAGCATAAATATAACTAAATGACCAGGGCCAGACCAAGAATGGGGACTCTTGTGATGATAATTAGAGGAGAAATACAATATTTGTCTGAGAAGTTCACAGTTATGCAGCCGGGGACGGATATTTAGTCCAAGTCTGCTTCCCACCAGGCCTGCAGGTGCAAGGGGGAAAGGTGACAGTCAAGTGCCTGGATTTGTAGGGTAATGCAGCCACGGTGCTGAGAGAGACACTCCCCCAGTCCTTTTTTCCTCCTTCTTGAAGGCATTTCAGAGGGAAATAACAGACATGCATAGGGGTTGGAATTGGCCCGTGAACTGCTGTCAACATGGAGAAGCTAAAACTCTGTTGTAGTTATGAAAGGAAGTTGGGGAAGGAGCACAGTGTTGGCTCTACATCTGAGTGTAGGCGTTCAGACCATTAACTGCAGCTGAGCAATCATTCAGTTCTATGTTTCTCTGCCCAGATGAGTTGGGTATCTCTCAAAACATCTTTGGAATGTGCTTTCTTTTTCTTTTCTTTTTTTTTTTTTTTGAGAAGATTTACTATTTTTGCCTCAGCTTAAGATAACAGAGATTCTGAGAGCAGAAAGTGGTAGTCTGTGATCACCTTTAGGTTTATCACATCGGCTCCCAAACCACAGAGGGACTCCAGAATCAACTTAGGGTACGTGGAAGCACCTAGAGGAGTGTGTGATGCACATAGTAGGTGCTTAACATAGGTTGAGGGAGGATGAGCTGACTGGAAGCAAAGATGCAGGAATACCTATACGATTCATTATGCTTTTGGGAAATCCAGTTGAGAAGGATATGCCTGAACTCAAAGTATACCTCCTGCCCCCAATTCAAATGAGGCAAAAAAGTGCTGATGAGTTCTCATTGGGAACATAACCATTAATTTCTCATTGCTCAGTGATTCTAAAATTTTCAGGCAGGCTATGTCACACAACTACAAAGTTTAGCACATTTTTTTTTCTGGTAGTAAAAGAAAGTTTTCTCAGGCACATTCTTTGGTCTGCATATTTTGGAGAATAGTCATTTAAGAAAATAAAACCCAAGCATCCCTCCACTTGAGAATGGCTGCCTTCCAAGGGTCAGAGGAACATAGGACTTTAGAGACTATCTAGCTCTCTCACTTTGCAGATGAGTAGGATCACACCAATAGTAAGTGTCTGAGTCAGGATATGAACTCACATCTTCCCAACTCCAAATCCCACACTCTATCCGCTACCCCCCGCTGCCTCGTCCCGTGCCTATGCCCTTCCCTATTAGAGTGTAGTGGATCCAGTCTCTCCCCTCAAATCTCTCCTACTGATAATGAGGCTTCTACTGCTTAGCTTGACTGTTCAGCACAGAGTGACTATGGCCAACTTCAAGGTTTTCATCCCTGTGGGAGCCAGTCATTTTGTTGCTCTTTCACTGCTTCCAACTTCACTCCAGCACCTGTAAGATTTGGTGAAAAAGGGCAAATCAGTTCAAATTTGTTCTTCCCTCTAATTTGTAACGAACTTTTCATACATGTCTCACGTGTTATTTTATTTTGTAGCTATCTAATATTTACCATGGGACATTTTTTTTCAGACAGTATTGCATAATGGATAAGAGTGATCCACTTAAAAAATGTAAAAAAGACCTGGGCTTAAGTATCATCTCTGACACTTCCTAACTCTATGACCAGGAATGAATCACTCAATCTTTCTAAGCCTCAGTTTTCTTACCTCTTAAATAGGAAAAGGAATACTTGATAGTTTCTAGTTTACAAAGTTGTTATGAGGCAGAATTGAGAGAAGTTATATAAAGTACTTTGCAAACTTCAAAACATTGGATGAAAACCAGCTATTATTATTTTGCTTTTTGGAGGGGCAATTGGGGTTAAGTGACTTGCCCAAGATCACATGACTAGTAAATGTTAAGTGTCTGAGGCCAGATTTGAACTCAGGTACTCCTGACTCCAGGGCCAGTGCTCTATTCACTGTACCACCTAGCCACCCCTGAAAACTAGCTATTATTTTATGGTTTAAAAATAATTCTTGATATGTTTTACCTTTCATATCACAAGAATTTTTCCTTTTATCTCTCCCCCTCCCATTCCTGGAGTTATCCTATATAATAAATATAATTTTTTAAAAAGAAAAGTGCCATACCATACTCATATACCTCCTTGCTTTGCAAATATGTAGGATGAGATTATCTTCTCAAATCTCTTCTTTGGAGCCGTGCTTCCTCCTGTAACTTTGTGATATCTACTTTTGATTGTTTTGTGGTCATTCTTTCCATACACATTATTGTAGTCATTTTGTGTATTATTTTCTTGACTCTGCTTCTTTCCCTCTGCCATGGGATCATGAAAATCTTTCTATGCTTCTCTGTATTCATCTCATTTATCATTTCTTAGAATAGAATGGCAATATTCCATTACATTCATATACCATGATTTGTATAGGCATATCTTACTCTATGACCATCCACTCTGCTTCCAATTTTTGGCTACCATAAAAAGTGTTGCTATCAATATTTTGTTGTATGTAGAAGCTTTCTTCTTATCAATGAATTTTCTTGGGGTATAAGCTTATTAGTGGAATCTCTGGGTCAGAGGGTATAGAAATATTAGTCAGCTTACTTGCTTAATTTCACACTGTTTTCGAGAATTATTCATAGCTCTACCAACAACACACTAGTTTGCCTATCTTTGCACTACCCATCCAACATTGATTATTCCCATTTTTTATCTCTTTAATATAATTTTTTGAATAGGAGATAAAAAAAAACCTCAGGGTTATTTTAATTTGTATCTCTATTATTTTTTGTGAGTTTTCACTGTCTCTCTTTCCCAGGGCCAGACAGGCTATATCTCCCCTCAGCATGAGGGGTTTGTAGACATTCCTCTTCTTTCTTTATAAGCTTCCTTTTTCAAGGCACCAGTGATTACCACCCCAGTTAAATTTACCACATATTCATCAATCAATGTATAGAGAGAGATATTTACTTCAAAGAACAAATGTACAAGCATTTCAGCTGCCATTTCTTCCTTACCGTGGTCTCTGTAAGAGGAGGCTCCAGTCTTAACTCAGTTTCTATGAAAAGCTAGTCCCATCATGTTAATATTAATAAATGGTATAGTAGCAGGTAAGTGCTCCTATTTTGCTGAAGTTCTTAAGGTCACTCCTTATTCCTTAGGGCATTGACAGTGTCCTGACTGCCAGATTTGTTCTAGTGTCTAACTCTCAGATTCCTATAGTTCTCATTCTTGACTAGTTGTAGACTCAACTCCCTTCACCAAGGATGAAAAGAATGACAAGAGTCAAAGACCTAGGTCTCCATATGGCCTCATAGAGGAAGAAAGCCCTAAAGCTATACACCGTTACCACATGATATCTTCCAGTCACTGTGAGGGAAATAGAAGAATAAAGCAAAAATCTGGACTTTAAAACACCAACAATTCTAGCTATACAACTAAAGGCTTCTCCCAAACAAATGTTTAGCAAACTAGAACCAGTTACAGAATGTACACACGTGCTCCATAGTGTTTTCAGGGAACATTCCTTACATGTCATCTTGATTCTTCCAGTAGCAAGCTGATGGCATCTATCTTAGTCCAGATCCCCATTATATATGAGTTTAAAGATATTATTTCCCTGATATCCTTGATACTAGTGCCTTCTTTCTATTAATTATTTTTTAATTTTTTAATTTTTGTTTTGCTTTTTTGGAGGAGGAAAGGCAGGGTAATTGAGGTTAAGTGAGTTGCCCAAGGTCACACAGCTAGTAAGTGTCTGAGACTGGATTTGAACTCAGGTCCTCCTGACTCCAAGGCCGGTGTTCTACTCACTGTGCCACCCAGATGCCCCTTTTTTATAATTTTTTTAATTTAAATTTTACTTTCATTTTCAATTTTAAATTTTCTTCCTCCCTCTACCTTCTCCCCTTTGGTTTGCAGACCAAAGAATGTGCCTGAGAAAACTTTCTTTTACTACCAGAAAAAAAAAATGTGCTAAACTTTGTAGTTGTGTGACATAGCCTGCCTGAAAATTTTAGAATCACTGAGCAATGAGAAATTAATGGTTATGTTCCCAATGAGAACTCATCAGCACTTTTTTGCCTCATTTGAATTGGGAGCAGGAGGTATACTTTGAGTTCAGGCATATCCTGTGTGTGTGTGTGTGTGTGTGTGTGTGTGTGTATACAGACACATATATATGTACATTATAATACATGAAGAAAGAGTGAGTCTTACAAAAGTCTACATTAGCCATATTTTTTTTAAAAAAAGCAAGCAAAAGAAAAAAAAAACCCTCAATCTGCACTCTGATTCCATCAAATACCTATCTAGAAGTGTATATAGCATTTTATATCATGAGTCCCTTAGAATTGTGCTGGATTTTTGAATTGATAAGTTACCAAATCTTTAACAGTTGATCTTTATTATAATATAGATGTTACTGTGTGAATTGTTCTCCTGGTTCTGCTTATTTCACTTTGTATCAGTTTATATAGATCTTCCCATATTTTTCTGAAATTATCCCCCTCATCATTTCTTAGAGCACAATAATATTCTATCACATTTGTATGCCATATCTTGTTCAACCATTTTCAATTGATAGGTATCCCCTCAGTTTTGCAATTTGTTGTCACCACAAAAAGAACTGCTATAAATATTTTTCAGTGTGGTGTTTTAATAATCCGACCACAAGTGCTTTTGCAATGAGTGGTCTAGAAGATATACTTTTTGAGACTTGGTATTGGTATTGGCAGCAGGCAAAGAAATGGAGAAATCTCAAGAATTCATCCTTCAAGAGTGGAGGGAAGCAGGAATTTAGTTATTTTAAAAGGATACTTGACTAGCCATGTCAAAGCCATTGTAACTGAGTAGCTTTGTCTAAGATGCACTAAGTATGATTATACTAAGCTATAAGTTTCATTAGGGCATGGACCATAGCTTATCTGAATTTGGTATCTTTCCTTGTGCCCAGTACAATGTTTTGAAAATAAGTATTGAATGAATTATGGGAAATAGTAAGTAATGTAAACAAGAAAGGATGGTAGAAATTAAAGGAAAAGAGAGGTTCAGAGATACTAAACTTGGAGAATAAAGATTATTTCTCTGTCCCTTTCTATCTGTCTCTGTTTGACTTTGTCTCTCTGTCTGTCTGTGTCTCTGTCTCTTGTTTCTTCCCTTCCTAGCCATTAGAACTTTAATAAGTCCACTATGAAGTTCAGTATTAATTTCACAAAGCTTTCCATGTCCATAATTGTATTTGAATGTATAACTACTAATACAGAAGGCTTAACAGGTGATTAACTTTTAAATAAACAGGTTATTAACTTTTTGAAATGTCTCTTAGGCAGCCATGTTTTGTCTCTTATTTACAGAAACTGAATTTGCTCCACTGCAACCACTACTAAGAGGTGAGAGAAAAAGCAAAGTTCTCACCAATCCATCCCTTAACATTAAATTACTTGAGTAGCATCTTGGCAGCATCGATAATTTTATTTTGTCTAAAGTATTGTTAGTTCCCAGAATATTCTCTGTGAAGACACTCTTGGATAAATTGGAAAACACATTTCCAAGTCAGATTTCAATGGCTTCAGGATTGTCCAATATTGTGTAATATCCATATATTGATTTTTATCTGTGTCTCCCAAGGCTGGATTTCACAGAATAGTCTCATCTAGATACAGATCACTCTAGGGAGATTTGACTCACACGCAATTAGTGAGTGTGTGTGCTCTACGGGGTCACTTTTCAAGGATGTACTAATATTTACCATTAGATCGGTGAGCTGACCAACAGTCAATGCTCAGTTTTCAATGATGGTACATATTTATTTTTCAAGTTTTAAGGTTAATTTTTATCTTAATTCATTTTCTTTTTGTAAACAGAAAGGCAAAGGAAAATTGTATGCAGTACTGAATGGATAGATTAAAATAGCTATTGCTTTCTACTTATACAAAGCTCTCAAAAGTTCTCCAAAAACTTAAATCCAGTTCTGAGATAATCATTTATTTACCTACATTCTTTTAGTCCTTGGCCCTTCTGATAAGGGTCAACCTTGGTATCAGCCATGGTCAATTTTGCCTTTTGATGTTGTTATCCTTCTATTAATCAGATAGCTGAAAGCATTAATGTTTTACTTAATTAACTGTATCTCTGCTGTTATTGTTCATCAGTGACCTGGGTTGCGTCCGAAGCAACATCCTTGAAAAGAATGGCTCCCATTACAAATCTATTGAGTTCAAATGCCGTCATTTTAATTCACAACAGGCTAGAACTTAGTATAATTGTTCTCAGCTCAATGCAATTTTTAACAGCTTTTGATTTACATATTGAACCAGCTGTTTTGAGTAAGGAGTTGTCCATCATGAATCCTTTTGTCATCTGTCCAAGAATGTGTTTATAAATGGTTCAAATTAGAGTAATGAAGGACTCAGATGAGAGCAATGATCAATGGCCAAATTCAAGAACAATATAAGTCAAGGACAGATGTAAATTGTGACAGGGTATAACATCATCAAGTTATCTAAAGGGAATGCACACAACTGCTTGCTGGAAAACAAATGGAAATTTTCAAGTCATTGGCTTTAGGATGAATTTCAGTTCCATGATACAAGAAGCATTCTGATCCTGTGTTAAATAAATCATTGACCCGCACATGGTTGAAAGTATTCAGATTAATGTGAACAACAGCGGCTAGGGAAAAGTAAGTTCAAAGAAGTAAGTCAACTCAGGGCTTGTCTGTGATTGTGGACTACACTCCTATTAGGCATCAGGAACAGATGTCTGTTACTATAAGAACTGTCCACGTTGATAGGGAAGTTTCTGGGGAAGCACGTTTTTGGTCTGTGGCAGACACATCTGGTCAAGGTCTTTGTAATAGCTTTATTTATTTCTTGCCTGAACTGGGACTTCAGAAGCATGTACTCAACATTAAGCCAAAATCTTCCTTTGTTCCATACGGCTGCCACAGCTGGAACCTTTTGCTGACTGACACAGCCAAATCTTCTGTAGAGACCATTATATTCCTTGGCATATTACAGTGCATTTGCATCTTTGAATCCACCTCAGCAAGCAATGGGGAATTTGAAAGGGCCACATGCAACAGCTTCCATTAAAACTACTCTGGGATACCAGAGGGGAGTATACCTTTCATAGTATCAAGGAGTGCTACCAAGTTGGACTTACTGAGAGCTGGCTACTCAGAAAGCTTAGTGTAAATCAGGCACCAAGACAGAAGTTGCTCCTCAGTCTTGCAGAGAAAAGCAGCCAGTTCCTTCAGAGAAAGGTACTGTGGATGCACAGGTTCACCAAACTTGCTAGGGCCTTAGAACTGTACTGCAAAAGATGAAGCATAGAAAGGGATGAGTGATCGGTTAGGTAAAAGAAATGGAGAAAGCCCATTTTTGTTCTAATTATTTAGGTGATTTGGGTCAAGGCAAAGGTTCAGATGGAAGCCTAAAATTAGGAGATAATCATATCTGGCTTACTCAATAAATCAAGTTGATTAAATGCATACTCTTGGCTAGTTACTAAGGTAGAGGGAGGCACAATCTCTTCCACTAGGAAGTTTATAGTCTAAATTGGGGAGACCGGGGCAAATATAAATGAATGTATTCAAAATACACATTTTTTAATACTTCAAAATAGACATAGTCAAATACTATCAGAGTTACCATAAATCGAATGCTGAAGATTTGTGGTCTAGATTAATGGGGGTAACCAGAGACCCATGGAATTAACCAAAGAAGGTTTGCCTCTGGAGCGAACCTTTAATTGGATTATCCAGAAAGATAAGGACAGATGAAAGGAAAACAGGTATAAAGATTCAGAAGTAGCAACAAGGAAACTCTGACTAATGTAGAAACCCAGTAAAGAGTAAATTCTTGGAGGGCATGGATACTAACTCTAAAGTGATTGGCACAAAATCAGGCCGTTCTGTTATTGCTATTAGTTTGAGATAAAAAGAAGAATTATCCAGTTAAAGGATGTAGAAATAGCTTGAATAATATTGTCCTCACCATCATTATTTTAAAAAATAATATCACTAATTCAGTATCTCTAGATATTCAGCAGACAAATGGTTATTAGGAAATGGGGGAAAGCACCTACTCTGCGCCAGCTGTGCTAAGTATTTCACCAATATCTCTTTTGGTCCTCACATGAGTCTTTGGAAAATAAGTCCTATTATTGTCCCCATTTTGCAGGTGAAGAAACTGAGGCAAACAGAGGTTTAGTGACTTTGCCAAGATCACAAAACTAGAGTCTGAGACTAGATTCGAATTCAGGGGCTCTTGATTCCAGGCCCAGTGCTCTATCCATCATTCATCTCTGCCTCTGATTATGAAGTACTTAGTATACCCATGTTCCTATGCTAAGCCTTGAAGTTATAAAGAAAGACAAAAAAACCATCCTTGAACTCAGTGAGCTGCTATTATACTGATGGAGATAACATACAAATAATGTTTGGCTGATTGGTATACATATATATATATATATATATATATACATATATGTATGTATACCATATATATGCATATATATATATGATATTTTGTAATATATATATATATATATATATATATATATGTTCACATACACTCATTCAAAGAGATATTATTAGGAAGAGCCAGTCATGGAGGGAACTGGAAAGACTTCCCAAAGTGGGTAGGATTTGAACTGAATCTTGAAGAAAGTTAAGGAAGCCCAAGGCAGAATAAAGAAGAACATTCCAGGCATAGAAGAGACGAGAAAAACAATGACATCAGAATATGAATTGTTTATGTAAAAGGAACAATAAGATCATTATAATAAGACTTTTGGTATATGGAGGGCAGTAAAACATAAGAAAGCTAGAAGAGGGTCTGTTTGTGAAGGGTTTTAGTACATAAAAGATCATTTTCATCTGATCCCAAAGGTCATAGGGAACCGCTGGAGTAGGTATTGCCTTGATCCAACTTGTGGTCTAGGGAAATTACTTTGGAAGCTAATTGGAGAATGGACTGGAGTGAGAAGGAAGATCATTCCACAGGCTGTTGTAATAGGCCAAGCTTTAGGCAACGAGGGCCTGCACAAGAGTACAGCTATAGGAGTAGAAAGAAGGGGACATATAGGGGAGATGCATTGAAGGTAGAAATGACAAGATGTGACAAAAGTTTGGATGTGTGGGTTGAATATAAGTATAAATTCAAGGATATCTCAAAGTTGAGAGCCTGGTTGATTGGGAGAATGTTAGTGTTCTTCGTAGCAATAAGGAAGTTTGGAAGAGGTGGAAATTGGGAGGAGAGGGGAATAAAATCAGTTCTCTTTTGGACATGCTGAGTTTGAGATGCCTTCCAGCATATCCAGTATAAAATAGCTACCTATCTGACAGTTAAATAGAAATGAAAACAAGGAAGCTTATTTGCTTAGAGGAAAGGGAGAGATGTAGAGGTGGAAGTGGGGAACGGATGTAGGAAAGATATTAGAAATTGAGTAGATGGTCTAAGAGCCTTTCTATAGATTTAGTCAACAATGAATCCAAATTGCATTAAAAAGGAATAAAGGAACCCAAACCTTTCCCTCACCACCCTTGTAGTTCCTGAAAATAATATTTGCCTTAAATTTTATCATCGTGAATTTTTATTTTGTTTTGTTTTGGGGTGAATGAGTCAGATTATTTGTGCTCTAAATTCATCTTAAGTAAAACACATACTAATTTCAGCCTTGCTAAAAGAGTATATGCACTGATGCTTATCTATAAGATTAATAATACATACTCCCTAGTACAGCCAGGGTCAAAGGAAACAATTTATAAAGGAAATACAGATTTTTTAAAAAGCCTATGAAAGATAACCAAAATTTCATAATAAAAAGAAAAATAATAGTAGTAGTAATAATGATATTAATAAATAGAATTTATATAGCACCTACTATATTCCAGGCACTATGCCAGACACTATTAATATTATCTCATAACAACTATGAGAAGCAGATGTAATTATCAGCTCCATTTTACATAGTAGAAAATTAAGGCAAACAAAGTTAAGTTCTGTCATCTACTAGTGCCTTCTCTTCTAAGACCACCATCCCACCCACTTTTATGTATCTCATATGTACTGATAAATATACATGCAGATGTAATATGGATGGAACTGGGAAATACCTCCTGGAGTAGCTAAGGTGAATCTCAGTCATAATGAAAGTCAAGAATAATAAGGAAGTGGAGATTCAGAAAAAGAACATTACTAGGCAGAGAGAGAACCAGTGCAAAGACCCAGAGGTGGGAGATGGAGCATGGTATAAACAGAGTAAAGGAGGCAGAGGATGAGAATAATCCAGAGAAGGGATTTGGCAAGGTATGATCAGTAATAGGACAAGGGTGCCAAGGATTCAAGAGCAGATAAAAGGGCTAAATTAAATCAGTTCTACACGAGGTGGAAATAGGTAAAGGAGGAAAGTATAGACTGTAGATAGTAGTAGCCTGGAAAAAATTGATTGTTGTCCTTTGTTCTCAAAGAGGATCAAAAATGACATTGCTATGTTGGGGTCCAGGTAGAGTGTGTCCAACTATGGTGGATTAGACCAAAATGAGCTTGGGAGGCTCTACCATAGGTATATAAAACAGAAATGCATGCATGCATGTATATGTGATGTCCCAAAAGTTATAGTGAAGTTTTAAGTTGTCAAAACTGCTCATACATATTTATAACAAAAAAAACAAGCTAGCTTTCATATTGAAAATACAAAAATAATTATTTAAGTTTTATGTTATTTTTCAGAGAACTCAATGAATTATAACAATTAACTAGTTTAATTATCTTCTTTATTAATCAAGAATGGTAAGCTTATAAATGTTATATAAGACATTTTTTGTGTGTCATTGGCAACAATCTCCATGATTACCCAGGGAGGCCTATGGACCTTTTCTCAGAATGATGGCTTGTTCCTACATCAAAATACAAAGAAATCCTAAATTTCAGTTATGAGGTGAATGAAAAAATGTAATTTTTTCTGTCCAAGTTCATGGAAATCTATTCATGGAACTCTTAGGGAAATGCAGACCTCAGGTTAAGAAGCCTTGGTCTAGGATAATGTTCCTTCTATTTCTAATATTAGTAGCTAATATTCCAAAGGACATCGCTTCCTGGGTCACTGAATAATTAGGATGAGGGATTTTGCTCACCATGAACATTTCTTTAAGACTAAGCTCAGATGCCAGGATTGCTTGATAATTCTGGTTGAAAATAGTTTCTCTCCTCAAATTAATTTTTGGAATGCTATATAAATCTATCCTTTGTCATATTTACAATCTACCTCAAAGCACATTAATTTAGATAATGTGGTAGCAGCTAGGTGGTGCAGTACATGGTTTTTCCCCTTAAACCTACCCCTGCCCCTTACCTTCCCCTTTACTGTAGGTAGAAGGCAACATCATCCTCCCAGTCCTTCCAGCTAATAATTTAAGAATTATCCTTAACCCCTCACTACCTCTCACCCTCATATCTAATATGATAGATTTTTTCTCTCCTCAATTAGAATAGACAGTTATAGTAATCTGCATCAAGATATAGAAATCTATCGATAGAGAGACAATAAATGATACATAGATCTATAGATGAAAGAGAGAGAAGGAAGGGAAAAAAAGACAAAAAGAGAGAAAAAGGAAGGAAGGAAGGAAGATAGAAGGAATAAAAGAAGGTAGATGAGGGAGGGCGGGAGGGAGAAAGGAAACAAGGGAGAGAAGGATGGAGAAAGAAAAAGAAAGGAAGGAAGAAAAAAGAAAATGAAAAAAGATCAATTTTTCTCCATTTAGGATGTAAGCTCCTTTAGGATCAGGGCTATTTTCCTATTTTTAACTTATTCCCAGTGTTTTGCAAAATGCCTTTCACTTTGTAAGGGCTTAATAGAGCCTATTAATTAATTGACCAATGAATTGACTAACAAGTATCCAGTATTAGGGTTATAAATAGTAATATTGAGGACTTCTCAAGCCTAACTAATTTTTTTGTAAGAACTGATTTTCACCTTCAGTATGTCAGCATGTATTCCTCTGCACCCAATGCCCCCTCCTCTGCCCTTCCAGCTTTGGAAAAGCTGTATCAAATTCAAGGTAAGGATTTAGGAACTTGCTATGGTGTTCCTAAAATCTTTTGCTATTTAAAGATTTGAAGACTAGATTAAAACCATGCATTTTCTTATGTTTTCTCTGAAGTATGTTTATAGTACTTTTATTATCAACTTGATAACTGCCAAGAAAAATAAATAACCCAATAAACATATAAAACAGGAGTGAAATCTTAGCCTTTAACAATGCAGAATCAAATTAAGAAACAAGCAAAGAAAATCCTCCTGTCCTGGGCATATTCATGGGCCAGCCAAAGGTACTTGTTCCTTTGACTCCATTTTCCCTCCTTTCCCTTTTTTTTTCTTTCCGTTATTTCTCCAGAATCTGTTTTTTACATTACAGCAGTTTATGTGAACAGTGTTATGTTCCTACTGAAGTCTCAAAATAATATGAACCAGTCATATAGTCAGAGTGAAAATTGATGGGTAGCTCCAGTGGTACTCATGCAAAGCCAATATTTCTAAAGGAAACTGTAGCATGTTGAATGTACCTCCATGCAAAGGATTTATAGTAAGACATAAACAAATGTTACAGTCAAGAGTATTTTTTAAGCATATGTTATGTGACAGGCAGTATGCTAAGCTCTGGAGATACAAAGAAAGGCAAAAGACAGTCCTGCTTTCAAGGATCTGAACAGTCTAATGGGAGAGACAACATGGAAACAACTGTGTGCAAACAGGGTATCTAGAGGAGAAATTGGAGGTCATCTTAGAGGGAAGTCATTAAGGGGTATCTGAAAAAACTTCTTATGAAGGTAGGATTTGATCTGGAGCTGTAGGTAATCAGGGAAGCTAAGAGGTAAAAATGAGGAGAGAAAACATTCCACACATGGAAGACAACCAGTGCAAATTTGTGGAGTCAGCAATATTGTACCTGTGCAAGAGAGATCGAGGAGACTAGTGTCACTGGATCATGGAATATGTGGGCTGGCATCAGTCGTGAGGAGATGGGAAAGGTAGGAAGGGGCCAGTTTATGAAGGGCTTTAAAAGCCAGATTTTTTTGATTTGATACTGGAGGTAATAGGGAATCAATGGAATTATTAAATAAGGGTATGACATTGTCAGACCTGTACTTTAGGAAAGTCAGTTTGCTATAGGTTGTTTCTCCTTTTTAAAATTCTTGCAATGTTCTTACAAATTCTTACAAAGTTCTTACAAAGAACACAGTTCTTAATATTTTTGGATGGATAGGTTCTCCCTTCCCTCTTGGCTCCTTCCCCCTCTCTTTTTTTTTTTTTACCTTGGGCAAGTCACTTAACCCCAATTGCCCTACGTTCCCCCTTCCAAAAAGCAAAAAAAAAGAGAGAGAGAGAGAGAGAGAGACATAGAAAGCTAAGTTTCTTTGAATTTTTAGAAGGGTATGTAAGATGATGAAATACTAACATTCTCATGGAGGAGGAAGGAAAAACAGGCTTTAATGATTTGTAAAGGTATTCTGACTGGTTTTTTTTGTTTGTTTTTTTGCTTTTTGGAGGGGGCAGTTGGGGTTAAGTGATTTGCCCAAGGTCACACGGCTAATTTTTTTTGTGTCAAGTGTCTGAGGTCAGATTTGAACTCAGGTCCTCCTGACTCCAGGGCTGGTGCTCTATTCACTGAGCCACCGAGCCACCCCCGACTGTTTTTTTAAATTAACTTTTGTTTATTTTTAGTTTACATAACTCATTTCCATGAGATTTTGAGTTACAAATTTTCTCCCTGTCTTTCCCCTACCGACAACCCCAAAAGAGCAATCACACTGTATATCCCCTCCCCCAATCTGCTCTCTCCTATATCCTCCCCCATCACCCCTCTGACTTTATGGTAGGGCAAAATGGATCTCCCTACCCCAGTGCCTATAAATCTTATTTCCCAGTTGCATGTAAATAATAATAATAGTAATTATTATTATTATATATGTGTTTTAACATTTGACTTTAGAACTTTAAATTCTAGATTCTTTCCCTTCCTCCCTCATCACCCACCCCCACTGGAAATACAAGCAATTCAATACAGGCCATATATGTGTAGTTATGCAGAACATCTCCGCAATGAATATATTGTGAAAGATTGACTATATTTCCCTCCTTCCTATCCTGCCCTCCACTTGTTCTATTCTCTACTTTGTCCCTGTCCCTTTACAGAATTATGTGCTTCTAACAACCCTCCCCCCCAACCTTCCCTCCCCTCCATCATCCCCCCTCTCATCCCCTTTTCCCCTACTCTCCTGTAGGGCAAGATACCCAATTTAGAGTGTATGTCATTCCTTCCCTAAGCCAAATTCAATGAGAGTAATGTTGTCCCATTCCCTTTTGCCTTCCTGTTCTTCCCCTCCATTGTAACAGTTATCCTTGCATCTTTTTTATGAGATGATTGACCCCTTTCTGTCTCTCCTTGTCTCCTCTCATTCTATTCCTCTCCCACTTCTCAATTTCACCTTTTAAAATACCATCCCTTCCTATTCAATTGATCCTGTGCCCTCTGTCTATGTACACATATACACACATTCATATATGTGTTCATATGCATATATACCCTCCTATATAGACATGTGTATGTATACATATATACATTTATATTCCCTTCACCTATCCTCATACTGAGATGTTTCATAAGTTACAATTATCATTTTTCCATGTTGCCATGTAAATAGTTCAACTTTGATAAGTTCTTTATGATTTCTTTTCCATGTTTACCTTCTCATGCTTCTTGTGTTTGAATGTCAAATTTTCTATTCAGTTCTGGTTTTTTTCCTCAAGAATGCTTGAAAGTCCTCCACTTCTCTGAATGACCATATTTTCCCCTGAA
>CM053585.1:139122746-139176367 GCA_028646515.1 Pseudochirops corinnae
TGATTAAAGTAAGATTGTTAACCCATTTTGAGTTGCTTTCCTTTAGAAAAGCAGATCTAAGAACCTGTGCTAGTAGCCGCCCTAGGTATGCTAGGGTGCTTGCTGTTACACACAGCTATCAGTAATTTGCTCTCCTGCAAGCTCCAGCCATGGCTTTTCCTGGATGCCTGTAGGGCTAAGGGCTGTGATCCCAGTGCACTGAGATGAACCCTTCCTGTCCACCTGCTGCACTGCCTTCAGCGGGAGCTTTGTTACTCTGTCATTTTGTTGGTTCTGGAGCTCTGAAATTTGTTTAGAGTCATATTTTATAGGTATTTGAGGTGGTATTGGGGGGAGCTCATGCAGTTCTCCTGTTTCTGCACTGCCATCTTCACTCTGCCGTGAAACTCTCTCCCCCCTCTTTTATGACAAGGGTGTCTTAGGGTTGAAAAATAGTGATCTGGTCTGTGATGCATATTACTATATTGTTTTATAGTATACACATCCACTACCAATGTACCTGAATGACTTGTTTCCTTTACCAACATTGATTTATTAAAAATCTTTTTTTGTGATTTTTTTTTTTTTGTTATTCTTTTAGGTGTGAGGTAGTTATCTTAAAAGTATCTAGTGGTGTGATGGATGGAGTGCTGGGCCTGGAGTCAGGAAGCCTTGAACTCAAATTCAGCCTCAGATACTTGCTAGCTGTGATCTTGGACAAGTCATTTAACCTCTGTAGTCTTAGTTTCCTCATCTGCAAAATGAAGATAATTACAACATCTACCTCCCAGAGTTGTTATGAGGATCAAGTGAAATAGTATTTGTTAAGCACTTAGCACAGTACCTAGCCCATAGTAGGTACTAAATCATGCTAGCTCTCCTCCTCCTTCTTCATCTTCTCCTCTACATTATCTTATAATTCAGGAGTTTTGTCATCTTTCCATATCCTTTCTAATGGTCTCTATTTTCTCCTTTAAAATTGTTTCCTTTGACCCTAGTTTTACGGGGGAGTGTATATTATTAGTCTTATAGATAGGCATCAGTGCATGTATTCTTTTAGCAAGGCTGAAATTAGTATGTGTTATATTTCTTTTTTTTTGGTGAATTTAGAACACAAAAGATCTGACCTCTTCTTTCCAAAACAAAACAAAAATTCATACTGGTAAAATGTGAAGAAAATACTGCCTTCAGCAACTACAAGGATGGTGGTGAGGGGAGGGTCTGTGTTCTTTTATTTCTTCCTTTCAAATGCATTTTGGACAAAATGTGACTAAATCTATAGAAAGTTTCTTAGGCCTCTTAGTTTTTAACATCTTCCCCAAACCCCACCTCTATATCGCTCCCCTTCCTTCTGCAAACAAACTTCCACGTTTTCATTTTCATTTGTCAGGTAAGTAGAAACAACAGACTGACCAAGATTACAGAATGTATACCTCTAGTAGAATGTGAGTGGCCTTGAATCTGGGCTAATTCTTTTGTCTTTGTATCCCCAGCATGTTTTTATAGTCTCTCTGCATAGTAGGTACTGAGGTTTGGATCAAAGATGATCAATTACTCATTGATGCTCTGGCATGTGCCTAGACAACTTGAGACTTTAAAATGAAATTCTAAGTGCTTCACAAATAATATAACATGCTATATAATAAAGTATATCACAGTAAGTATAGTATAGGGTACAGTATAGCATATATCATGTTTAGCGTATAGTCTAACATGGTATATGTTATGTAACAGATTACACTAATATATATATATAGTATGTATATATATGCATATATACTATAGTTTATACTAAGCTTTAGTATACATTCTGCTATACTCTACCTATATATGTAAACATGTTACATGTACAAATATTGTATATATACTTATATTTGCACATATATATATCGACATATATATACATCTGTGTATATGTATATCAATAAATAAACATTTATTAACTGCCTATGTTCCAGGTACTGTGCTAAGCACTGCATATCTTTCTATCTATCCATCTATCTTTCTATCTGTCTGTCTCCCTAATATATACATAACATATATGTGTGTATGTATGTATGTATCTCCTTGACTCAAAAGTGATCTCCATAAAACCCTCCTTGTTGGTGAAGATTGATTGTTCAAAGCTTCATGCTTGTGTGAAGGGTGAACTTAGTGAGAGATCTGAAAAGAAGGAAAAAAATCTTGGTTTGGGTTTGAAACTTCAAAAGAGAAAACGCGTGGTTTCAGGTTCTCTTTAGGTACTAGAAAGAGGAGAAAATCTCTGAGGAGAAGATAATATGTAGAGAAGTGGGAACTTCCCTTATGTCCCTCTTTCCTGCCTAGAGACTTCTCATCCTAGAGGCCTGGGGAATTTCCCCTTGGGTAAGATCTGAGACTCTCTCTTGGTGGTGCCAAGTCACCTTGCTCCCTATGAGATGCTTTCATCTACTCCGTGTATTATTTGGTATATATTTTCACACGTATACTTTCTCAGATTTTTATTTACTTTGCATGTCTTTGAATAAATGAGCTTATGTGGTATGTGTATACACACACACACACACACACACACACACACACACACACATATATAGCATGGTAATGACATTGGTGGGAAGGGAGCGAGGTCTTATATGTATAATTTGGTATACTCCTTTCCCATTAAGGGATAGTAATTAGGAATACAGATTGTGGCTAAAATCTATTTCCCCTAGACAAACATCATTTAAGGGAGTGGATAGATATTATTCTAGCCAGGTACCCCATCTCTGAGCAGAGCAGAGTGGCCAGCCTCTGACTCCAACCTCAGTTTCCCTCCTGGAAGGAATAGTCTCCCTTTAAGAAGAGTGGGGAAATAAGATGCTAGAGATCTTTATTCTTGCCTCCCTGAGGGCCATGTGGACACCCTTATCCTGCACAGACAAAACAGTTGACCCACATATATATTAAAAACAACTACAACAACAACTATATTATATAGAACATGGTATAGTGGAAAAATCTGTGAATATCCAGGCCCAGGAGATCTGGGTCCTTTTCTCAGCTCTGCTACTTGGCTTCTGCTGCCTATGTGATTTTGGACAAGTCACCGACCTCTAATGTTTCTCCTAGCTCTAATCCCTAGACATATTTTGTTCTCAATGAGCATTTGGTTCCCAAAGATATATAATCCTTTGGAGGCAGGACACAAAAAGCCTTGAAATCTTCTATTAAAAAATATCATCAGAAACTTACATAACAAACATTTGAAACCTCAAAGATTAGCAATGAGAATATATATCACTAAGTGAAGAGCTACAGGCCTGCCTTTGATCCTCCATAAAGATTAACAGTACCTGTGTTCCAAAAAAGAGGTTCCAAAGAGTCCCTGCCTGGAAGAAGGTACTGCAGGTTTTACCTTAGAGGGAATATGTTTGTTTTCAGCACTCCATCAGAATTGGTGTCTTGCCAGTAGAACTCAGATAAATTTGCCAAACCAGTTTCACTTTTTGACTCATCCTTAAACATATTTCACCCGATTCCTCCCTTGGCTTTAGTGAATGTAGGCCACAAGTTGAAACACTTCTCTTATGTCAATTGTTCAATTGAAAATATTTTTTTAAAAGATGTTATAAGCCATGAGGAGGAAGATGAAATGCTTAGCACACAACTGTTCTCTAGAAAAATTGTGGTGCTGATGAGTTTTTCTTCCTCATTTGATCCTGAAGCTTTGAAACATTCATTAAATGAGCTGTCAGTAACGCAGAAAAACAATTTGCTATTTATTTCCTGACTGCTAATTGTCAGGGAAGCCAGGAATGTATATTTCAGATATAGTTTTGACAAGCAGGTGAAATTGTACCAGTCACCATACCCTGCAATTATTTATATTTTCTGATTCAATTCAATAAACATTAAGTGACTACTAGTAAAAAGAGCATTGTACAAGAGGATAGAGGAGATTCAAAAATTAAGACACAATTCCTAACTTTTAAGAAACATATGAAGTGAAGCCTGTGAAGGAAAAAATATGCATTGAACTAATAATCTCAAATAAACTTCATAGCAATCTCAAAAAATTCACCATTTACAGAGCATTTTTAAAGAGAAAGCTTTCAATCATCCATGAATCAGAGGCATAGACTGAGAACCAAAAAAGACCTTAGAGATCCTTTAATACAATTCTATGACGTTATAGGTGAGGAAATTGAGTACTGGAGAGATAAAGTGTTTTCTCCCAGGCCACCTAATAGTAAGGAATAAAGTTGTATTTGAGACCAGGATCTCTGACTCCGTAGGTCCCCTGACCCTACATATTTTCTGTTAGACCATATTGATTTTGGAGGATTTGGATCATTTATCATAAATATGTTCAATTGAATTTTTTTTATTTTATTGATTTCTTATTCAATATTAGCCCTGAAAAGGACCTCAAAAATCAGCTAGTCTATCTTTTACACTTTATGGATGAAGAAACGGAGCCTTCTAATTTTTCTAGTTAAATGGCTTATCCAAAGTTATCCAACTAGTTAGAATCAAACCCTAAACAAGAACTAAAATATTAAACCCTCTACAATTTGGCTTCAGCCCACATTTCCAGATTTATTTCACATTATACCCTCTTATCCATTCTTACTACATAATAGCCAAAATTACCTATTTGCTATTTCCCAAACTCAGCATTCCATCTTCTTCTACCCTTTCTCCCATTCCTAGAATATCCTCTGTCTTCATCTCCACCTCTCAACAACACTGATTTTCAAAGCCCAGCTCTGAACCCATCTCCTCTGTGGAAACTTCAGGATCCCTATCCTAATAAATATCACTCTTATCCTCCTCATATTACCCATTATTTACTTATTTGCATAGGTATTCTATTTTTCAGTAGAATATAAATTTGTGGAGAGTATGACAGGGATTGGAATGGACCAATGATTTCGTTGATATTGGGAACTATTAGGTAAGTGTAACAATAATGCAATATTCACAACACAGCAATTCCATTAACATGACAGTAAGGAAAGTCTCTCTACAAATGTTAGTACCCTCTCTGAAACTCTCAATCAATCAGTCATTCAGTCAGCAAGCATATATTAAGTGCTCTCTACATGCCAGGAACTGTGATGTGCTGTGGGTATGACTACAAACAAAAAGGACAAACACTGCCCTCAGAGAGGTTAGATTCTAGTAGGGAAAGACAACACACAAAAGAGGAGCTGAAATGGAGGGTATGAGGTTGGGGAAAAAAGAGGCCTGAAGGAGGAAACCATAACCAGAAAAATGAGAGATGGATGGTATGAATCTTACCCCAGAATGGAGAATCTGGGAAGAACTCACCAAGGAGATAAGTGGCATGTAGAAGCAGAGTAAGGAGCCATTTGAAATATTGTCCAGAAGAATAATGCCTAGAACAATAAGAGGTTAAATGGGACTTGATCCTTGGTCTTATTGGCTAGCTCTCAATCCCCATGCCCGATGACTTGTCAAAGGGCAGGAACTGTTTCATTTTTGTCTTTATAGATCCAGTTCCTAGCATTATGTTAAATATTTAGAAAGCACTTTATGACTGTTGGTTGAATTTAATTAATTGAACTCTGGTTTCCTAATCCAATATGCTTTTCATCAAATTGCAGAGGTCTTCATAACTATTTGAATAGCACTGTCTAGGGAAGCAAGAAAACAGAAGATAAAAATAAATATAAGAAAAAGTCTGCTTTCAAGAGATAATCAGAATGAACTTTGGCAAATCCTTTATCCTTCTTCAAGTGTCAGTTTCTTTATCTTTAAAATATGGTAATAATAATAATATTTGAAATAATCTCACAAGGTTATTTGAGGAACATATTTTGTAAATATTGAAGTAAAATACAAATTTACTTGCATTCCAGATATTGCATAGAATAGGGAAAATAGCACAGTGGTCTTGGAGACAGAAGGCCTGAGTTTGAGTCTTGTCTCTTACCCTTGCTAGCAGTGTGACTGTGGACGATTGACCTAAGGCCTCTGGATGTTAGTTTCCTCACTCATAAAAAGGGGAAAATAGAAGTAACATTCATTACCCCATAAAGTTGTTAGGTGGAAAATTGCTTTGTAAAACCATAAAGTACCATTTAAATGTGAACTGTTTTGTTTCTTTTTTAAGTGGGGGGTTGATATTTCTACTTATTTTACTAGTCCCAAAAGCTTTCTCTAATTCAGGTACCTAAAAGTAATCCCTTACTCATTTAATCTAATGGTACTTGATATACCTTATTCTTACATACCTTACCTAACTATATATTATAATTAACTATCTGTAAATCCGGTCTTTATGTATACCCAGCCTCAGACACTGACATAGTAGATACTAACACATAGTAGGCACTTACTAAATGCTTGTGGAAAGAAGAAAGGAAGAATGGAAAGAAAGAAGGAAGAAAGAGAAGAACAATGCATAATATTATATGCTAGATGCCAAAGTAAGTAATAGAGACAATAAATACTATTGGTGAGTAGTGAGAAGTGGGAAAGGTCCATTGTGACTGGAATGGTTAGAAAGAGCTGCCTGGAGAAAGTGGGACATGATCTGAAACATAATCTATTAACAAATATTTATTGAGTAGCTCCTAAATTGAAGTCCTACATCAGCAGTTTATTTTGTACTGAATGTGTTCGCTAGATTATATAATATTCTCATTGTTTGTCTTTCATCCTCAAAGAGGACCATGATACCAGGGAGATGATGTCATGACATGCCAGTAAATTGGATTTAAGTGAGGGAGGGCCCTGCAAAGTCACCAACCTCACTTTCTCCTCTAGAGCCATCTGGGCCCAGTGGCAAGATATAGGTCAGGAGGACTGGAGATGGCCCAGGATGCAATGGGAGACCTTGGCCTTTTTAAGCAAAGGTCTTTAATAGGTATCAATTTTACTAAAGCTACACCCTTCCACTGATTAAGAGTAGTTATGTAATGAGGCAGAGAATGGTCTTTTTACCTAGTCCGAAAAAAATAATAATAATAGTCAATCCACGCCACACCGTTATTCTTGCCTCCTCACTCTTTTGCCCCAAATATCCAAGAACTTGTCAGATTTTCTTGGGTTTATTTCTGTAATGTATCTTTTACTCATCTCCTTCTCCACATTCACATGCTCACTATGCTAGATCAGGATTTTATAATCTCTTGATTAGATTAACACAATAGCTTCCTAGTTAGTCTCCCTGCTTCAACTTTCTCCCTCTCCAATTCATTTTCTATACAACAGCCAAAGTGATTTTCCTAAAGTAAAGATTTAACCATATTATTCTTCCAATCAAAAACTTTCATGAGTTACCTGTTGCCTCTAGAATCACATATAAACTCCCCTATGACTTTAAAAATCCTTCATAATCTAATGTGAACCTGTTTTTTCAACCTTATTATATATTACTAGAAACAGGAAGACTTCAGTTTAAATCTGACTTCAGACATTAAATAGATCTGTGATGCTGGGTGGGTTCTGTGAACTTGGGCAAGTCATTTTATCCCTGTTCTGTTTCAATTTTCTCAACTGTAAAGGGGAGCTAATAATACCTGCCTCTCATGATTATTAAGATCAAATGAGATAATCTTTATAAAGCACTTAACATAGTGTCTGGCACATAGTAAATGTTTAGTAAATACTGATTTCCTTCCCCCCCCTTTTCTTTCTCTCTTCCTTTTCCTTCCCTCTTTCCTTCATCCCTCCCTCCTTTCTTTTCCACACTCCAGCCAAACTTGCTTTCCTAGAGATCCTCACCTAAAATTCCTCTTATTTCTGTGTCTTTACACTAGTTGTTCCTGATACCTATAATTTATTCCTCCCCCCTTACCTCTGCTTCTTATAATCTCCTGTTAACTTCACAGCTGTTAAAGTACCACCATATAAAGAAATCCTTTGCTGAACTTCTCTATTTTCCCACCACCACCAAAAAATTACCTGTCTTTATTTTGCTTATGCTTTCTCCTGGATAGAATGTAAGCTCCTTGAGGAAATGAAATGTTTTATTTTAATCTGTAGATCCCCAGTGCCTAATTCATTGCCCAGTGCATAAATAAAATGCTTAAAATATCTGGGAGTCAATACTTTGAGGACAAGCTTGGTCAATATAATTTCACGTTCTGCTTCAATTGTTTTGTCATTCTTTCCTCGTATATTGTCGTGATTATTGTCTAGATTGCTTTCCTGTTTCTATTTATTTCATTTTGTATCAGATAAGTCTTCCCATGATTTTTTTTCGTATTTACCATGATTCATCATTTCTTTGAATACTGTTATGTTTCATGAATAAATCTTTTTTTGTTAAGTCAGTTTCCTAAAAGAAAATCTGCTTCATTTCCCATGGGATTTTTGTAGCTGTGTATATACAGATCTTGAATGTGCTGTGACAGATTGATTCCCAGATATCTTATGCATTTTGTAATTATTTTGAATGAGACTTCCTTTCCTGGACTCCATTATTACAATGTCGATTTGCTGTTGATTTTTATGGGTTCTTTTTATATCCTGGTACTTTATTAAAGGCTATATGATGGTTTCAATTAGATTCTTTACTGATTGTCTAGGATTTTCTAAGTAAGCCATCATGTCATCAACAAGTAAGGATATGAGGAGGAAGTGCATTTCAGAAATAAGAAATATATTTTGGGCCTTAATGTGTAAGATGAGAGATTAAGAAGAGCATAGTGAGTGAAAGGCTATCTCTGGAATCTGTCAACTAACTAATAAATAATTTTTAAAAAACCCAACACACACACACACACACACACATACACACACACACACAGAAAAGGGAGAAGGGAAGGAAGGTACCCATGCAGACAGGTAGGAAACAAAGAATTGTTGAACTGGTAGTCCTCTTTTCGTGGAGGTTTGAGGAGTACTTCTTTGCTTGGTCTCCAGCCCTCCAATCAATAAAAGTCAGGAAGACTGGGGCTCAAATCCTGCCTCAGACATATGCCAAAAGACCACAGGAAAATTATTTCACCTGTCGATATCTCAAACAATTCTCTAAAACTATGAATTGCTGACCTGTATTATTATTGGTGTTGCCGTAATATAGAAGCTTCCTATGCTGGTAAAATGAAAGGCCAGGACAGATTTAAGTTTATTATTAGAAAATTAGTGAGCAGCTGTTATTCCAATTTGGGTGATATATAAAGTACATACACAATGGGGGATCGATATGAAATAAAAGTTGGAAAGTAGGATAAAACCAGGTTATGGAGATTCTTTAACATCAGCATAAGGAGTTTGTATATTGTTTTCCAACAGGCAATAAGAAGGTATTAAATTTTTAAAATGATATATATTTTTAATATATAAATATAATATGAATATATAATGTAATATATATGTATTTTAACCTTTGATTTTAGAACTTTAAATCGTAGATTCTTTCCCTTCCTTGGTATTAAAATTTTTTGATTAAGCAAGTGACATGATGAAAGAACTCTGTATTAGAAAGATAATTGTGGCAGCTGTGTGAAGAATAGGTTTGAGAGGTTTGATGACTAGAGATAAGAAGACTAATTAGTAGTTCAGTGTAGTAGTCCCCTGTAATGAAAGTTTGAAGTAGGGTGGTAGCAGTGTAAGCAGAGAGGAGAGGCCTTATGTTAGAGATTTTACAAGGTAGAATCAATAGGATTTTGTGTTGGAATATGAAGAAAAGGGAACATCAAAAATAGTTCCTAAGTTTTAGAACCAGGTGACTGAAAGGGAGGAAACTTGTGATGCTCGTGGGAGTGGCTGGATAGCTGCTTACTTTCTATATGGGAAAGGAATTCACAATTAGATGTGTCAGACTAGATGGCCTCTGAAGTTCTATCCATTCCTTACTGATGAGATCGTGGACAAGTCACTGAACTGCTCTTGACCTCCATTGTTTCATCTGTAAAATGAAGGGGCTAGACTAATTTATTTCTGAGGTTGCTTCTAGGTATTAAAATTCTATAATTCTGCTCCCAGAATTGGTAATGTGACCTTATAGATTGTGGTAGTATTAATATACTTAGTTTATAAGGACTTATTATCCAAGGGACTTATTATAGCCCAGTATCCTTTAGAATTGGCTCATACTCTACATAAGGGAGAAGGGACCCTGTTATAGAATAATATATCTATTTAGTCATTGGGATAACTATTTTCTTGACAGTTCCTGGCAAGAATGTAACATGCCTACCCTGCACTAGCTGTAATTTTCTTTTATAACCCATGTTTAATTGCATTAAGTGGTTAGTCTGTGCTTGACAGTGGCCAGAATGCTTTGTGGGGCAGAAGGAAATTGATGTTGCCCATGTTTAAGGTAATTAGTTGTTTCTAATGCTTCATCCCAGATAGCATTCTCAGTTCAGGTCCTACAAGACTTGCTAACTATGAGAATTCATATTGTTCCACAAAAAAGAAGTCATTGGCTCCCTCAAGTTTCCTTGATTGCTAAATGGCATTGCTTGGTTTAATGTAAATACTCCACTGTGTGTGGAAGAAGCCACTAATTGTGGGGTTTCATAGAACATCTAAAATCTTTTAAATAACAATTGTCAACTTTTGCAAGTACAAGGTAGATGGAGCTACTTAGACTGTATGAATACCAACAAGCTAGTTTGAAAGAGAGCAAAAAACCTAGACAAATACAATCAACCACTTAAATTTAATTAAATTTAACCAAGCAGTCAGTTATTGGTTAGTAACCATTGGTTGTTTTCTGAATTTATTATTTATTTATTTAGCTGAATTTGTTATTTATTTATCTGAATTAAACTATTTTTATGTGATTGATTTTTTTTCCCTGTCAAAGTATTTTTTCTGCACAGACACACAGCTCATGAGGAAAAGTAAATAATTTCTATTGCTTCACTTGCAAAGGACCACAGGATTTCTTCATACAGGTCCTCAAATATATGATTAATTGGTATAAACAAAACACTGGTCAGTTATTCTTCATCTTAAAAATAGAAGATAGACAGTAAGAGTGCAGTTAAGACAAAAATAGAACACCTTTAGCATAAGGATAATTAAGCAGTGGAATAAAGAGATTATAGGATCTATTTTTGGAGAACTTTTCAAATTAGATTGATAGCAATAAACATAGATTAAACAGAACACGGAATACTAGACCATTTGATGTCTTAATTCATTGAATGCTAATTAGCATGTACCTTATTGTAAAATATTGTCATTTTAACCAATTGTAGAATCACAGAAGGGATTGAAAGAGATGATGCAGGTCCAGGCCATACTTAAACAAGGATCTTCTCCTCTACAAATTGTCCTCTAGCCTTTGTTTAAAACTGCTACTGAAGTGCTACCTGAAATGAAATGCATTTCATTCTACTTTTAGATAGCTCTAATTTTTCTAGAAGTCTTTTCCTAAATTGAATCTAAATCTGTGTCTCTGAAATATCTGCTCATTGTTCCTAATTCTGTCATCAGGGCCAAACAGAACAAAGAGACCAAACAGGCCTCTTCCGCTTGGCAGTTTTTTTAGACACTTGAAAACAACCTCTCCTAAGTATTTTCTTCTCGAAGTTAAATATCCCCAATTCCTTCAATGAAATAAATTACTTAAAACAATTGGTCATGAAGCAATACTTGTGCTATTCATCTTATTGCCACAGAAACGAAACCTAATATAGAAAAGATTTTAAAGCCCTTCTTGAGTGCTCCAAGCCAAATTTTAGTTCCAAGGTTTCCTGTTGTCTTCTAAGTCAAGAATTATTAAGTATAATGAATACAGGGTGAATTTCACCATTCTCCACCTCAACCGTCTGAATCAGAAATACTCTTTTTACAGGTTTAAGAGAAACCTTCCTTTTCAATATTATTGTTGCAAAAGTAGGACAGACAGTTTAATTAAGATGTTCTGTTACAAGAAAACCAGGGGATGGCAAAACACTTGCAACCTTTACATGAATTGCTAAGTGTAGACAAGCTTTTATGAGAGTAATTTAAAAGTAATGGGAGCCACTCTTTGATGCTGTTAAAACTTCAAAGACAGACCAGATTTTTATTTGTAATGAAAAAAAAGTTATTGTGAGATGAGAGCATACATAAAAGCTCACAAAATCTTCCTAAAGGGCTTTGTCTGACAGTGTGTGTGTGTGTGTGTGTGTGCGCGCGCGTGCATGTATATATATGTGTTATATGTGTGTTTTAATTCAGTATCTGACTTAGATGTGTATGTATGTATACACACATATATGTACATATGTGTATATATAAACATATATGGATAGATAGTATATGTGACACATGTACAACTATCTATACGAAGATAGATCTAGATAAACATATATTTTGAGGGATCAAAAATCTTGTTGTTAAGATCTTTTACAGGTTTAAAAATTGGTAGCTATATTCCAGCTAAAATGCCTTTGTCTTCAGTAAAGGAGGAAATGAGTCATTCACTGATGTGGAAAAATCCTTTTCTTTGTAGAAGCAATGGTATACAAAGCTTAACCCAAACACCAATAACAGGCCCCATCAGTCAGTTTCAGAGTAGACGAGAACACATTCTTCTTTCCATTGTTGGACTATTCTAGTAATTGTTGTTCATAAACTATTGGGAAAGAATTAGAGGTGCTTCTGAGTATATGTAGTAAAAGCTAAATCATCTGAGACATTACCTAGTGGGAAACCTAAAGAAAACCCAAATACTAACTCTTTTTAACTGTTATTTCCAATAGAGTCTTCAATTTAGTCATTGAGACCAATGTCAAACTTCATTTTAAAACAATAATCAGCATAGACAGTTTTGGATGATTAGGCTATTTCTGCTCTTATAAACCCCATGTACTATGTAAATTACATATCTAAGCCTCATATATGTTAGAGGTGACATAATTTATCAGAATGGGTACTAAATTATACTTCTTGCATGGGCTTCATTTACTAGGTGAGGATGGCTGTAAGCAGGTCCTTTAACCTTTGGAAGATTCAGGGTTTTTAATCTGTAAAATCTGGAGTCTCTTTTAGCTATAGCATTCTGGGACTCTAAACACTGTTTTCTCATATATTTACTTTGATGGACAGCTTAACCTAGAAACCATCTTTCAAATTTCTTTTCATCTGTTATTTGCCTTTTAAAAATGAGTTTCATTCATTCAGATTTTTAAAATACTATTAGTTGAAATTTTCTTTTCAACTATACTCAGAATAAATATTTGTTGTTTTTTCCCCATTTTTTTTGCAACTTTCTTCTTTCTTACTGCTTCATATATATTGAGAATGTCAAGACTTCTATGACTTATTTCCTCCAGTAGCATGCCCATTCCTTGGTCACTGAAAAAGCTATCATAAAGAGCAGCAATAGCTAGTGTCAGTTTTGTAGACAAATTAATAACTGTATGACTTATAGTAACCTCTGCCTCCATTCCCACCACTCTGCCACTACCATTCATTCCATGGATGGGGCTATCCAGGACTGGGGTATGATTTATTATTTATTTTACCTTGGATTCATAGGTTGCTATACCCAAAGAATTTGACCAAGGAACCTGCTTATTGATGATAACCCTTTGGATACTTACCTGGCTAAGCTGGTCTTCCAGAAAAGAGATACAGGGTTTGTTGCCAGGATCACAGCAAGCATATTTCTTTAGAATAATAAAACTACCAGAGCATTTTGCTCCACTCGTATAGCCTTCAAGAATTCAGCCACCTTCATACCATCATGAGGGATAAGTGGAGGATTCATTTAAAACTGAGAAAGATTCTATTTTAACTGGCCTGAGGTTCCTCATAACTGATACAAGTCCTTCCTGAACCAGCTGTCTGTGTACTTGTCAGACCACCTACTTGTTAGGGCAAAGAAAACAACTGATAGAAAGCTAGAAGAAAGAAGAAACATGCAAAAAATATATGACATACAATTAAAACAACCATAGCCTGATTTATTTTAACACTTTTTTCACAATGAAAAATGGGATACAGATGAAGAACATAGATAATATAATAAGAACATGAAGAATTTTAACTGATATAAATCAGTTAAATGAATATAACCCTCAGATCCCATGTTTTGTTTCATTTCCTACTCTTCAACCATCTCCTCCTCAGACTTACACGCTACATGTATTCTTCCATGATCCTCTCCACACCCCTCCCTTTCCTGTTTTTTTTTAAATTGATTTGTTTCTTTACTTTTAGTTTATAAGATTCAGTTCCACAATCCCTTGAGTTTCAAATTTTCTCCCCTCCCTCTCCCCGCTCACCCTACCCCTTCCAAGTTCTGGAACCATGAATCAGTATAAAATCAACTCTTCCTATTCTTGGATGTGATATGTCAATTTATTTCCCTATTGTCCCATTCCTGTAACTCTCTGGACCAAAGTCTCCCTTTTAATACTCAACCTTGAATCATCTCACTTTTAGAATATAAACTCCTTAAGGGAAGAAACTACTGTGCAGTTGTATATGTATTCCATGCACTGCACACAGTTACACTTAATAAGGGCTTTGGCAACCACTAAATCAATTGCCACAAGACCATAAAAACCTAAAACACACCCTGTTGTTGTTCAGTCCTTTCAGTATTGTCTGACTCTTTGTGATCCCATTTGGGGTTTTCTTGGCAAAGATACTAAAGTGGTTTGCCATTTCCTCCTCCAGCTCCTTTTTACAGATGAGGAATGAAGGTGAACAGGGTTAAGTGACTTGCCTAGGGCCACATCACTTCTAAGTGTCTGAGATCAGATTTGAGCTCTAGAAGATGAGTCTTTCTGACTTCAGGTCCAGCACTCTATCCACTGTACAGCTTGGCTTCCCCAAAACACACCCTAGTCAGCAAATAAATACTTCAATTACTTATCATATAGAGAGACAAGGAAGCCAAAAGTTAAATTGATTTATAATGTAAGCCAAATTGTAAATTATTATAGAGACTGGAGAATAGGACAGAAAAGGTAAATGACAAATGTTGGAGGTGTGGGAAAAATGAAACATTTATGTACTATTGTCAGAGTTGTGAATTGATTAAACCATTCCATGGAGTAATTTGGAACTATACCCAAAGGGCTGGGCTATAAAACCATGCATGCCCTTTAACATAGCAATACCTGTTATAGGTCTGTATCCCAAAGGGATAAAAAACAAAAAGGAAAATGACCTATATGTACAAAATATATTTATAGCAGCTGTTTTCTGGGGGTAAAGAAGTGGAAAGTGAGGAGATGCACATCAATTAGGGAATGACTGAATAAGTTGTGATATGTAATTATGATAGAATACTAATGTGAATGATGAGCAGGATGCTCTCAAGATGCAAAGTGAAATGTAATGGGTACAAAGTAACAGCAATATTGTAGCATGATCAGCTGTGCATGATTACATAGGTATTCTCAGCAATAAAACGATCCATGACAACTCTGAAAGTCTTAGGATGAAAAATTCTATATATCCCCAGAGAAAGAACTGATGGTGTCTGAATGCAGATTAAGCATGCTTTTTTTACTTTATTTTTCTTAATTTTTTTAAATTATGTTTTACAACATGACTACAATGGATATGATTTGCATGGCTACACATATAACCTATATGGAATTGCTTGTCTTCTCAATGGGGGAGTGGGTGGAGAGGGAGGAAGGAAGAGAATTTGGAATTCAAAGTTTTAAAAACAAATGTTAAGGAAAGGGCACCGGCGCCGAAACTCAAAGGGGAACCTGACGGCTGCAACATGGCAGACAAGGAGAAGAAGGAGAACATCTTGGAGCTATCTAAGTACATCAACAAGACCATCCATCCATGTGAAGTTCCAGGGAGGCCAAGAGGCCAGTGAAGTCTTAAAAGGATTTGACCCTTTGCTCAATTTGGTATTTGATGGCACCATTGAATATATGAGAGATTCTGATAACCAGTACAAGCTCACTGAAGACACACGTCAGCTGGGCTGATGGTCTGCAGAGGCACCTCAGTAGTGCTGATTTGCCCTGGCATGGAGGCCATTCCAAACCCCAGGCTGTGTCCAGATATGCCTGGTGACTTTGCAGCAGCTCTGTGAACAGGGCTATGAGGTTTCAGTTCAGCACGGAAATACCTTCCTTTTCTGAAAGGACTCAGTGACTTTCCCTAATTACAACTTGCCAGGGGTGACAGAAGAGAAACTACATTTTTGGTGTATTTTTTTTTCCTAATAAAATTACCAAAAAAAAACAAACCAAAAACCACAAAAAAACACCCTAAATGTTAAAAATTCTTGTTTACATATAGCTGGGGAAAAATTAAATACAAAGTAAATACAAAAAACCCCAAAAAAATATTATAGAGAAATATGGCAGAAGAATATGAACAATTTATCTCATAAAATCAATAAGAGGATTTTAAAATCAGCTTAAAGAGTTGTAATAGCAAGCACCCTAGGATACCCAGGATGGCTGCTAGCACAGGTTCTTAGATCTGCTTTTCTAAAGGAAAGCAACTCAAAATGGGTTAACAATCTCACTTTAATCAATCAAACACATATCATTTACCTAGTTCAGGGGAAAAAGCACCCTGAACTTCAGAGAATACAAACAGAAGTTACAAGCAGACAAAGAAACAGATCATCAGATGGGCTTCTAGCCGTCTGACCATTAAATCCATACCTAGTCAGTTACCAGAGAGGGAAGCACCAATATCTGGGTTTTCAAAGCTGGAGAGCTCAACGGCTGCTGCCCAGAGTCTCGTCTGGCCAAATCACACAACTCTTTCCAAAGTGAGCCCCAAAGCAAAAACTCACATCAGGGTATATATAGCCTTCTCCTAGATCAGAGAATGTCACAACTCTCTTGACCAACTGCCCAATCACAAAGTAATAAGGTATAGGCATTCCCACGACAGGCTTCTTGTGACCACATTCAGCCTATTGGGGGCAGAGTATATTTTCAAATCAGGGAAGGTTCTCAGAGTCACTTAAGCCTATCAAAGGGCCTAGGGACAGGGAAGATCTTCAGATTCCCATAACAAGAGTGTGCAGATGAGTCCAACTAAGCAATTGTCATACTGAGAGCTTTTACAGAAGAAGCAAAGGGGACAGAAGAAGAGTTGGAAGATGGCAAAATTCTATAAAGATTTTTTTTATGACAAACGTTTTTCACTCTCATGGAAAATGAAACCAGCCCACACTGGCATGTTAGCCCCACAGTCCTGGGTATGGTCTGAAAGAAATTAAGAGTAAAACTAAAGAGAACAAAGAAAAGGAAAGCAATCAGATTGGACTGAATGTATACAGCAGATGTCAATGCTGAAGATGACATTTTTAGTGTTTGTATTAAAAGATTCATTTATCAAGGTTTTGGAAGGAGGAAAAGATACTAAAGGCATGGGGGTAAAAACAAAACAATACAAAAGCCTTGATGTTAGTACTACAAAGCAACAAGAACTCACAACTACTAACTCATATATCTACTTTCCATTCACATACAATTTAAACTCACACACTCCATTTCCCAGCTATGTCACTTTACACAGGCTGTAATCCATGTCTGGAATGTAGTCTTCACCTCTGTATTTCAGAATATCTATATTTCTTCAAAATCAATTCAGATATAATATTTTATATTAAGCCTTTTTTAATCCCCCTTTGCTCCTGTCTCCTCCAGGTCTGTGTTCTACTCATTCTACCACCTACCAAATAAGTTCAGTTTTAGATGTGTTGAGCTTTATACGTCTATAGAAAGCCATTTTGAAATGTTAAATACAGAACTGGAGATATGATTGGAGGTTAAATGACTTGACCAAGCTGATACAGCTACTAAATTTTTGAAGTTGGATTTGTACTATTAATTTGGAAAAACTGTGGCAATTCTAGGAAAGAGAGACAGTTTGGCAATCGCAGTCTCTCATTACATGAAGAATTTTAGGATGATAGGGACATGTAGGTATTATATGTTATTAGAGTAAGAATCAGGCAGTATTAAGCTTTAAGATTTTCATATTGTACAACAAGATAATCTTCCTTTTTTTTGTTTCTAAAAGAGGAAATCTGTGTGTGTGTGTGTATGTGTGTGTGTGCGCGCGTGTGTGTGTGTATTAGAGGGAAAAAATGATAGACAGGATACAAGTTTAAATCCACAAAAGGGAAGTATTTGTAAAAGTATTCATGAATCCACTTCAGAAAGTACTAAAGTAACCTTTCAATTGCCTGATGAGAAAATTGAAAACAATTAGAAAGAAAACCCAGAAAAGTGGATACATGAGATGATGGTCACTCCAGCCCCTCATAGTGCTACTTTCCTGACTCCCCTGCTGCCCTTGTCACTGGGCAGCTCTATGTGGATCAACAGAACAGTGTGGCCTGCCCCAACCATGTCCAGCCCACTGAGAGTCACTCTGGGCTAACCAGGGGGTTAGCTGAGCTAGCCAGGGGGAGGGGGGAGAGTGGAGAGGGCTTCTGAGTTCAGGCAAGGGGCTAGGAACTCACCCCAATGCATTTGCTTTTCTTTGGGGGTACAGTTCAATCATGGAGCCGAAATCAGGGTTTCTCTGATATGACTGAACTTGCATCTCCCTGTCCCACCTGGAATTGGTTCTCCTCTCCCTTGCATTTTGTGGGTTACTTCATGGTTATTGTGTTAGGAAAAGTACACATTATCAGAATTAATGTTTTGTTATTAAGAATTATATGCATAAAAGTGTTTTTTCATCAATACCTAGGGAAATATTACAGTTTTTGGTGGTCACAGAAACCTAAGCCCCTATTTCCCACAGGTTCAGTGTATCAATGACAGCTTTTTTTTTACTTTTAAGTTATTTTCTAGAAACAATATCCAATGAAAACTAAGGATTTACTGTATTTTGTTAATTCACTGGAATCAATTTCTGTAAGTGGCATATTGAAATGAAGCTCAGTAATTTATAATCACACACATATACTGCATATATATATATATAATATATACACACCAAACACATTAACACACACACATAAATGTGTGTATGTGCATGTATGTGTATATCTACGTATATGTATACACACACATAACACTGTGGTCCATAGCTCAAGGACTCTTTCAAATGCAGGTTCAAATCATGGGGCTTTTTGTTGGTACTTTCCTCAATTGACTTGCTTGTCCTCATCCAAATAAAAACCTAAAATTTCTGAGATCACTTCAGGTCCAGGGATTCAGTTGCTCACCATGCTAAAAAAAATGTAGACAAGGAACATCATTGAATTATTAAAACATTCAATCTGCACAATGTGGATTCAGAGAACGAAAGATCAAATTCCAGCTCTGCCACTTAATACCTGCTTAATCTTTGGAAAACTTCACATTCTTGTCCCTCAGTTTCCTAATCTGTAAAATGAAAAAAAAAGTTTAGCTAGATGACTTTTAACATTCTTTATATCTCTAAATATACAATAATAAGTAAATTATAAATCATATCAGCACACATTTCCAAATACGTACAGTTTCACTTAATTTTCTTTAAAAACAGGGGCTCATTCTTCAAGAAACTCATGGCTCTCATAGGAATGCCTAGGTAAGAGCTTTCTGTGTAGACAGATGAGGGGTGGGGAATTTACCCATATTTTTTCTCCATGACAGCTCTAAGGTAGAGGATCAGGCCTTTCAGTACAAGCTGTAGCTTCATGAAAACTGTTCTTATCCCCAAAACAATTTAAAATCTGTTGTTTTCTACTCATTTGTTCTCTAGGGAACTTCCCAGCCTGCCTTACCTCAGATTCTAGTCCTAGCTGCTCATCATAGTGGTCTCTGTATTACCCTACCTCATTTCTTCTTCCTTATCACTTTTACAAATAATAGCCCTGGCAGCTAGGTGGTGCAGTGCATAGAGCACTGGTCTTTGATTGAGCCAGAAAGACCTAGGTTCAAATGTAACCTCAGACACTTACTAGCTAGATGACCCTGGACAAGTTACTTAACCCTAATTGCCTCAAAAAAAAAAGGCAAATGATAGCCCTCCATTACTACTTATGGCTTGAGAAATGTATATGGATACTTCACTGAGGGGAGAGTCACAAGTAGGGGAAAAAAACAAAACGAAAACAACTTTTCAGTATATTCTGTGCATTCACAGTGAGCCTCTCTTTTTGTCCCTCTTTTGCAAAGATATGGGAAGTTGAGCAATGCCCAGGTCATCTGTGTGCTATAAGAAATTGCTTTTGACTACATATACATATCATAAACACATCTAGGAAGATAATGGGGTGCATTGAAAAGAGTACTGAATATACTTACACAATGGACATATATATATTATGTATACATATAATTATATTTTAAAATGTATACGCACATGTATATATTATATGTGTATGCTATGTATGTGAGTTTTATTTGAGGAATGCCCCAGTTCAAAGTTAAGAGAAGGTTAACGGGGTGATGAAATATTTTGACCACAGTAACTCACAAAGATTGCACTAAGGTGTAGTTAGTATGGGACCTAGTATCTAGCAGGCTTTCAATAAGTGTTATTGGCTGACTGACTGATTGCAGATTTCACCTGTGGAAGGAATATCCAGACAGATCCAAACTGAAGATCCATGCAGCATTCATTGCAGTCTGTATACATAAGAGATGTATATGAGTATGTTGAGGGGGAGGGCGTTAGTGCATGTGTCACACAAAAAGAAGTCAAACCAATCACGGCACGTGAGTAAATATACTACCATCATTAAGCATAGTCGTAATAGTACCTCGATATGCTACCTACCATACTCAAAATATACTTCATAAATTGTATTAATTACACTGTGACTGCTATGTAACCAATTGGAATTTATTCTTGTGCCTTCAAAATATAATTACAGTAATGCTAGTATCATGAAACACACAATTACAGTGTTTTTGTTTTCCAAAAAGCCTCATGCCCCATGTTCAAACAGAGTTGGTTCTGAAATGATATTCACCTTAAAGTTTACTTAAAAAAAAAGTTTATGAACTGTTTACCTTACCTTCTTTATGTTAGCATAGTATAAGAGAAAGAACAATGTATCTGAAGTCAGAGGACCTAGAGCTAAAATTAATTTATTCTGCTATCTAATTGTCTGACCTTAGTCAAGTTAATTGTCCTCTATGGATTTCAATTTCCTGAACCAGAAAATAAGGGGATTGGGTTCAGTAGCATCTAAGGCCTCTTCTAGCTCTAAACTTAGGATTTGTAATGCTCAGCATTATCCAGCTACATTGTACCTTTGGCTTAAGGAGAAATTATCAAACTTATTTAAGTTTGTTTTTCAGAAATATCATAACCACAGGAAAGAAAAATCTGTTTCTGTGAAAATCTTATTTGATGTAAAGTAAGTAGTAAAATTGCAGAGTTTTAGATTTGTGTAAGGGGTGGGGATGTGATGTCTGATTTACTAAACATAAGGTGGAAACTCAGGAAGATGGAAAATTCAACAAGAAAGCCAATATGAAATGGAACCTTCCTAATGTAATCTATGGAAACTAAAAAGGTTGTGTTATATAAATGAAGCAGTTCAAGAGGCCTGAGTCTGTATTCTTATATAGGGAGCATATGGGAGACAGCATGGTACAATGAAAAGAATAAATAGCGAGAGAAAGAGAGGGGGAGAGAAAGAGAAAGACAGAGACAGAGAGAGACAGAGAGACAGAGACAGAGAACTGGGTTATTTTGTTATAATTCAGGCTCAATCATTAAACTTCCCATATAGCCTGTGGGTGAGTCATATAACTTTTCTAGGCTTTGGTTTCTTAAGAAATTCTTTCAATAAATATTTGTCAACTGTGAAATGCCAGACACATATAATATTATATCTGCCCTTTCTACCACAGAGCATTATTTGGAAGAACAAATTAGATAAGAATTCTGCAAGCACTTTAACATGTATTGGTGGGTTGGTTGTTGCCCTTCATTCTCTAAGACAACCAAAATGATGTCACTATGTTGTAGTCAAGGTACAGTGTGTCCAACTGTGGTTGATCAGACCAATACAGACTTGGAATGCTCTACCACAGGTCTGGTACAAATATGAAACACTATAGAAATGTAAACTTCCATTGCCATCATCAGTCTCATCACCAAACATCGTCATCGTTATTAACATCATCATTATCATTATTAATTTGATTGTTATTAGGACCTATCTCCACCAGCAAAGACTGGACATTTCTAAATAATTTATGGTATTAGAGAGCTATTTTTTAAGGGCCTGGGAGATTGACTATCTCACCCAAGGTCACATAGCTACTAGATGTCAGAAGGCAAACTTGAATTGAGACTTTGATTCTAAGGCATATTCTCAATCCAGTATGCCTTGCCATCTCTGTCTTTTATTGTTATTGTTACTTGTTTAGGACTATGGGAAAACAGTCATGTTCCTTGATTGATTTCAGATTTTATATATTTTGATATTGCTGTTCAATCCTTTTCAGTCATGTCTGACTCTTCATGATCCTATTTGGGGTATTCTTGGCAAAGATACTTGAGCGGTTTTCCATTTCCTTCTCTAGTCCATTTTAGAGATAAGGAGACTGAGACAAACTGAGTTAAAGTGACATACTTGCCTAGGGTCGCACAGATAGTAAGCGTCTAGGGCTGGATTTGAACTCACAAAGATGGCTTGCACACTTTCTGATCAAGTTAGGTATCTATGCTTTGGGTTAATGCCTTAAACCACTAATGTAATATACAAAAAGTGACTGCCTGAAAGAACTAGTACAGCATTGCAAAGGGCTAATACTTGCCTGATCAAAAATTATAGAAAAATCATAGACATTCTTTCTTATCTGACAATGAATGGAGAGCTGGCCTTAACGTTAAAAAGAGCATGAGTCAGGTTCTGCCTCTAACATACACTGACTGCAGAAGCCTCATTCTCAGTGCCCTCATGCAACTAACTCTCTCAGAGCAGGAGCAGATAGGCTTTCATTGATGAAGTTTCTCACTTGAAACCCCCTACATAAATGAAATCATCTAAACTTTTAACCTTTTAATCTTTTTGTTTTAAAGATAAGGAAAGTGAACCCCAGAAAAAGTTAAATGAACAGTGAACAGTAAATATACAGCCTGGACATAACAAACAAACAAAAAGACAAAACAAACAAATAAAATCAGATCTCTTTTGCAGCCATGGAAAAAGTACCAATAATAGGGCCTTGGGTAAACTTTGGTTTCTCAGGTCAAGAAACTTGTGTCTCGAAAACTCATCTTGAAAAAACAGACAGACATTTTGAAACAGATACGGAAAAGAGGTTTCCAAACAATTAGATAGGATTGACTTGGGAATTACGACAGTGCCACAAATATGAGCAAGATCTGTCTAAAAGTTTCTTTGTCATTTTATAGAACCATGCCTATATTCACAGAGTAACTGAGATTCTGGGAGAATCTGACCCTGAATGTTTTTAGTTCCTTGATAGGAAGATTTCTGGATTAACTAAAACTGAAAAGTCAAGAAACATGAAATTTCTGTCTTCTATTTCTTTCTTTCAGGGATTTCTGGGATTTATTTTATACAGGGAACTCTATTTTAACTTTATTTTATGGTGTGAAAATTCCCTCTCATCAGCAACCCTTCTCCTGCTTACAGTAGAGATATGCCTATTTTGCCATAGTCCAGAAATAATGTTTATGCAACTAACAATAACAGTAAAAGTTAGGGACAGAATGGCATATTGGATATAATTGGATAGGATTCTTTCAAAGAAGTGAAAGAGAGAGAGAAAAATAGAGAGAGAGAGAGAAAGAGAGAGAGAGAGAGAGAGAGAGAGAGAGAGAGAATCACCAGAAGTCATCAGAAGTTAAATGTATTTTTCAAAGTCACACATCTAGTTGTACTCAGTAGGTCTTCAGTTAGTACTTAAGCCTAGCTTTTCCTGACTCCAAGGCCAGCTGTCTTTTCACTATAACAGACTCACACTTTTTTTTAATATATTTCTTACCCCAAAAATAAATGTAAAAATGAATGGAAAGAAGGTACTATATGTTAAGAAGAAAACCATTCTCATATATATTTTTGTGATAGGTAGCTCTCTTTGTAACTGACTCCCTGAAGAGGAAGAACTGAAATTGAGGACTGAATAATGGGAGTATTAAATGGAAAGAAGACTGTTCCAGTTCTAAGGGATAATGAGCAAGAATGATCCAGGGTAGGACTAGAGGAGAATGGAATGGACAGAACAACATTTGGCTCATGAGAAAGGTGGTACATTAGGAAGTGGGACTGGAAGTAGGAAAATTATACTTCTGAAGGTGAATTGTTAAACTTATTGTATCTATATGGTTTCCTTCTAAGGGATGAATAACAAAGCGGAGAACTGGGCTATAAAATGGAATCCTAATAGGAGTAAGTTTATGACAAGGACTTTTTTCCTTCTAAAAACACTGAGTGAACAGTCCAGCAGTGTATTAGTGGGCCAGGAAGGGGGTGGAGGGAAAGGAAGAAAAGGGAGACTTTCAAGTTCAAACATGAGTGACAAGAGACCCCCACACAAGGAGCCAAATAGATCATCTTTTTTTCCTGTACAATATAAAGATGGTAAAATACTTCGCTGCTCCTGTTATGGTTTCTATTTATGAAAACAAGCTGGAAATAATATCAAATCGACTTCATCATCTTATCGGCAACTGTGCAGTTAATCATTTGATGAAAACAATCTTGGAACTGATTTGGTGTGCTGAGCCCAGGGACAAGCTATAAATCCTCTGGCTGAGGAAGGACTGTAGTCTGAGTATTACCACAGCAGGCTCAAGAGGGAGAGTTAAGACTAAAAAACTGAAATTAAAAGTTCAGTAGACTAGACATTCTTCCCTAAGAATATGGAGACCATGAAACATGGGGAGAAGGGAAATATTTTTTTAAAGAAATGTTTGGAAGCTCTTTTTTTTATTAACACTGACAACTCATAAATTTATTTAAAGTGAATTTGGGGAGTGAACAATGAGAAGAGTAGTGATTGAAAAAAAACAAGCTTGGGCGTACAAACTCTAGGAAGATTCAAGAGTCATAGATTGTTGGTGCTATAAAAGAGATCTTTCCAGATCATCTAGTCTAACCTCCTTACAGAGGTGAAGAAAGATGAGGTGATTTTCCCAGGATCACAAAGTAACTGAGAGTACCTTTCCTGATGCACAACCATGTTAAAATTACTTTGTGTATACTTGGTGTTGATTTAATCTGTTTACATGTTATCCCTCCCAGTTCTCCAATCCCCAAGGAGAATATAAGATGCTTGAGGGCTCTCAGTGTTTTATTATTGTCTTTGTATTCTGGGAATCTAGCACTCTTGCTCTTGAAGCAGACCTTTAATAAATTCTTGATAAATGAGCAAGTCATTCTGAAGGACAGAGATTGATAAAGTGACTAGGATTCAGGTAACCTTGAAGATAAGAACAAAGAAGTACCAGAAAGAAGAGAAAATAAATTAGAGGTATAAACTTTAACTTGATGTGATGGAGTTAAAACAAAGACTAAATTTTTCCTTTCCCATTGGTGATAATACTGTTGTTATTCTTTTTGACAGTTACAGAGTTTCTCCCTTCTTGGCCTGTCATATCTATTGCTTCTTCATACTTTGTAACTCTCATTCACCCATAACTAATAGAAATACACTTGGAAGGTGCTTTATGTAGCAAGACCTTAAGAAAACACACACACACACACACACATACACACACACACAGAAAGGTTAGGAAGCTCTTTTTTTTTTTTTTTTATAAACACTTTTTTGTGGCTTCAGCTTTGTAATCAAAGATGGAAAAGAGAAAGGGAACCTAAAGTTAATCTTTTCTTTACAATAATGTAGAATTTCTTATTTTTAATTTTTATTCATTTTATTTTAAATTTGTGGAATAAAACAAGGATTTATCTGCCCCCTGTGTAGCATCACCATGCTGTTCCTGTCTCTAAGTTTCCTTTTCCCCTCCTCAATCAAATATTATAAAGTCTCTATCATCAAATATCTTTTATCTTCTCCCTGACTCTGTGGCTCCTGTAACTCTCCTAATTTTTATTTTTCTACATCCTTGCCACTCTAATTATGTTTCCTTTTCTGACTTTTCCGTCCCTTAATTCCCCCACCCAGACCCTGTCTTTAAATTTTGTTCCTTCTTTTGATGATATCATTCATTCTCCTGGATTCAGTAACCTTCCCTTCTTGAAAATCTATTAAATCTACACTTCCAGATGTGATCTGTCACCTGTGCTCTAATTCTAACTGTTTCCATTTGCTTATAGTGTCATCTAAAGGACACCAAGTCATGGGTTCCAGTTTCTCATACAGCTTCTCTTAGACACTAACGAGATGCATGACCTTATGCAAGCTACTTAGTTTTTTTCAGCTTCACAACCCTCATCTCTGAGATGATCTAATGAAGTCATCTGTAATACCCCCCCTAGTTCTAATTTAAAAAAAATATATTCAGCACAAAGTAGTTCTAGGCACTAGGGGAGATACAAAGATTAAACAAGGCATTAAACAAGGTCCTGTCTTCCTGGGGTTTATAGTTTAGGAAAGATATGTGTCATGAAAAAGACTATGATACAAAAGTGCTAAATACATTTTTAAAAGTTCAAATTGCTATGTGAGGTTATAGGAGCAAAATATTGTCTTTTTGTTTTTTGTTTTTTTGCCTTTTGTTGGAGGGGGGAGGGCAGGGCAATTGGGGTTAAGTGACTTGCCCAAGGTCACACAGCTACTAAGTGTTAAGTGTCTGAGGCCAGATTTGAACTCAGGTCCTCCAAACTCCAGGATCAGTCCTCTATTCACTGGGCCACCTAGCTACCCCAGGAGTGAAATATTGTCAAGCAGAGAATAAGGGAAACCTTTAAGAAGGAGGTAACCTTTAAGTGGGGTTTCTGATCATTCTAGGGTTCCTACAGGCAGGGTGGGTCATGGAGGAGAAGGGAGGAAGACATTCCAAGCATAGGGAACAGCACTCCACAAAAACAGAAAACAATGGGGTGTGTACTTAAAGGGTTATAAGTTATCTAGATTGATGGAGACATGGAGTATATGGAAGGGAATAGTATGAAACAAGATGGGAAAGGCAGGGTGGCATCACATTATAGAATGCTTTGGACGCCAAGCTAAATTCTATCATTTTCACAGGACATATCGTCTTAGGTGACCTGACATTTCTACTGTATTGGACAACAGTGCAAAACTATAGCTTAGGTCCCTGACTGTTAAATAAACTTTGAACTAGAATTGCTGGCAATGACTAAAAGAGAGAGAGAGATGCTACCCCCCTACCTCCCACCATAATCGTCACAAGACAGCCTATTTCTTTTTTTCTTTATAAAGATGGATAATGGAGGCATCCTTAAATTCCTGGGGGATAACTTCCACTTGCCAATATCCCAAAAGATTTCAGTCAACTTTTATATGATCAGTGGACCCCCTGCCTTCTAAATCTCACCTGGAATAGAATCAGCATCAGGTGCTTTGCTACATATGAGGAGCCAAATTGGATTCAAAACCTCTTCTTTAGTCAGAAGTTCAACTAGAGAGGGATTTGACTTCAACCTGAGGTATATTGTCAGTAGCTTCAGTATTGATTGATGAAGGTCTGTTGAAAACACTATGGAGATGTTCAGTCCATCTCTCAAGGATCATGTCCTTATTACTAATCATTGCGACTTCATCAGCATAGAATAGTTGAGGTGTACCATAGATCTTTGGCTCATAAATAGCCATTAGGGTATCACAAAAGTGCTTTGTATTGTTACTATCAGTGTAAAACTAAATTTTATATGCCTTCTTACTGAATCAAGACTCCTACATTACTTTAAACTTCACTTACAGTTTTTTTTTTATTTTATTTTAGACTCAAACACCAGAACACAAATACAAAATAGAGAAAAGAAACAAAAACATATCATTAGTTTACATTTTGGAACTTAAATACAAGTAAGATAAGGAAAAAAAAATGTCATGTGCATATCAGAACATAAGAGAAGATTCAAAATATTAAACAATTTTAGCTTTTTCATTTCAAGGAAAGCCTGCATGATAAATACTACACGCTGTGTTGAAAGTTGTCCATCTTTTCTTTGCTTCCTTGTAAGTTTTCTTTTGTTTTCTGCTATGCACTTTTTTCACTTTATTCATCCCCCGCCCAACCACTCCTAGCACTTGAATTTTGATGGAACTAAACATTGCCTTCTTAGAGATGGATGATTTATCATGTTGTGTGGAGTTCTTATTTTCTATTTAACGGTTCTGAATTTCCCCATTATTTTTGTCAAACCAGTGTTGATGGTACAATTCCTCTGGCCCAGATGAGTAATGCAGTGTTGTACACCAGTCACTGAAAACTGCCTATTTCTTTTCTGCTCTGCTGTTGACAGCTTTTTGTTGGCTCAGCTTTCCCTTCAAGTTAGCAACAAACTATTTATGCTCAGAAAAATATTCTAATTTGTTTACATTAATTCTTTTGGAAGTTGTCTTGCCTCACAACTGCCCCTTTTCTTAAGTATAGATGTCTAATTTGGAGAGGATAAGTCTGTGATTGGTCCAGCCATATATTGCCTTCATCATTCTCACTTCTTGTCTTATTCTTCTCCTTAAAATGACATAGTCTGTAAAATCCCAATTTTTGCTGTGAGGGAGCAGCTATGAAGTTTTATTGCATTTAGATAAATGGAAGACAGTGTTGGTGATGAGAACGTCATGAGACACAATTTTCAGTAGTAAGTAGCCATATGCTGTTGATGTTTCTGACGACATTGCTCCCAAGGATTCCCTACCATGTCCAGTACCCTGTGCCTACTATAGCATTAAAGTCACCAAAAAGTATAAGCTTGTCTTCTTTTGGCACACTGGTGATGAGGGTCCCAAGATTTTCATAAAATTTTTCTTTGATCTAATCAGGATTTGTCTGGTGGGAGCATGCACATTGATGATGGTGGCATGGCACTTTCTTTCAAATGGCAATCACATTGTCACTACTTTTGGAAGGCATATTAGTTTGTCAACTAGATTAGATTTGATTTTGAAACCTACTCCAGCTTCACGGCACCCCTCCTCAGGGGCCACTCCAGAAAAATGTGTATAAAGCTGTGATTTCAGCAAGCTGACCTTTATTTGCCAGTGTTGGTTCACTCAGGGCTTCTATTTGGACACAATACCTGTTGAGTTCTCTTGAAACAAGAACTGTTTGTCTTTCAGGTCTATTGGATTTGATGTTGTCAGTAAGAGTGTATACATTCCATGTACCAATGGTGAGTGGAATCATCTCTGCAAAAGTTGTACATTTTGTATGTGTTTCAACCATAGGGTAGGATCCCAAACTGTCACAGTACACAGGCCAAGGTTAGATTAGGTGATAGAGACATTTTTAGGGCATTTTTTCTAACTCCTTTTCCACACCAGAACGTGAAGAATGAGGTCCTTCAGAAAGGCTTCTCAGATACCCAAGGGCTCCCAAATCACACTGCTGCTTTGGTGTAATGACGTGACCCTATGGCCTTGGACACCTATGTGCAGGGTTGTGACTACAGCTGCCAAAGTATCCATACTTGCTGATTTATCACTTGCCCATAGCCACTTTGAGGTAGGCAAAAATGGTAAAATGGTATGGATGATGTCTTTTGACTCATACATAAACTGGATTTAAATGATGCAGTTACATGAAGTCATTGGCTTCAGTCTCCCTTCCAGAGTCATTGGAGTCCAGTGGCAAGACAAAAGTCAAAATGACTGGCAATGGTTTGTGATGTAGCAGATGATCTTGGCATCTTTAATGAATAACCAAGGTCTAAGTGTTCCACAGTGCCTGCTTCTGCCATCTTCATGGTCCATTAGAAATTTTTTTTTCAAAACTCTCTATTCCTCTAGGGGAAGTTTTCACACATTGGGTATAGACAGCACCCCCTCACTCACTGATGGATTTGAGACCACTCAGTTACCCTCAGCCTAATTTATCCCACCTGCTGAAATGGTTTTCTGGGGTTGTAATGGTAATGGAAATTTGAAGATCTTCCCTGTCCCCTAATAGGCAGAATGTAATCACATGGAGCCTGTGGTGGGAGGAGTTTGCTGAATGGGTAGAGCAGGAAGGAGTAGAGAATGAAATTAGTCCAAGCAGTTAGAATGGAGGGGGGAAAGGACTTAGGCAAGCAGATGGCTAGGATTGTGAGTGTTTGTTTGTGGGAAGGCCCCAGCAGGGGGGAAGGGCTTTGAAATGGTCTTGCTTCTTGTAGTGATAAGGTATATTAACTCCTTTGTTGCTATGATGGATTTGATTTTCTGATGTTGGAATTTGGCTTTCTGGTTTGGGGATTTGACTTTCTGGGGTCTGAATAAATATTTTGCTTCTGTCTTCTATATAAGAGTCTGTTAAATTTTGCAATTCGGAACTATGCTGGCATATTTTTTTTTTACTTTCACAAATCGTGGACTAACACAATTGTAATGCCAATCATGGCAGCACACCTGAGGATTGCTGGTATGAATAATTTAAGGATCTAATCACATAGGATAATGAACTCTCTATTTAGAACTAAAAATTGTTCAATAAAGTAAAACATAATATTCATAGCAACATCCTTAAGCAAAACATATCTTATATGTGTGTGTGTGTATACATATATACACATATATATTTATATATAATCTCATAACACTCAGTGTGTCATGTGGCATATAGCATATATCTTTGCATTCAGTAGCGTTCCCCAAAATACGTTTTTATACAATTAGGGGGTCCCAGGCTAGGGTCTTTGCTGCACAACACATCCTTAAAGGGTGGTAGAAAATACCACACCATCTACCTCTAGGTCACGGTAAGAATATCACACTGCACAGCATATGTCATTGCATCCCCCAATCAAGGGGTCCCAAGCTAGGGTCTTCCCTAGCACCATGCATTCTTAAGGGTTAGCAGAAAATACCACACCATCCACTCCCTAGGTCACTGTAAAGAACAATATCCTTAATCAATATCAAGTGTCCAAGTAAATTCCTCTTTCATCTTAACTTGAGGTTGACTTCCAAGTCCCATGGCTCTTCCTCTGTGGACTGACCATTCCTGACTCTTGCCTGGATTCACATGTAGGCAGCTCTCCATTCCTGTTCCATATTTCAGCTTATGGGTATTGCTTCACTCCAAACTCTCTCTGCTACTATACAACAATAGGCTTGAGGGGCTCCTGCCTGCAGTTTCTGCCTTTGAGAAAACAAAGCTTAACAGGGCAACAATAATACTGACACATACCACTAGCACCGTCATCTCAATTCACTTCCAAAGTCTAGAGGCTCTGTATTAACAGCTCAGTTCATTTTAACAACTCTCAAGAGGGGCTCAAGCTAAACCTCCTTCCCACGAACAGGTCTTTGCCCCACAGCTCTATTTGCTTTCCAAGTTCAGAGCCTCCTTCCACAAGTCTCTGCCATCAGAAGCCTCCTCTCTGCTCTCAGATGTCTCCCCCTAGTTCTCAGAAGTCTCTTCTCTCTGCCAACTCAAGCTGCTTCTTTCTCTGAGCACTGTGTAGTTCTCTCAATGCTGAGTCCCTTAATGCCTGCTTTCTCAGCATCAGCTCTCTTTATATACAGTTCTATTCAGCATCTGATTGGCTAAAGCCCACATATATGTATCTGATTGACTAGAGCCTATTTGCATGTGTCTGATTGGCTCAGCACAGAGTCATGTAAGACTGAGGCTGAGAAACTCAATAACACCCACAGAACTGCATTCCAGGCACTGGAGATAGACTGTTCCATAGACATGAAGATGGAAATTTGAATGTCAAACTTAAGGACTAGCTAGTAGATGGGAAAGTTCTTATTAAGTAGGTAGTTGACAGGTGAAAAAAATTGAGGCCAAAAGATGTTTAGCAAATTGCCAATGGTAACACAGTTCAGATAGGACTTGAATGTTATTTTAACTACATCATGGACTAACACAATTCAATAGACTTAGTAAGTACATACTATGAGAATGGTATAGTAGAAAGATAAAATTAAACAGTTCCTGCTCTCAATAAGTCATTTACACAAATAACTACCATCCAAGGCAAACCAAAATTCCAGACAAAATACTCTGAGAAATTTGAGTCAGAAAAGATACCTTTCAAAGGAAGCCATGTGAAGGAAATGGTATTTGAGGTAGCCCTTGGTGGAGGGAAAGGATTTTGATTGACAGAATTTGGAGAGACTTGCTAAGCAGGTATGATTTTGTCTTTAACCCTCAGGGGGAGCTGAAGAGCAAGCTATGGAAATCTTTGCAAGAGGCAACTAGATTTGAAATAGTGGAAAGAACATGAAGAGAGGCACGCACACGCACACATGCACACACACACACACACACACACACACACACACACACACAAGTTCTTTCTCCTTGCTTCTCTCTTTCATGATTGAGCAACCAGGGAAACCTCATTTTTCTGTCCTGTTTAGTTGGGAGCTTGTATGCCTCAAAACTCCGCCCCCAATGGAATTTATGCATTCTGAGGACAGGGACTATTGTATCTGTTGCCTTTCTATCTCTGTTGTTTAGCACAATATCTGGCACTTCGTAGGTACTTCATAAATATGTGTTAATTGATTTATTTTTAAGTAAACATACTCCCTGGGACCAACTAGTAAGGTACTGATGGATAATCTAATTTCATTTTTTTTTACAGCAAATCTTCTATATCTATGTCTTTAACATTATTAATAAGAATTATGTCCTCATTTTGAAAAAGTCATTTCTGATGAATTCAAATACTTGTAATGAGTTGGAAATTTCCCAGAGCATCCACCTGTTTGTAAGTGTTCATTAGCTGCATCTTTTCCTCTCTCCTTGAACTCTGGAATCCCTTCCTAGAGCAGTAACTACAACAACCCAAAATATTAAATATATTCCTTTACTTTTCCAGGTGAATTTTAGAGAGGTAGATAGAGGCCTCAAACAAAGGAAATGGAAGTAAAAACAGTATTTTGGGTCAACCCTCTAGTGGCTATTTGCCTTTTGACCTGCAGTACTGCTAAGTTCTCACTTAGAGAGTGTCTTACAGGCAAAATAATCCTTTAATGAGATCCCTGGGAGGCAGTGTAGTACCATGAAAAGAACACTGGGTTTAAAGACAGAAGAGGTTTGTTCAAATTCCAGCTCTGCCACCAATACCTGTGTAACCTTTGGTGAGTGGCTGAACTTTTCTGCGCCTCAGATTCCTCATGTGTGAAATGAGTAGGTTAGGCTAAATGAGTTTTAATCTCCTTCCCTGCTCTTAATCAATTTTGTTTTTTGGTAATTAACTTAATGCCCAATAATACTAATAGCAAGCATTTATACGGCACTTTGAAGTTTACAGAGCACTTACATATTATCTAATTTGATCTTCACAACAATCCTGTAAGATAGACTCTATTATTATCACCATTTTACAGAAGTGGAAACTAAGACCAAGACCAAGAGAAGTTAGGTGACTTATCGTATCCCTATATATCCTATATATCCATAGCTAAATATCTATAGTGAGATTTGAACTCTGAGTTCAAGTACAGTATTCTTACTCACTGAAATCTAGATACCTTTACAAAACCTAGTAGATGAAGAAAAAGGATCTAGGGGAAGATCAACGATGTCAGTGAAATCCCTGGTTTTTGTGTTTTCCTTACCAACCTTTCTCTCCCATAGCCCAACCCACTCATTTTTGTGGGCAGTGATATTAAAAAGTCCTGAGTTCCCCTCCTCCTCTTTCTCCTTCCTTTCTCTTTTTCTCTCTCTCTGTCTCTCTGTCTCTGTCTCTGTCTGTCTGTCTCTCTCTCTTTCTCTGTCTCTCTGTCTCTCTGTCTCTCTGTCTCTCTGTCTCTCTGTCTCTCTCTCTCTCTCTCTCTCTCTTTCTCTCGGCAGAGTAGAAGCCATCTGCTTTTTGTGATAAACACCATCCCACACTCCAACTCTGTAGCCCCAAGCTTGTTCTCACTGCCACCATCATACCCCACACTCTGAGACCACCCACAGATACTCCTACCAAGGCCCTGAATTCTTTGATGAATTCAATTAGCTAGGGGTTGGGTAATCTGGTCACAGAATTTAGGGTACAGGATACTCTTAGCAGGGCTGCAGATTCAGAGCTTTCAAACACTTCATCCTCACATTGTGGGGAGCACAGAGCCCTCCAGTTGAAACTCAACAGCTTCCTGAAGAGGGTGCTCAGGCCTTCCTGCCCCTCCCCAACCCCCAACCCAGCCCTACCACCATTGACGATATAGAGCAGTACAGCAATGAAGGAAACATTTGCTTCTGAAAATGTAACTTTTATTCATTCACATAATCAAAACCCCCTCCTGGGTTTGATCAGTATCTCCTTTGATGTGGCTCTTCCGAATTGTCTGTGCATCACTCTGTCTTCCGAAAGGGTGGAGACCCGCAAATGAAAGCAGGATGATAGGGTTTGATTGAAATATATAACTACTGAGCACAATGTCTTAAAAACAACAGTGTGCCTCCCCACCCCCTCCAACCCCCAAGCAGATACAGAACAATAGCTCTCAAGACCTCACAGAGAAGTCTTCCCAGATCCACTCTACGGATTTCCTCCTAGGGAGTACATGTCTATTGCCTGTTCTATAACAGCTCATCAAGCAAAGCTCACTCCCATCAATGGTGAAGGGAATTCCATGCAGGGAGGCACTGTGGAAAAATTAATTTTAGGTCGGAAAAAAAATCTGTTTCCATAAAGATTTTAGCTCTCTCCCTTTCCTACATTGGAGGGGGGGCAGGGATGGCAATTTACTTGCTCCATTTTGAAGCCTTTATGGGCTGGGTCACCTAGTGATTGGTCCTATGTTACCCATCTGTATGTTGCTCTATCTCCAAGGATAGAGTTGGAAGATAATTCAGTAACTGTGGCCCTGACTCCCTTACAGTCACTTACTTATATGCATGAGTATACACACATTTCCCAACTTTTAGTTCGCCTAATGTGGACCTTACTGTGTCTTCTACTACATGAGTAGGGGTAGCCTCTTTGACTGGGTGGCTGTATATTTGAAAATAGTACAACCAAGCTTTTCACTCTCTTTCTGCCATCTTTTCTGCTGTGAACCTAGCTGCTGCTCCCAATCTCACAAACAGGTGACAAGAAATGGATCTGGGCTTGTTTGTCTCTGCTTTGGGTTATTTAGCCTCAGTTTCAGGTGCCCTGGAGTTGGAGCCATGGAAACCTTGAAGCCAGGATTACAGGCTGACTGAGGCAGTAGAGAGAACCAGAAGGCTTCATGTCAGGCAAAGTGAGCATGCTCAAAGTCAGGTTATACCCACTCATCACAAGAAGTGGGAGGCATAAACCCCTTTCCTCCCTGGAAACTTGCAAAGGCAAAATGGAATTTCAGCCTCGTCTGTCCATCAAGACAAGAAGAAAAAGAGGCTCAGTTAGAAGAAGCACAGAAGTAACTTGTAGATTAGGGCACTAGCATAAAAGTTATAGAACATTTTGCTTTCACAAAAGGCAAGCAGTTTAGATTTATTTATATGCAAAAAGAGCAATTGGGACATTTCTGCTGGCCAGTTGCAATCTAGTAATTCCAAATTTTTCACAAACTTAATTGAACATATCAGCATATCAGTCGTTACATAAAATTAAAGAAAAAAAATCCCTATTTCTCCAGGATCTCATTGTCCAAGATATTTAAAAAATCACAAGTCCTGGGCAAAGAATCTTTCTCTAGGACTCCTCCCAAAAGCAGAGCCCAATTTTATTTTACACAAGCCCCCTGTGTTGTTACACAGTGAACCTTTTACAAAGAAATTTACTCCAAAGGAAAATTAGAAATATATAGTCACACTCCCGCCCCCCCCAATACCTCAACACATAGGAGACATATTGCTCCTCCCACATACATGCGCGTGTGCTACCTCAGTCTGTGGGGAGGGGAAGGGGCTTAAGTTCATAGTTTAACCCATTTTCCATAGAGCACAGTCCCAGTTCCAAGTCCAAAATCTTCCTCAGGTTCAAGTCCCAGGCATCCGGGCTTCTTAGGACTTCCCTTCCAGCTTGGTTGGCTGCTGCATCACTCTGCCTACAATCTTGGCTCCAAGGATCTAAAGCTGTAAACTCCCAGACCAAGGGGACCTCCTCTGACACCTAAAATGGAGGGCAAACAGGGGGAAACGGAAACAAACATACAAACAAAAAAAAAACCCACCCCAAGTCCCATTTCTCAGAACCGGGTAAACGATGGAGAACAGGCCAAAGGCAAGCCCTTTCCCTCTCCCCCTTCAGTTCATGACATCCGCAGTGGGTACAACAGCTCAGCAGAGGTGTAACAGGAAAATGGAGAGCAAATTGCTCCATAACAGACAGTCAAGGAAGCTACTGACACCCATGCAGTAGGGAAGAAGCTGTCTCAAACATTGTTGTTGCTTCTCAGTTGTTGTTGTTCATCCTTTATTTTTGAAGAAGATTCATTAACATCACAGGTGATGACTTGTGCATGAATTGGAGTTGACTGAGACAGAGTTGTAAAAAGTCATCAGCCTCATTCTCTCTTCCAAAGTCATCAAAGTCCAGTGGCAAAATGAAAGTCAGGAGGACTGGCAATGGCTTGAGTTGCAGTGAATGACCTTGGCATCTTTGATGTCTGACCAAGCTCTAAGAGCTCTGCGACATCTGCTTCAGTCACCTTCATGGCCATCAGAATAAATTGTTCTCTTCTGCCTATTCACATGCTTGAAGTCGATACCCCCCAACTCACAGAAGGGTTTGAGGATTGTCAGTGACCCTCAACCTGGGTTAGCCTGTCTGCCAAGATGGTTTACCAGGGTGTGGCCACTGGGCATGTTGGAGCCATAGGTGAGAGTTGGGAGGATCAGGTGGACACCTAACATGGATGAACAGCCCTGAAAAGGGCTTGGCAGCCCTCACACTCAACTATTCCCCCCTCAACTATTCCCACAGACCTCTTTTTTCAGTAGTGACCCCACGGATCATAGTGTCCATGGGGTTTTCTTAGCAAAGATACTGGAGTGGTTTGCCATTTTCTTCTCCAGTGGATCCAGTGGAAGAAGCTGGCTCTGCATTAGGCCCACCTTTAAAAGATAGAAACCTGTGTTTAGGAAAAGGGCATCTGGATTTTTCCAGAAATCCCAGAGGAGTCACTCTTAACTTTTATTTTGGGTCATGTTGGCTAATGAAACCTAAACACTCCTCAGAACAATGTATAGTTTTTAATCTCCTAACTGGAGGAAATCCTAAATTTCAATTAAAAATAAAGATGCACTTCTTTTCCATCCAAGTTCAAGGATCCCTTGAAATTCATCTGCAGATTCAGGGTAATGATAGACACCACATTAAGAACTCTTGATCTACAGGATACAAAACAACAAATCCCAGTCTTAGAAGCTGATGAGTTCTAGCAAATTTTGTCATCAGCAGAGGCGCTTCAAGGACCACCAGACAAAAATGTAGGTTTTTTTTTTTGAAGTATTACTTTAATGAGAGTCACGTTTTGAATGACTTATCAGATTCTTCTCTTTTCTTCCTCATGCTATTCATGCTTCTCCTCTTGCTTTTTCATAATTCTTTATTTTTTTTCATATTTTTACTTTCATTATTTCCTCCTTGAAGTTCCATTTCAGTTAATTTAAAAAATAAAATTGCAAGAGATTGTTAGACTTAAACATTCACTTCCCTTTCTGTACTCTTTCTTAACCTTTCCCCCAACTCTTAAACCACCCAGGGATACTTGGCTTTCTCAGTGTCTTTCACTGTGGTGCCTTATCAAGATCTTCCTCTCAATGGGGTACACAAATGTTTTCTTTTTCAACCCCTAACAAAACCTTCATTCATTCCTTAAGGCCATATGCCTATATTGGGTCATTGGATCTTAGGTTTTCAATGTAAAAGGATCTTAGAATATCATCTTGTCCCAAACCCTCATTTTACAGATAAGAGAGCTGAATCCCAGAGAAGTTAAATGACTTATCCAAGGTGATCATGATGCCTGGCCCTAGAAGGGAGTACAGTTCATGACTCTATAACAGAGCATAGCTAACCTGTCATACATGTAGGGATGTACTGATAAATGCTTAAAAGCCAGCTCTCTGGGGGAACAAAATGTACAGAGGACACATTTTTAAGTATAATCTAAGTATTTTAAGTATAATCTAATTAAGATTTTCTCCATTAGTTTCTTAAATCTAGACAATCAACAAAACAATAAATCAAGCCTTGATTTGTAGCATTTGATGATTTATGAAGTGTAAATGCTTACAATGAAAATTTTTAGTTAGGTTCCAGAAAGCTGGTTTAAGCTGGCTCCAGGAAACCCTTGCTTATGTTAGGGTAGAAGCTTAAAATTGATTATCCAGAGGAAGGAAGCCAGGTTGTTGAAAGTTCTTAAGACATGGCATGTAAGAATTATTTGGGGGGTGAGGTGGACCTTAGAGATATTTAACCTGGAAAAGAGAATATTATGGAGTATGGGCGTGCAGGCATATGATAGCAATCTTCAAGTAATTGGACATCTGTAATATGGAAGAGGAATAAGACTGTTCTATTTGACTACAGGGCTGAAATAGTGTTGAGCAATGGATAAAAGTGACCAAAAGGACAGATGTAGGCTTGATGTAAGGAAAATAAAATATAGCCGTGGAAAATTTGAAGCCCTGCCTTTGCAGATAAAGAGATCCTTCTCACTTGACATCTTCAAGCAAAGACTGGGTAGCCACTTCTCAGGTATCTTATAGAGATGACTGTTTTTTCAGGTGTAGATTGATCTATACGGCCTCTGAACCCCCCTCCAACTCTGAAATTCTACAAACCTGTCATTACCAGGAGTAACTTAGGCTCATTCACCTAGGATTTAGCAGTACACATCTATTTATAATAATTTTTACTTATCTATGGATCTGTTATAGCACTGTTTCACATTCCCATAATTTTAAAAATTAAAATAATTTTAAAGTTTTATTATGTATAAATGTATATATGTATGCATGTATATATTTGTGAGTATATATATATATGTATATATATATATATATATTTTCATACAGATGAATATCTACTTTTTCATTTCCCTAGATAGTCATTCAAGCTTAAAGTTTAAAGACCTGGTTTGAATTTTTGCTGTTACAATATATTCTGGTTTAAGATATTTTCTTTCCCAAATCTCTAATAAGGTTTCCCCTAACATAGAAATTCACATACCTTAGTTGTGCTTATGCAAATTTTTATCTCTTTATTATATTTTCATACATACAAAATCAGTGGTGTGCCAATAAAGGATTAGCAACCAGCTCTTCTTTCCAAAAAAAATAATTGCTGCACATACTTTTAAATTAAATTTTAATAACATTTTTTACTTCATTTTCTTAAATTTAAACAATCAACTAAGCAATAAACAAAGCACTGATTTTGGGATTTGTCAATGCCCAATGTATAAATGCTCATGCTGAAAATTTAACAAGCAACTCTCATGGGCAGGTATGAGCTGATTCCAACATACCCCTGCCCTCCTACTTTATAGCAGGCTCACAATATATATGTGGTACAGTGGATAGATTCCTGACCTTAGAGTCAGGGAGACTCATCTTCATGAGTTCAAATATGACTTTGGACACTTGCTAACTGCGTGACCCTGGGCAAGTCACTTAACCCTGTTGGCCTCAGTTTCCTCATCTGTAAAATGAGCTGGAGAAGAAAATGGCAATCTACTCTAGTATCTTTGCCAAGAAAACCCCAAATGTGGTCATGAAGAGTTGGCTATGACTAAAATGACTCAATGACAGCAATATGAAAGGTATGTGGAAAAAGAAGATAGTATGGTCTGGTAGAAAGTGTATTGAATTTATAATTAGAAGACCTGGGCTCAAATCATGTGTAACCTTGGGTAAGTAACTTAAATTGTCAGTCTTCATTTGCTTATCTCTAAAATGAGAAAGTTTCACTGTGTGACCTTAAATCTCATCCAGCTCTGAGATGATGCTATCACTTTCTGGTTTCAGTTTTGCATCTACCTGATTTCATCTCCCTGAAACAAAATGACTCTCCCAGGATAAGTTCTTTACTTCTAATCTCATCACCATTCATTGGAACTCAAGTATTGACTAATCCCACCTCCCTTAGTCTCCTCTCCCCTCTGGCTGGAGATGAAGTACCAAACTCCTCCCAACACCTTCCTTTCTAAGGGGCAGAAACACCACTCTCAGATCATTCCCATTTGCCTTTGTTGTTCTGTCTGGTTACAACACCAAGACCAAATACTCCACTGTGTCCCACCGCTACCACTCTTCCCCTTTTATTGACTCTTTTTGTATGTTGTCTTGTACTTTTAGATTGTGAGTTCCTTGAAGTCAAGAACTATCTTTTTATTAATTGTATCTCCAGTGCTTAGCACAGTGCCTGGCACATCATAGGTTCTTAATAAATGTATAATGAATATTTTATTGGATTCTTATCTTCCCAAAACTGAAAATTATGCATGGTCTGGCATCATACAGTTATACCTGGGAGGGAACTTACTGGACATTTAGTCCAACCCCTTATTCTATAGGTAAGGAAGATAAGTCCTAGAAAGATTAATTGCTTTGCTCAGGATCACATAGGGAGGAAACAGAAGAGCCAATATTCAAACTCTGATTTCTCAGACTCCAAATGTAGGGATCTCTCCACTATATTCTACCTGCATCTCCCCATAATTTTCCAAGAACTACTTTTTGTCAACATGGCAATCTTCCTGACAACATGCATTTATACCTGCTGTCTGTCCCTAAGGTCTAGAATGGTCTGCCGCCTCATCTCGGCCTCTTTCACCACTTAATTTCCCTGATTTTATTCAGGAATCAACTCACACCTCCCCTTCTACAGGAAGTTTTATCCAGTCACTCCAGGTGCTAGTGCCCTCCCTTCTAAGATTTCCTTCCATCTCCTCTATAAATATCTTGTATAAAAGTAGCTATTTGCATGCTATCTCTGCCTCGAAGAAAAAACTGTTTTGTTTTTAAAAAAAATAGATTTTGGCCCATAGTGATCATGTAATATATGTTTATTGACTGACTGAATGACAGAATGAAACCTATACAAAACAACCAGTATTACCATCTTGGCATTAGTCATACATTTGCAAGGTAAAGTTTGCATAGTCCTGTAATTCATTTTATCCTCACCATGTCTTCTAGGAATAGGAGTTATAATCTTGTTACATAGGAGAAAACTGAGGCTAAAGGAAGTTAAATTATTTGCCCAAGATAACACAGCTAATAAATGTTGAACCCAGGCCTTCCTGACTCCAAGTCCAAACATTCTATCCAATACTCCATTCTACCTCTTAGAATGGGAGCCATAGGTTGGCGCTGGCAGTGATATTCTAGGCTAAATCAGACACTCAAGCTAATGTGACAGTCAAAGACTGTAGTACATTACAGATTGATTACCAAGAAGTGACATAAATACAGAAAAATTTACCTTAATAGTTTTAGCTATCAGATACCTACTTGTAAGCTCCCTAAAAACACAAATTAAATATTTTTATCCTGTAAAATTATGTTAGACAGTTAGTCACATTTGTATTAGTCCCTGATTAATTTTCATTGATAATGAAACTGAGCAGAGAGACAGAGACTGAGTGTTACGACACAGTAGGTTAGTGACTATATTGGCAACTTCCCTATGAAGAGTAAAAAGAAATTAGGATGGTGTGATGAGGGAAGGAAGCAAGGGAGCTATGTTAGAGTGGGGATTCCTTCATATAAGAGTTAGAGTAGATGGCCACTGACACTCCTTTTAACTCTCAAATCCTGTGATTTTGGGAGATGGATTGTGAGCATAAAAATACATAGGGGCATGAGAAATATGCCTACTTTCATGAGTAGAGGGCATTTTGTAGAAAAGCAAGAATAATGAATACTGATATCAGTAAAAACATTTCTCAAAATGAGCATCTCAGTATCTTACTTTCCTTCTCCATCAATTGTATTACACTGCTCAATACTATTTCTCCTGATTGTTTTCTCCCCACAAAGAGTCAATACTGCCCAGCATACTTGTAGCAGCAAGCACCCTAGCATACACAGGATGGCTGCTAGCATAGGTTCTTTGATCTGCTTTTCTAAAGGAAAACAATTCAAAAAGGGGTTAACCATCTTACTTTAATCAAACATATATCATTTACCTTGTTCAGGGGAAAAAAAGTTAGCACCCTGAACTTCAGGGAAAATACAAACAGAAGTTACAAGCAGATAAAAATTCAGAGAAACAGACAAGCAGACAGGGCTTCCAGCTGTCTGACCATTATTCCCATACCTGGTTGGTTACCAGAGAGAGAAGCACCAACATCTGGGTTTTCAAAGCCTTGGGACTCAACAGCTGCCCAGAGTCTCATTGGGCCGAATCACACAACTCTTCCCATGAGTGAACCCCCAAAGCAAAACCTCACATCATGGTATACATAGCCTTTTCCAGAGTCAGAGAACATCACAACCCTCCTGACCTACTGCCCAATCACAAAGTAACAAGGTGTGGGCATTCCTGAAAAACAAGCCTCCCACCACAGGCTCCATGTGACCACATCCAGCCTATTGGGGGCAGAGTATATTTTCAAATCAGGGAAGGTCCTCAAATTCACTTAAGCCTATCAAAGGGCAGGGATGATCTTCAAATTCCCGTTCCCATTGCCATACTGAAAACATCCACTATTTTGCCATCAGGTTAGATGAAGCTGAAACATTTAAATATTGAAGACTTTGAATAAAATACTAGACAGGAGGTTCTTTAATATGGTACATGGTATGATAGAAGCAGTATTTCTGAGGACAGTAACTGAGTTACTCCACAGTTACCTTTTCACCATTCACTATCCTATATTAGATCCATTCTACAGATAAATAAGTAATAACACTTTAAGGTTTGCAAAATATTTTTTCTTATATTAACTTGTTTGAGCTGTGAATGTAGGTATTATTATTATCACCCTTGTGAAGGTAGGTTTTATTATTTTCCCCATTTTTACATATGAAGAAACTGAAGTTCCATGATTTATCCAGAGTCACATAGGTATTAAATATGGTATGATCTGAATTTGGGTGTCCCTGACTACAGGCAGTTCCAGCACTCTATATACTGTGCCCTCAAACATCCTGGTTCTGTTGCTCTACCATCACTCTACAAGAAAGTACTCACTGAATATATTTCCTATACTCTACAACAGGGTAGACAACTTTTTAGTTATGTTTGAAAAGGATGTCTTTCCATGTATGGGTAACACTGGATGACCTCTGAGGTCTCTTTCAACTCTGGCATTCTGTATAATTGTGTGAAATACAGAAGTATATATGTCATGATCCCTGCCTCTAGAGTATTTGCTGTTTGAGGGACACACATGAAAACCATAAAGATTATGATACACTATAATTGAGTTCTAAATTGTGTTCTGACAAGTATGTGAGTAGTGTGGGTAAGAGGGAAAATGAAAAAAATATCATGTTGTAGATAGTAAGCCTTCAGCTGATCCTTGGAGGAAGGGTGGAATTTGACTAGTCATAGAAGACTAAGAATCATCCCTGATAATGTCCTCTAGTGGTCAGTATACATTAATGCCTCTATCCATATCCTGGAGAAGCAACTATAGGCATCTCAGGTCATTTCTAGTAGCTTACTTTCTTCTCTATTCCTCTCACAACTATAGGCATCTCAGGTCATTTCTAGTAGCTTACTTTCTTCTCTATTCCTCTTTCACTCTCCTGAAAATCATTGCTCTTGCCTGTAATAAATATGTCATAATAACAAAGTCTAGGCTATATGGCACTTCAAAGAAAAGTATGGTTATGAAGTTGAAAACTGACTGACTGAATAAAACCACATTCGAAGCTTGTTTCAAAGGAGTCCAATCTTTGATACTTTCATATGCAAATCTGACATCAAAGTGAAATTCTAGGATCTGTCAGATTTCTTCTTTCTAGGAAGGGATGAAACAGTTAGCTTGCTGTCAGTCAGTTAACATGATAATTAGACAGTGTGATAATACAGTTATCCTGTTGTTTACAATCCTTGATCATATATTGCAATTATAAATACAGGCCACATAACCCAATGACTTAATTATAACCTTGATGGTAGACTGATAGGAGGGAAAAAAAAAAACCCATCATCCTCAGGGTAGAAAAAGAGTCTTTTGAATTTCTTTTTTAATCAATTTACAGTAAACACTTTAAAAATGTATTGAAGTACTGATACTGTACCTAATTCCCAGACTGATAATACTCATAATGAAGGCATAATGACCCAAGTTTCTAAAAGTATCTAATTCAAACACTGCTTTCATCATATCATATACCATGTTAAAGAACCTGTTGTTTACTATATTGTATCCAAAGTCTTCAGTGTTTGAATCTCTCAGCTTCATCTAACTGATAACATTGTAGATGCTTTCAGGGAGCAGGGCAGTCTCAATTCATTGAGGGGAATGGGGTCAGGAGAGATGGTGTTGAGCATTCTGATCCAATTGATGTAGAATGAAGGGAAGATACTGAGATGCTCAGTTTGAGAAATGTTCTTAATGATGATGGTATTTGTTATTCTTGCTTTTCCACAGAATGTCCTCTAATCATGAAGGCAGGTATGCTTCTCATGCCCCCATGTATTTTTACACTCACAGTCCATCTCACAAAATCATAGGATTTGAGAGTTGAAAAGAATGTAAGTGGGCTATCTAGTCCAACCCTACTTTAACACCACAGTCTTGGTCCCCTGCTTCCTTCCTTCACCTCTCCAACCCAATTTCTCTTTTCTTTTCATAAGGAATATATAGACTCTAATATAGACACTAACCTACTTGTTCCCTACACACTTTGTCATAATCACTATGCTACCTTTGCCTTTGGCATTCCTGGTCTACTCTTTTTAACCAATCTTCTTCAGTACTTACATTTGTAACTCTGATGGTGCATATACTTCTACTATCCCAGCTCCTCTACAAGTTAGTACTTCAGATGGTTGTACTTTGAGACCAGTTATGATTTAACTATTTCACCCTGTGACTAATCTACTGATGAGAGTCACTGACTTTATCTAGGTTTGTCGTTGGAGAACAAATAAAATGTCCCCGAGTCTACATTTGAATTGTTTCTCCTTTGGTAGAACATGGTAGGACTTGTGTGGTGGTGGCATAGCCTTTTGGGACCACAACTCATCACCATTCTTTAATGAATAATAAGAGAAGGTTATTCATGCATACATCAAGCTAAGCCACTTAATTTACTTCAAAACCCAGATCACAGATATCTTCCTTTAATGTTGTTATAATTAATTGAATCCATTCATTTCACTTCTCATCAACCTCTCCTCACTAACTAATAGTAGAGTTCTTTACATTTGTAGTATGATAATAAAAATAATATCCAAGATTTATATTGTACCTACTATGTGTCAGATATTGTGCTAAGCATATTTTACAAATATTATTTCATCTTACCCATTCATAAATGTGTTCTTCAGTTAGGTCATGTGATCAATCTTTTCAACTAAACTATAAACCACATGAGAGCAGGAATTGTTTGCTTTGTACACAGTATCGATTTGCTGACAAAATAATTTGCTGACTGAGGCAGTGTGATATAGTGGATGATGTAATGTAGTTGGAGTCAGAAAGACCTGGGTACAGATTCTGCCTCACTTGCTTTCTAGATACGTGTGTGTGTGTGTGTGTGTGTGTGTATGACACTTGGCAATTCACTTAAATTCTCTGTGTGTCAGTTTCTTCATATACAAAGTGAAGGGTTTTAATTTAAAGGCCTCTATGGTTCCTTCCAGTTTGAAATCTCTGGTCCTCTAATTTTAGTTGGAGAAAGAACATTGGATTTGAAGTTTATTTAAAAAAAATAGTTCTCATTCTTGCTCTGCCACTTGAAAAGATAGAATAGATATTGAAAAATTAAAAAAAAAAACACAAAAGTTTGAAAGAACAAAAAAAAAAAATCTGAAGATACAGAGAGGAATCCTAATCTGTTTGGGGAAATTAGAGGGTAGAAGACTGTGACACAGACTAGGAAAATATGAAGAACCTTTGGAGCTATGTAGTAATTATGAAACTCATTCTAAAGACAGTGGAACTGAGACCTCTGAAAAGAAAGTTGTTTCTCATTTTCCAAGGAATGATATAGTGATGGTCCACAGGTAACACAAGAAAAGTTTTGATAGAATAGTAGCACATACAGGCTATATAATCTTATTGCCCCAACTTCCCCTACAGCTGGTAGGTGAGGTTCCCAGAATAAGTCTTCTTCTCTACTCAGAGTCCTATTCCTTAAGGTTCATGGGATCTGAAGAGCGGATTTCAAGTCTAGTTCATGGGCTCCCACTGGTGTGCTTCTCCTATGATTATCTGGTGATAGCAGTCACCTAGACTTCACTGGTTTTTAGAAAGGGGTATCCATTAAGGTGATATAATGAGAACAATTGGTACAAAACTTCCCCACAGATCTGTGAAACATTCTTTCAGAAGTACCTGCAGGATTCAGGGGGGAAACGTTGCCCAAGATTAGGGAGCACATGTGACAAAAGTGGCAATTCATAGCTCCGAGAAGTCTGGACTCAAGTTGTTTTCCTTAAGGGGTATCTTTTCTGACAGACTCCTCTACAGTCTTGAATCTGCCTTTATTATGTCTAGTAGTCTATCCTTGGCTTCTGATGCTAAATAGGACCACTGCTAGGCTGCTGATGAGTTCAAAATCCACCAGGACTTCCCCCCACATACAAACATTTAGTCTAATGTCTGCATTTGATTGATTTGATGACATTTCCGGGACTTGTTCTTACCTAGTTTATGCCACTTATTGATTCATTTGTGTTATTTTCTCACCTGATTAAGGTATCAGAACTAAGTAAGGTGGGGTGATGGATTATTTAACTCAATCATCCTCTTCACTTACACAATATCCAAAGGTAACATTGGAGCATCTAACTTGCTCAGCACTCTGGCTCTAATAGGTAGGAAAGTTGGTCATAGCTGGGAGGTGTTATGCCACCATTATTGGTGTCTAGAGGTAATATATAGCTAGGAGATTTGAAGATGAGAGGGAGCAATTTCAGATTGACCATAACTGTGGAAACTTTTGGCAGAGCTGATTGTTGACAAATAAAGATTCATAATCAGCTAAGTATCAAAAGAATGTGAGATGGTTCTATTTTTTGGATGCCCAAGAGACTTTTCTAAATTGGATATATTTCTAGGTCTTTCTCTTGATACTGACCCATGGGAAGGCAGACAGGAAAGCTAAGCGATATTGTTCCCCTTTCCTTCTCTTTTGCCCCCAGGGTCTCTTGTATATTGTGTTTATGCTGAATATTGTTTCAGTGACTGGAGTTCAGCCTTCTAGTACAGTTAAGTCAGTGGTGATAAAGGTTTTTCTGAGAAAATGTAAACTTCCTATCATAGACAAAATTATCCAAGACTCTACTCTACAAAACACTTTTGAGCTTCAGACATAACAAAAAGGAAACATTTAGTATTACTTAGAAGAATAAGAGAAAATCATTGGTGATTGGTGTATGTGTGCTGAGGGGTCCTGAAGCACCATATGTTAAACTCACCTAAATATTAAAGAGCTATACTATTTTCCCACAGCAAATATTAAAGTTATGGCAGAGAGCCTCTTACAACTTCTTAAGCTTGATCACCACATGCCACTTCAGGTGATACATCTGGGGACAGATAATACCACCTAAAGGAACCTCAAAAGATTGTTAAAGATTATGAATTCCTGAGCAAGAATGTGTAGATTTCAGTGATACAGTTGGTATTTTATCATGTTTACAAATTGAAGGCAATTTGGGTAATGATTAACTGGTTGAAAAAATGTACTCTAAGATAGAAAGTAATATTTTTGAGGGTAGAAAGTGTTTCATTTTTAGTATTATACCATATATAGTTATTTGAGCATAATAAGCTCTTCAAAAATAATTTTATTCCTGTATTTTGTTTTTGTACCATCTGGTTGGTTGATTGGTTGGTTGTTATCCTTTGTTCTTCAAGAGGACCAAAATGACATCACAATGCTAGAGTCAAGTTTCAATGCATCTGACTGTGGCTGATCAGAACAGTATGAGCTCAGAATACTCTTCCACAGGTCAGGCACAAATATTCTTTGTGAACATTTGGGGTGGATTCTCCAAATTTTTGCATCCTTTGTTTCCTTTGAGTTGTCTCAATTCTGCTTTGCTCGTAGGGCACAGCACTTTGTCTGATGTAGGCGCACCATGCTTAGCAGTCCTATGCCAGTGTCTCCCATGTCCCATTGATTGTGTAATCAATTACAAAATTCTTGAGAGAGACTCTGAGAGTGTCACTGTATCGCTTCTTCTGACCACCATATGAACGCTTGCTCTGTGTGAGTTCTCCACACAATCGCCTTCTTGACAAGCATGCATGTTGCATTTGAACAATGTAGCCAGCCAATCATAGTTGAACTCTCCAAAGCAGAGTTTGAATGCTTGGCAGTTTAGTTTGAGTAAGGACCTCAGTGTCTGGCACCTTATCCTGCCAGGTGGGTGATCTTCAGGGTCTTCCTAATACAATTCAGATGGAAGTGATTCAGTTTCCTGGTGTGGCACTGGTATACTGTCCAGATTTCACAGGCTACAACAATGAGCACTAGTGCTCTGGCCAGTGTTGGCAAGGGGGAGATTGAACAAGAGGATACCGAGGGCTGTTGGAGGCTGCTGGGAGACCCTTGTCCCAGGCTTGATTAGATATTTCTCCCTATCCCATCTTTTCCCAGGTGACTGCCTTGGCTCTCATGGGAGTGTTCTGCTCCACTGAGGTGTTTCAGGTCTTACTGCCAGCCTCTGCCTCTTCCCAATGCTATGGCTGATGTTTTCCTGCCTGCGTGCGCTGGTTAGACCATCTAAATTTCCCCTGTATCCTCTCTAATTACACTCTGCTAGAGGTTTATCTCATATAACAGAAAATATTTTAAAAGAAAATAAAAAGAAAAAAACTTGTAAAATGGATCAATATATTGAGTTAAAAAACAGAAAATATATGCCATTATTCACACCCACAGTTCTTCCATCTCAGTAATGGAGTATAAGGATCATATCTCTTCTTTGAAATCATGGTTGTTTTTGTAATTTTGCAACATTTATATTCAATTTGGGGGGATTTTTCTTTGTGTTTACATTGTTGTAGCCATTGCGTGTATTGTTTTCTTGATTCAGCTTGCTTCACTTCAAATTGGATCATGCAAGAGGTGGTCTTCATATTTGTTGTTTCTTACTGCACAGTAATAATATTCCTTTATATTGGCATACTGGACTTTTTTTTAGCAATTCCCCTTTCAATGAGCAAATATCTACTTAGTTTCCAGTTCTTTGATACACACACACACACACACATACACACACACACACACAAACTCTGCTGTCATAAACATTTTTATGCATATGGAATCTTTCTTTTTATATATTTCTCTTTGTACTTTTGATTTCAGTCAAGAGCACTCTAGGCTCTATAGGAAGGTTGATGGAGTCAGGAAAACCAAAGTTCAAATCTGGCCTGAGATCCTTACTGGCTCGGTGATCCTAGGAAAGTCACTTGATTTCTGTTTGCGTCAGTTTCCTCAACTGTAAAATGCAGATAATAATAGAACCTACTTGCCAGGGTTATTGTAAAGATCAAATGAGGTAGTACTTGTAAAGCACTTAGTACAGTGCCTGACACATAATAGGAATGATCCAAATACTATCTATTATTATTATTATTATTATTATTATTATTACTATTATTAAACTCAGTTCAGAGGTATGAAGATAGGAAGAAAACTGGTCATATATCCCTGTTGAGCCATGTAGCATAGCCGCTATGAGTAAAAGAACAACCTCATCGAAGGGACAAATAATTCAGAGGAGACAGTATCCAAGAAGAAAAGCAACAATGAAAGCGGTGGCTTCAGATTACATATATAAAATGCTCAAAGTACAGTTAGCAAATATAGATCTTTAAAAAAAAAAAAAGAAACTCATAACAAAATAAGGAAATTTGACTTGGAGATGTCATTGGGACTGGATGAGGTATGAATCATGATTGTAATAAGGTTATTATCTTCTGTATTTTATTTGAATGATTACATAAAAGGAGTATTGACGTCGGTCTTTTGTTTTGACAAGACCATGAACTCATCCATGTGACCTCAGCTGGGACAAAATGTAGCCCATTTTGGCTTTTTCATCTTACAAATTCCTTAGCCATGTACTACCATAAATACTCTGTAAAAGTTCTACCACAACGCTAAAGGCTTTCCTTAAAAGTATTTAGTTATTTCCTTGAAAGACTATTCTTATAGCACTGAAGTGTTTAGTTATTTCCCATTTTCAACATATATTTAGCTCAAATTTACCTGACATCAGTTGCTGTCATGGGTGGATGTTTTGTAGCATAGTTACAAATTGTACAAATCCATTGCCCTTTATGTAACTTGCGGTTTTTACCCTTTGAAGCTCATTGTATCATAATTAAGTCATGTAGCATAATTGGGAAGATATTAACAATAACAAGATAAGCTCTAGTAGTGGAGAATGGTTTGACATCAATGAAAACACTGTACAATTTCATATGAAAATAACACAACACAAACTCCAGTGTTTTCCATTAAGTTGTACTCACCAACATTCATAAGGCTCTCCATGGTGGGCCAAATTTGTGTGGGTGAGTTGTGGTTGCTTTTGCTCTCCCCAATCCCTTTTCATATAAGTGCTTTTTATAGATTTTCCAAGGTGTATTTCTCTCACACATATGTAGTCACACAGTGATGCCAGCCATAAGTGTAAGGTCATTGAGAAAGAGGATTCCACATGTGCTATCTATGACCTTCACTTCTGAGATACTTTTTCTGTTACTTCCCTTCTTTAGAGTTCCTCTTAGGTCTTCTCAGAATTTCAGTGGGTGAGGAGATGATGTGGCTTTTTTTTTCTTTTTGGTCTTAGCTTTAGAGTTTTTTAAAAACCTTTTAAGTATTAATATTTTTGCTCATGAAGTAGTTCCTTGTCATGTCCTTAGGTGGTCCTTTTTGGACTTCACAGGTCCTCTGGAAACCATTCAGGGATATACACAAAAAGCAAAAGAAATTTCACCTAGATATATATGCTAGGGGTAAAGGAGATTCCTTGGTTCAGAGGCCTCAATTAAATGTTATTTTTATAAAACATATGGCAATCACTATCCCACCATCCCAGATCTTGTCCCATGATCACCAAGAGAAGTCAATGCTTGGATGCAGGAATATTTGGATTCAAGTCCCACCTTTGACTTTTAATGGCTACATGACTGGGCAAATGTCTTAAACTCTCGATGTTCTATAAAACTTCCAGAGACAATAAGTTGCAGAAAACATGTCAACCTATGTTGGTGGAGGGGGTTTCCTTATTAGAGAGTCCTTAATGTGAATCAAATAATTAGTGATGATAACAATAGCAACAATAATCAATACAATAAAGACTAGATCTTTATCCCTAATTATAAGCATGAATTTCTTTTATTTGCTTTGTGCTAGGGCATAGGTCTTTCTCAAAGTGAGTTTTTCCTTTATAGCTACATCAGACGCTGGAAAAGTTTCTTGAATTCCAGGGTAGATTGGAGTACTTATATAGACAAGTTTTTTATGGGAATGCTAAAGGGAGTTTCTGGAACAAAGGTGATGATCTCTAGTTACAGGTGAGTGTCCATACTTTCTATGACTCGGAAACAATATGTCATCTTTTAGGGCTTACTTAGCAATTCTAATACCCATTAAAAAAAAGTTAAAAGATGAAATTTAAGAGGCTAAAGGAAACACAGGAAAAAAAAATAAATAGAATAATTTAGACAAAGAAATAGAAGGAAAGAGAAGGAGCAACATATTATCAAAATGTTAAAAGAAGCCAAAAACAAATGCAGAAGACTTCCACATGTAAAAGATAAAGAAGAAAAAAGAAAATGTAAGTAAAAGCAAAAATTGGAAACATCCAGAAATGAAACATTTTCAATATTAAGTATTCAAAAGCAAATATTTTCAGGCCATCTGCTTAGGATTGCTTTATGATGTTGAAGATCAAGAAGCCAAAGGCAACAAACATGATCATTTTAAGGATTACAGTGAAAAGAATTTAAGTTCCAAGCAAGATTGAATCCAAGATACCAGAGAACAATGAATTTTGATTTATTTCATTAAAATAGTGATTCAAAATAAATTTTAAAGGTTAGATATATTGAAGTTCAAACAGTTTATTCTTACCACCAGCCCAATGGGAGATGTATCAATTATCCATGATTACAGTAATGTGCTCTCTCCCACTTGTCTCCTATACAGATGTAAAGGTTTGCAGAAGAGTTAGTAGGTCTGAATTTTGGAAAACTTTGCAACTTACCGTGAAACGGGTATTGTTTATGGTGAAGTTTCTTAATTACCTGGGTTTTTAAAATTTTATTTTCATTTTTCCATTAAATCAGTGAAAATAGAGATAAGAAGAGAAAGAAACAGAGACAATGATTACATCCATATACTCACACACTGACTAATGGCCAAAAAGGAAAATGAGTCAATAATAATTTTTCTTAAAGTGCTATCATGTGCCAGGCACAGTACTAGGTATTAAAGATACAAAGAAAGTTGAAAGAAAGTACCTGACCTTAAGTTTACAATCTAATGGAGTAATTAATGTTTTCTTATGTCAATATTGTTATAATACAGTGGTAATCATCACTTCCAGATTGCCTGGTCTAGAATTTGAGACCAAGAAGTAAAAAAGGTCTCCTTAGAGCCAAAATAAATGTCATGAAGTCCATACGTTAAAGTTCACACCCTCTACTCTTAGGAAACCCTTGAAAGACCTTCTCTGAATTTCTTGTTCTTCGAGGACACAGTAAATTAAAGGCAAAAATTTGAAGAGTATGTCAAGGGGCTGTATATGGAAGGAACCCTGACAGTAGCAAGAAGTTAAATTGAAATAGTTGTACCTAAGCAAGAAACAAATGTGTTATATATCATATTTATATAATATAAATGTGTGTAAATATTGTACATTTGTATTATGTATTTAATATATACATATACACACAGAGTGAGACATACACATATATAGGCAGACAAAAGGTGACAGAAAACATCAATATTCCTCTCTAAGATCTCTTGGTTTAGGAGCACACAAATCTATTCATGGGCTATATAAATGGGCTCCAGGAGCCTCACTGGATTAAAATCTAATTGGCAAATTTCTATAATCATGTTAGATGATCAATATTAGCACAATAGTAAGTCTTTCTTATAAGCTAATATTGGAGCACATCTGAATTACTACAATAAGATGGAGGTATAAGATTTGAGGTATTTGGCCTAGAATTTTAGTCCCTTCTATATTGCAAACTACTAATGAAATATTTAGCCTCGACATCTGTTACTAGCTATATATTCCTGTATAAATTAAGGTCCTTTAATTTCTCATAATGGTATTGGGGATAATTAGGCAAAGATTTGTGAAACCAGGATATGATACTGCTATTTAGTAAATATAATTGTCTGGGTTCTGTGTTAAGGAAAGGAATGTCAGTACAATTAATTATCCTAGAAGAAGAATGGCTTGTGGTTTGTCTTGTAAATGCCTTAAAGAGACATCCAGTTTTGTTAGAGGTCATTCATTTAAACATGGTTAAAAATTGAAAATGTTTTATTACAAATAACTTATTTGATATGCACTGTTTTGAAATTGATTACTCAAAGTATTTTTGTTACAATTGAAGTTAATCTGGAAACTTTTAAATGAATTCATATTTGTATTAGAGTCTGCTCTGTTATTAGCATTTTGTCATTAATTCCTTAGC
>CM053585.1:139176467-139197728 GCA_028646515.1 Pseudochirops corinnae
ATCAACATGACAATTGGTATACTTAAATTGTAAATTCCCTGGTCTAAAAAGTTCCAAAGTGGATTTTCTAGTAATAGACATAAGGTCTGAGATAACTTTCATTATCTGACCTGGATATTGACAAAGTAAATTTAAATTTGTGCTAAGACCAATTTTGTAGGAAATTTTTAACAAGGAAGAGAATTTCTACAAGTGACCTGAGAGGGAGAACTGCTTGGAGATCACACAAGAACCACTGGACTGTATCTGATGTTTCCAGAAGAACAGAAGAAGATACATCTATGAATTTTATTTTGCTGTTTACTTTTTCCCTTTGTGCATTTTATCTGTGAGTTCTGCTTATCAAAGGGGATCGCCTCCTCTGATTTTGTCAAAGTGCCATCCGTCTTTCTCTTTTTGCTCTTACATTGTCTCCCCTGACAAGTCTCATAAGTAGAAACCCTTGATGAAGTGATTGTCCTCACTGAGGAAGCCACACCTCTCAATAGAATCAAATAGAGGAATGTGAGGAAAGATTATTAATGATCAGTAATTTGGGGGATATTCAGAGCTCTCCCTTTCTTCTGAAGTTCTTTAAAAGTTCAGCCTGGAGGACATCACTGGCAAGGAGATTGCAGCAACTCTCCAGATGTTGGGACTCCACTCAGCCTTCCAGAGAAGTTAATCTTGGGGAGAAACAGATCCTTTTGTCTAGATAGCTCAAGGTTGGGGGTGGTCTGCTACAGCTGGGGTGGGCTGGTATAGAGATATTTTCTGTCTGAGGGTGACGTGGTTGATTGTTGTTCTTCATTCTCAAAGAGGAGCAAGATGACATCTCTATGTGAGAGACAAGTCACAGTGCTTCCCACTGGGCCTGACCAGGCCAATAGGAGCTCTGAATGCTCTACCACAGATTAGGCACAAATAGTCCATGTGAACATTTGTGGTCAAAGGGTGACATGATGATGGGGTGAAATGAACCCACCATTGGAAGGGTTTCTAAACTGTGAGCCCACCTCCATGATTGTCTTTGGTCTAAGAGAAATGGCCATATGACCATGCTTTTATTAATAACTTGCTGGTCTTAGGAATAAAATAATTAAATTATCAAGAAAAAAATAAATTAAATGTTACAGATATTATTATCCTCAAAATAGAGATGTGGAAAGTAAGGATAAGAAATTAAGTGTTAACTAGCTAATGTAATTATGTAAGGGACTATGAATGAGATAGCATCTTAGCTGAACATTAAAGGAAGGATAGGAATTTAGTAGGTGATGATAGGATGGCAATGTTTCCAATCACTGGAAACAGTGGTCAAAGGTTAGAGGCAATGACATTGATAGAGGGGTATTGAATTGAACTCACTTGCATGGATGTGGAACAGAATAAAGAACTATTGGAGGACAAAGAGTCCCCCAAGGAACCTGGAGGAACCAGGATGCCTGGAGCACAGAGTGACATGTAGAAGAATGTAATATGAGGTAAGGTTGGAAAGGGACATTTACTCTATGAATATGGAGAGCCTTGAATTCAGGCATGGGAGTCTGAATGTCTTATAGTGGTGACTTTCTGAAAGACTATGGACTTTTTGTTTATAGGCATATTCATTCTTTATTACCTGAGAACACTTGGGAGAGTTTTGGGTAGAGGGGAACATGATCAATGATTTTAAATATTAAAAAAGACCATTCTGTGGGACAAGGATGAGACTTGTCTTACTTGTTCCCAGAGAGCAAAACTAAGATCTGTGAGTAGAAATTACAAAGAGGTGAATCAATTCAAGTTTTCCAAGAGTGGAAGACCCTGAACAGGGAAGTGGTGGGTTCCAGCGTCACTGAAGTTATTTAAGCAGAGACCAGGTGGGCATTTTGAGTGTCTATCATAAAGGAGATTCTTGTTTAGAAATGAATTGGACTAGAAGGAACTTATGGAACTTAAGGAACTTCTAACCCTATATAGAACAGCTCATTCTCCCAAAAAATTTCAAATTCATGGTGAATTACTGGATTTAGTTTTCTTAATGATCTATATTAACTATAATTTTTCTTTCCCTATAGGAAAAAAAAAGAGGGTAGGCAGAAGGCTATGGGGTTAGTGAGAAGTTCATGCAAGTAAGGGCTGTGTCTGTTTACCTACTGACACTGGATTGTTCTAGGGATTGATGATACAACCTGAACTATAGAACTATAGAAGAACTAGAGAAGAAAGACATAAAATAAATTCAAGATACTTTGAATCATATCACTCTTATAGAATTATTGTGGGACTGGGTAGCTTTGATGAATGACTTTATTCAGTTCCTTTTTTCCAACCAACCAAATACTAACAAATTCATATATAAATGAGGGGGTGTAGCATAGTGGAAAAATCCTTGGATTTAGAATTAGAGGATTTTAGATCAAACACTAGCTCTGTTGTTTGCTGCCTTTGTGACCATTTAACCACTCTGGGCTATAAAATGAGGGACTCGACTAGTTTCTTCCAGGTCTAAATCCTGTGATCTTGACACTTTTAGGAATAAAGTGCAGACTCTGAGTGGCATCATGTTAAACTTACTTAATTTCACAACTTTCAAGTATATTTCATCATCTAACTATAAATGCCATGTTGTCTGTCAGTAAACTCCTTTCTATTCATCCTATAGATTCTGGCCCAGTGGGTAGGCTGAGCAAGTCATTTTACATGAAAAATTATATTCCTGCAGCACTCTGGAGATTGACTTGGACTAACAACAAAGAATTCCTTTCTAACTAATCTGAAAGAAAATAAGATGAGTTTCTGATTACATATTACTATATACAGTAAATAAAAATAATAAAGTGAATAGCATTAATTCAACCCATATTCATCACTATCCTATGCAGCACCTTTAAGATTTGGGCATCAGAATTAGAGAAGGATGAATATAAAAAGGGGGAAAAAAACTGAAACTGATGAGGAAGGATGGTGCACATGGAAAGCACTAAAATTTATTTAATTGTGGCAATTTATTGGAAATTGAAAAGTGAGGGTCACATAGTTAATTGTATATCAGCCTAGATGTCTGAGCATATAGGTTCCAGTCTCAAATCCACACCTTAACTGTATGCAGAGTACAAATGTATCCACTAATGATACATTTGGGAAAAGATAGAAATACATGTACATGTATATGTATATGCATTTCTACATTACTATACCTTTTGTGGCATTGATTCATATCTTATTCTATATCTGTTTATCTAAGCATCTCTCTTATCTACATATATGTGTGTATGCATATGTCTGTATAGCTGTGTGTACATATATGTGCATGTTTGTGTGCATTTTAATGAACACCAGACTGTTATGCAACCAAAAAGTGATGGTCTAATAGCCACCAATCTATTACCATAGTCAGATATTCAAGGCCTTTCTTATGTGTGGACTCAAGAAGGAGGCAGATAATGTCAATAGCTCTGATGAAGACACCAGTGCATCTTCTAAAAAGATACTTCCTTATGAAAGTAGAGACATTGAGCAACTCTGGGCTTGTGCATTCTTATTCCAACTGGCTCATTATAATGGTTTCAAAGTGGTATGTTTTGGAAGGAAGAAATTCTTTATGGCAAAACAGTGTATCCTCAGGTGTCAAGTTTCCTGTGTGGTTTTCCCTGTGTGTATGTGATTATATTTCTGTATGTCGTATATGACCATGGTGATGTCATGTGTGCCAAATTGTGCTTCAAGTCTGCTTGATATCTTGGACAGGTGGTGCCTTGAATTATTCTGGCTCAAAATTGCATCAGACACAGAGGAGACCTTGACAGTACTTTCTGAGACCTTTTCTATTCCCTTCAATACGCCAGTGTAACAGGTCAGAGGACCATGATATAATATCTATTTCTAATACACTTAAAGGTTATCAGGAAGTTACCTTTCCATTATCTCATGGTTTGTCAAGGTTCTATAACTAATCTTTGATTTTATTTATAAAGATCTTGTAACTCTCTCCAGTAAGTACCTAGGTGTTCTTAGCTCCACAAAAAGAGAGGGTCCTCACGAGGTCTTCCAAGTTCCTATGTGCAAGCCTTTGAGGATGTGATCATAGTGAATGCCAAAATAGGAGAAAGTGCACACCTGAGGCAAAGTGAGCCCAAGCTGCACTTGATGTCTAGGCCCAAGTACATGTTAAAGTAGCCTCAGAATCTGGGGATCAGTTATGAAGTAGCAGGAAAGTAATCTAGAGGTGGTAAAGGAAGGAGGAAGTGTAGACATTAAGCCAGCATTTGTGATCACTGTCAATGAGTTCTTGAGCTAAAGGAGAGAACCTAGGCCTGCAGACTCCAAATTCTGTGCCTTCCTCTCTACTGCAGCTAGCCTTATGCCTTTACCCTTGTAGACAAAATTTACATTTAGATGGATAACATTTAATTTCATAATGATCCTAAGAGTTGGTTTATTGACTCCTATTTCTGACTATTTATGAAGTGATTTGCTAATAACAAAATTTTAATTTCCATATTAATAATTCCCCACTAAAATTCTCCTCAAGGCAACCTTTCAACACTGTGCTGATGGAACAAAACATGTTCTGTCAAATTGTAAAGTAAGATTTCTTAACCTGGAGTCCATGAACATTTTTTTAATACTTTGATATGTATTTCAATATAATTGGCTTCCATTGTATTCCTATTTTTTTTTCATACATTTAAAATATCATCTCAGAAGGGCCCCCCTTGGCTTCATCAGACTGTCTTTGGGTCTACAAACATAAATACAGTGCCACCCCACCCTATCCACACACACACACACACACACACACACACACACACACACAAATATGTTCATATATACTAAGAACTCCTGTAATGTCTCAAGTATAAGCCTAGTGATGGATTTTATATTTTTCAACCAAGTCTAGAGAGATGATTCAGATCTATAGAGATTCATTGCTATGTTGATCACAAGGAGATGGATTCTTTTAGCCACAGCAATGCTCCTAGATGCTGCACCAAATCATGGAGGTATTGGTATCTGTATAAGTGGAGAAAGTAACCACCCAGATGAAATCATGGGTCCTTGATATATGGAAATAGTAAATATCATGTTTTAAAATTATTTTGAGCATGTATTTTCAATTTACTTTCCTGATTATTATTTCATTTTATTCTTAGACTACTAGAGATAGGTACTAGGAGAGACTATAAAAATCTCCCTTATTCAGATGAAAACCCAGTAAAGGAAAGTGATTTGTCCTAGCAAGGAGTTAGTAATCCCACTTCTATGCTCTCTCCAATAGCCTTCTATCAGTCCATTTGTCTTGATTCAGGATTTCCACATATGCTTCAGGGCTCTAAGAATGGTTTCTCTTGCTATCTCTATACCATTTCTCAGCTCCAGCAGAAAATTCTGGACACCCACACACTTAGTGGATCCCTATGGGGTATTATTACTCAGACTATAAAAGTCAGATTGACTTTCTAAGCCTGAATCATGCCATAACACTGCTAAGCCCTGCCAAGTTCAAACATGGTTCCTCTTGCTCAGGAGAGTTTTACTATTGTATAGATGAGACTATTGAGTCATCTCTCCCTTCCCCCAATGGGCATAGCTTCAAACAGGACCTCACCTAACCCTCTCTCAGGGGAGAGGAGCCATGGGCTGTTCTAAATGAAAGGCGGATGAGCCTAGAATAGAGGGCAGCTAACGTTCCTCAGCTTTTTGCCTTTTCCTTTTCTCATTACACTTTAAAGGGAGGAATGCCCCGCTGGGCTTGGTTCTGTTCAGTGTAATTGTTTCTAATTTATGCTTCTTCTGCATCATGAGCCTACAAGCACATTCAGGCTCAGGCCAGAGAGCTTACCTCTCCAAAAAGAGAGGAAAGCTTTTAAGCCTTGAAGGCCTGTTTGTCAGAGGTAAATGCATTGGCTGCAACTTATAATCAACGGCTTCTTTTCATTTTCCTTCTGAGGGTTAGACTATAGAACATACTCCAGGAATCTCAGTAGATGGAGCATATTTGAATGATAACATTTGTCCTCTATGATGGGTGCAGTTGGGGTTTTTAGATGACATGAAATCCTCTTGCTGCTCCAGAGCAACTTAATTACTAGAAATTAAGCAAATGGATGTCAAACATGAACATGGAATTATTTTCAATGAAATGAGTTCTCTTTGCTTGCAAAGCTGGTTCTGATCAGAAATTTCCAACAGAGCTCTGCTTTGTATGAAGAAACAACCATAAATTGGCCTGAAAGTGAGTTTCTTTTTTGAATATTTGTGGGAACAAATATTGAGGCCACTTCATATTCAATTTTGAACATGGAACAATTCCAGATATGGGATAAGCTAAAGAACAAGCAGAAAGTTTTGTTTTTTAAAATTTTATTTATGAACCTAACCCAAAACCTACATAAAGTCTGGGCACCATAAATCCTGGCAAATTAAAATCGCCTCTCTCTTTTGCCACCAAGAAACAAAGCAGAGAATTTGTGGGGAGGAGGGAGGTGAGAGTTCAAAGGCACATATTTTTGATATAACATGTGTGGTGCAAAGAAGTGTGATGTAGTAAGAGCTGGGAATGAGGCCTTCTACCCAGTAATTTAGTATTACCAGTCTCTCAGAGCATGGGGGCAAAGAGTTGACTAGCCTGTCAGGCAATCCTAGCTAAGACCATTCATATGGTAACTCAATGAAGAACAATTACAGGATAAATTCTATTATTTTACATTTGATTATTCAACAAACACCCAATACCTACTATGTGTCCAACAGTGTTATATGTTCTTAGAATACAAAGTCAAAAAGGAAATTGCTCATACCTTCAAAAAGCTTGCTTCTTTTTGGGGAAAACATATATATCTAAAAAATAAATACAAAATAGCTATAAAAACATACAATTAATGGAGAGAGGCAAATGGGGGAACAGATCAAGTAAAGCCTCATCATGAGTTAGTTTTTGAAAGAAGCTAGACAGTAAGGATGGAGTACATTTTAGATGTGAGGCCTCGAATCTGACTTCAGTCTACCTTTCTAGGCTTATGACACATCCCTACCTACCCAACTGGCCTATGTGCCATTCTTTATTTCCAATATTCTACCTCTTCTCCTCGTATCTTCATGCAGGTCCTTCCTGATGCCTGAAGTGCATTCTTTCTTCAGCTCAACTTAGTTTCCTTTGAAGTTCAGCCCAAATGCTCCTTACATGAAGATTTTCTTGATTGTCCTAGCTGCTAATCCCTTCTCCCAACAACAACAAAAATTTCCTTTTTTTTATTTTTCTATATATTTTGTATTTAATTATATGTGTATGTCTTATCTCTATCTCACAACCTCCAAAGAAAATAAGCTCTTCGAGGGTACAGTCTTTGTATCCCCAGCACCTAGCATGGCATGTAGCAGATGTTTAATAAGTGCTGATTATTGATTTAGAGAGATGAGAGACCAAATGCCATGTATGAGGAAATCTATACATCAGCTTGGTTGGAACATAGAATGTATGCAGAGAAGTAATGGCATGGTAAGCTAAAGCTGGTGTATAAAGGTTTTTAAGAACAAAACAGAGGAATGTGATTTTGATACTGGAAGTATCAGAATTTTGATACTGGTAGGCCAATGAACTCTCTCATATAAGGAATGAAATAATTAGACTTAAAATTGGAGAATATCAATTTTGAAGCTATATGGAGATTAGACTGGAGAGATAAGAGACAAGGCAGGGTAAGGAGGCTCTTGTAATAGTTCATATAAGAGTGATGGAAGTCTGAACTAAGGTGAGGCCCTTTTGAACAGAGAGGGTGATGAAACAAGAGATTTTGCAGAGTGGGAATTGATAAAACTTGGAAAGTAATTGACTTTAAAGTTTGATGGAAAGGGAGGAGTCAAAGATTTCTAATAAACTTACTATAACAGTGGTGCGCTCAACAGAAATAAGGAAATTGGGAAAAAGGGATGGTGTCTGAAGAAAAGATAAAGTCTGGTATTGTAAGGAAAGTAGTAAGTCCCAAATGTGTAGTGAGGCCCAACTGTGTTTTGTGACTTGAAGGGAGTCAGAATAGACATCTGTAGACTCTTCTCCCTCAAACCCTTCTCCAAGAGAGACTCAAATTCATGCCTGGAAGGAAGATAGGAGGTTGGGGCCAAAGGCTACTATTCTGCTCTCCTCAGAGGGAGGGAATACTGGATGAAAGTATTCTAGCTGCTCCCTTAAATATTTTTCATCTTAGTGATATGATCAAATTCAAGCTGATTTTTTATATCTTTATCATTTCTGGGGGAGAAGAGGAGACCAGAAGCTTTATATTCAAGGTTTAACCCTTTCCTACCTAATACCATAATGAATAAATCACCATCTTCATAATGAATATACATGGTGAATAGCAAAGAAGCTCATTTATCTAAATTATAGCAAAACAGAAATCATGGAAAAAATACATAGGAGAATATATATTAGACAATTCAGAGTAAAAGAAGTTTCCTTAGTGAGAGCAAGATAACTTAACCCAAATGAGAGAGGATCCTGGATTCTCACACAAGGGGAAACTCCCTGAAGTTTCTGATATGGCAAACTGGGAATTCAGACATGACAAAGGTTGTCAACTCATCTCATGTCTTTTCCTTCAGCAACCTGAAGTGGAATCAGCCTCTTCCAACTTCTCTTTCAAAGCTAGAAGCCAGAAAGTGCCCAAAGCAACCCAGTGCTTTAAGAGTCCTGAAGAAGACTGGCATTCCAAGAATTCCAAAGGGGACTGATCCAGTAGAGTTCTGAAGTCGGACTAAAAGGGTAGAGAGACTCTGAAGGAACTCACTGATAACTCAAGCTTTCTCATTAACTCTGCTCTGCCTCTCATGCATAGCAGGATATTCATCTCCACCAATAAGGAGATGATCCCATATCAACAGGATTTGGAACAGTGGTTTCAGTATTTTGGATATAATGAGTTTAAGTACCTATAGCACATCCATTTGGAAATAACTATAAACAGTTGGTGATATAAGTCTGTAGCTTAGAAGGACTAAGGCCATAGATAGATGTGAGAGTCATCAGGATAAAGATGGTAGCTGAACCCATGAGAGCCTAAATACAAAGTATTTAGGGAGAGAAGTAGGAACCGTGTAGTTTTGAGGGAGATAGTGTAGATACGGCATGAGTCACAGATGTTGATCCAGCAATGTTTCCTCAATATTTCAAAGAACTGTGATTTTATGGATGTTGGTACTGCCTTCACCCAAGCATATTTTAACCCTGATTTGCTTTATTAAGTTATTTCTATGAATTGTTGTGGCTGAAACATTGACAATTATAGAGACAACCTTAAATAAGTTTATCTGAACTAAATCTGGTCCTCTCATGATAGACATACCTTATGATCTTATAGTTTTGATTTTTTTTTTCCCCCTAGCTTGATAGGACCTTCCAAGATCCACTTCCATAGCCTTCAAGAAAGCTGGTTCATCCTCAAACCAGAGCAACACATCAGAGAATTTTAGTGTAAGAAATACTGTCGTAACAAGTAAAATTTCAATTCAAATCTCAGTCAGAATAAAGTATTTTCAAGGCCCCACTTCTAATAGTGGTAAGGGGAAATCATAAAGAACATTAGGAACAGTGCTTCAAAGATTTTTATGATGAGATTTAAAGTGAGTTCCCATTGGTCCAGCTTCTAATCCCTTCTTTGATTGTCCCCTCTTCTCAAATATTCAGGGGATCTGTGATCTTATATGGGTGGCTATTCCTTCTGGCAAGGTAGATCACAACCCCATCCATGCCTGCCCAACCTGTATATATCTGTCTCATATTCCTTCCTATTTTCCATAGGGAATCTACCCAAAAATTGGCAAGGGTGGGACTTCTTCCTTCCCATTTGTTACTTCAAGGATAGCAGTAGAACCCACAGATAATTAAATAAGACTTTAACTTAGAGTTCAGGTTTGAAGCAAAGTGAAGTTAATTATTGACAAAGACACTTGACAGAAATATGTACACTTCTACTGTAATCATATCTGGTTATAAAATTCCCAAACACCTTTTGTATGATCATCTGCTTCTGGCAGGGGGTAGCAGATTTCTATACAGTGGTGGAATGTTTCATTGGGCAGCTTATGTATACTATGCTCACTGTTAAATTCAGTTCAATCCAATCCGGCAAAATTTTCCAAATGACTAGTAAATGTAAAATATTGTAGTAAGACATAGAGAGAGTCCTTGTTTTCAAGATTTATATTCCACAGAGAAAGTTTACTGTTCCAGTGTTATTCTTCTCTGATTTTATAGATATCCAGATCTAGAGCCAAATGTTCAAGGCAAGATAATGCAAGAGACTAAAGAAAAGCTGAGGTTTTTATACAGTCTCTAGTAATATTAGCTAATTAAGGTTAGTGGGGGGGGGGGTGGAGCCAAGATGGTGGAGTGAAAGCAAGAGATATCCCCCAAACCCCTTGTAATACCTATAAAACATTACTCTAAACAAATTCTGGAACAGCAGAACCCACAAAATGACAGAGTGAAACAAATTTCCAGCCCAAGACAACCTGGAAAGTTGACAGGAAAAATCTGTTGCACCAGTCTGAGAGAGGAGTACAGTACAGCACAAAACACACCAGCACAGACTGGGCCCCAGCAAACCTGGAGCAGACCCCAAGTAACTAAATCAGGCAGCTATGGTAGTTTCCAGATTTCTTAACCCACAAACACTGAAGACAACTTAGAAGGTCAATAGGAAAGGTCTGTTGAACATGGGTGGCAGAGGAATAAAGTCTGACCCTAGCCCAGGGGCAGGGACAGTGAGTGCTTCTGGAGCTTTTGGCCCACAGACAGTGGAAGGGTCAAGTGGCTGATCAAGGGAGGATTGCAGGGATCTCTTTACTGCCACTTAGGCAGGATTCTCTTGCTTGGATCTGGGTCGTAGTCCTGAGTGGCAGTCCTGGGGGAGGAGCACTGGCATGGCAGAGTTTGTGTTGGCAATGGACAGAGAATCCTTCTCACAGTTCCAAGGCAGGACAGAGTCATTGTGCTCACTCAAAGACCAGAGCAAATGCCAGGAGAAGAGTAAACACCTCTCCTTTGATAATACCACCTTGGAAGAACTGGAAATTTACAGTTCCCTGGAAGTATCTCTGAAGACAGCTGCACAAAACCCCCTGAAGCTTGGACAGTACACCCTCCACACTAGAAGCAGAATCCTACCTTAACAAAGAGTTGAAAAGTCAAGTAATTTGCTAGGAAAATTAGCAAACAGTGGAAAAAACTCAGAGTATAGAATCTTACTTTGGTAATAAAGAAAATCAAAACAGACAACCAGAAGAAGACAACAAAGTCAAAACTCCTGCATCCAAAATCTCCAAGAAAAATATGAATTGATTTCAGGCCATGGGAGAACTCTAAAAGGATTTTGAAAATCAAGTAAGTAAAGTAGAGGAAAAATTGGGAAGAGAAATGAAAGTTTCTCATGAAAAATGAGTTAACAGCTTCCTAAAGGAGACCCAAAAAAATTCTGATGAAAATAACACCTTAAAAAATAGACTAACTCAAATGGCAAAAGAGGTCCAAAAAGTCAATGAAGAGAAGAATGCCTTAAAAAGCAGAATTGGCCAAATGGAAAAGGAAGTCAAAAAGTTCACTGAAGAAAATAATTCCTTGAAAATTAGGATGGAGCAGATGGAAGCTAATGACTCTAGGACAAATCAAGAAATTATAAAACAAAACCAAAAGAATGAAAAAAATAGAAAACAATGTGAAATATTTCATGGTTTGGGGCGGGGGAGGGAACTGATCTGGAAAATAGATCCAGGAGAGATAATTTAAAAATTATTGGACTACAGTGGGCGGCTTTGGTTGAATTTAGTGTACTGCTCATTAGGCTCCCCTTCTCACCCGCCACTGAGAGGGAGTCACATAAGATGGTAAATGTTACCCTAACGAAAAGGAACCAAAGTTCTTCTAAATATGGCAGCCTATTATTTGAAAATCCAGTGAAGAAAGTAATATTGAACTTTATTGAAAGTATGTCTCCATCCCCAAGTGGAACCCCTAAAAAGGTAATGTCCCAAATTAATGATGTGAATAAAGAAAATATGTTACCTCTTCCAAGGACACCACGTTTCAAGTTAGTTCAATACGTATCCACTAGAAACAGCCTGTGCTATTAAAAAAGGAGGAGGGATGACCCCAATGAAGACTCCACAGCAAAGTTCTCCCTTCAAATCTTCCATGTCCACTAGATACTTTTATAACAGAGATAAATGGTAGCTGAACCCACTGGAGAGGAAGCTTGTAAAAGAGAGCAGGTCTCTTTGTCAGAAAAATGATTGTGGATATAACAAGTCAATTCCCACCTTGACAGAAAAAAAACATCAAAAGGTGTTCAAGAGGACAAACCCTAAAGTAAAAAAGAATTCAGCTTCTAAATATGGAAGTTATAAAGGCATTAAAACTGTGTCAAAAATTATTGGATGACCTAAAAGCCATGATTTAAAAAAAAAAAGCCATTTCCAACAAAGTCCAACAGCAAGAGATAGTAAGAGAAACCCCATTTAAAATTACTGTAGACATAAAATATTTGGGAATCTACCTGCCAAAACAAACCCAGTACCTTTATGAACACAACTATAAAACACTTTTCACACAAATAAAATCAGATCTAACTAATTGGAAAAACATCAATTGCTCATGGCTGGGTCGAGCTAATATAATAAAAATGACAATTTTACCTAAATTAAATTACATATTTAGTGCCATACCAATCAATCTACCCAAAAATTATTTTTTAGAACTAGAAAAAATAGTGACAATATTCATTTGGAAGAACAAAAAGTCCAGAATATTATCAAGACAATTAATAAAAGAAATGCTAGGGAAGGTGGCCTAGCTGTACCAGATTTTAATCTGTATTATAAAACAGCAGTCATCAAAACTGCTTGATATTGGCTAAGGAATAGAGTAGTGGATCAATGGAATAGATTGGGTACAAAAGACTCAATAGTCAATTATCATAGTAATATACTGTTTGATAAGCCCAAAGACCCCAGTTTCTGGGATAAGAACTCACTATTTGACAAAAACTGCTGGAATAATTGGAATATAGTATGGCAGAAACTGGGCTTAGACCATCATCTAACACCATACACCAAAGTCAAGTCTAAATGGGTGCATGATCTAGGTATAAAGGCTGATACTGTAAATAATCTGGGGAAGCAAGGAATAGTTTACTTGTCAGATTTATGGAGTAGGGAACAGTTTATGACCGAAGAAGAGTTGGAGAGAATTATAAAATGCAGAATGGATAACCTTGATTACATTAAATTGAAAAGTTGTTGCACAAACAAAGCCAACGTAACTAAGATTAAGAGAGAAGAGGGAAATTGGGAAAAGTATATTTATAACCAGTGTCTCTGATAAAGGTCTCATTTCTAAAATATACAGAGAATTAAGTAAAATTTATAAGAATACAAGTCATTTCCCAATTGATAAATGGTCAAAGGATATGAACAGGCAATTTTCAGAGGCAGAAATTAAAGATATCTTTAATCATATGTAAAAGTGCTCTAAATCACTATTAATTCGAGAAATGCAAATCAAAACAACTTTTAGGTACCACATCTTACCAGTCAGATTGGCTAAGATGACAAAACAGGAAAATGACAAATGCTGGAGAGAATGTGGAAAAATTGAAACACTAATGCATTATTGGTGGAGTTGTGAACGGATACAACCACTCTGGAGAGCAATCTGGAGCTATGCCCAAAGAGCTATAAATAATTGCATACCCTTTGACCCAGCAATACCACCTTTGGGGTTATATCCCAAAGAGATCACAGAAGTGGGAAAAGGACCCATATGTACAAGGATATTTATTGCAGCTCTCTTTGTGGTGGCAAAAAACTGGAAATATAGGGGATGCCTATCAGTTAGGGAATGGCTGAACAAGTTGCGGTATATGAATGTAATGGAATACTATTGTACTATAAGAAATGGGAAGGAGATGGACTTTGTAGTTACCTGGAGAGGCTTATACAAATTGATGCTAAGTGAGAAGAGGTGAACCAGGAAAAATTTGTACACAATCAAAGACACATCATATGTATGATGACCAACCTTGATAAACTGGACTCTTCTCAGCAACACACAGCTGTAAGACAACTCTACAAGTCTCAGGATGGAAGAAGATATCTAAACTCAGAGAAAGATATAGAAAGACTAGCATTTAAATGGAGACTGAAGCAATACATGCTATCATTCTTTTTCATGTTTGGTTTTGTTTCTTTTTTCCCAGTGTTCACTCATTGATTACAATCCTTCTATACAACCAGGCTATTGTACAATGTGAAAGTATTTGCAGATCCTATATGTGATTGCACACCACCATGGGGGGGAAGGGAGGGGAGAAAATCTGGAACTCAAGGGATTGTGGAACTGAATCTTCTAAACTAAAAGTAAATAAACAAGTCATTGAGAGAAATAAATAAATAAATAATGAAATAAAATAAAATAAAATAAAAAATCTTGACATCATCTTTCAAGAAATTATCAATGAAATTTGCCCTGATATTCTAGAACCAGAGAAGCAAACACTTTTGAGGAAGGACAGGGTCAAAGGAGAGAATAGAATGAATGGAGGAAAATATAGAAGTCTTTCACAATATGACTATTTTGGAAGTGTTTTGCATGACTGCACATGTATAACCTATATCGAATTACTTGCTTTCTTAGGGTGGGTGGCAAGGGAGGAATGAAGAGAATTTGGAGCTTAAAGTTTTAAAAATGAATGTTAAAAATTATTTTTATGGGAGCTAAGATGGCAGAAAGGAAGCAGTAGCTTTTCTAAGCTCCTCCAAGAATTCTGTCGCTAAAAGCTGAAAAGTAAATTTGAATGGATTTAAGAGTGACAGAACCCATTGGGAGACAGAGAGTGGCAGATTCCCAGCCCAGGAAAGTGCCTACTCAGGTCTGGGCAGGGAGAACGCAGAGCACACAGGAGCTGTAACAGCGCGGATCTGAGAGCAGAGCAGGGCAGACTGAGAAGAAGAATCAGCCAGTCAGCAGATTCACTCACTCCAAGCATGATTTGCAGACGTCTCACCAGACAACAGAGGATCGTCAAAGCTGGGTAAGAGAAAAAGCAGGGCCCACAGTAGGATTAGCAGCTTCTCCTTGGGCTACTAGCGCACAGCCTGGATGTTTAAAAATTACATACCTGAACTTCCAGAAGTCAAGATGAAGGAATAAAATTTAGTTGTTCTGATCTCCCCTCCCTGACCCAGAAAAGTCCAGAGTTAAATGCCCCACCCAGAGTAAAACCCTGAATTAGTAGAAACAGCCTCAGACGTGGGTGTCACTGAGGAAAGGGAAAGGGAGACAGTACAGAGTCTGAGCCCAGGAGGGTGGAGCCAGCAAGCCCTAACAACAAAAGCCCAGGTGTGCTTTAGTACCACCTGGCCAATCAGCACACTGCAGCCCTGCCCTGCGCTTCTGCTGGCCTCCTGCTACTGAGCCTGCCTGAGCTGTAGCCCAGAGACACAGAGGTGGAAACCTGAAGGAGCCAGACCACCCTTCCCCCATAAGTTACTCTGTAAGCTTCAGGGTACCTCAGGGGAAACATTGAGAGTCCTGGCCCTGGCCTCCATCTACACATTCAGTCACTATAGCTCAGTAAGTGTACAATCAAACCCCTACCTCCCAGCTTGAGAAGCTCAATACTTCTACACCCCAGAAGCAGATATCCACTCTAAAAATCCAGGACATAGGCAACCACAATGGGGAAGAAAGAAACTGAAGGCCAGGACCATCAAATCTTTTTATAATGAGCAAGAACAACCAAATTCAGAAGGCAACACAGACTCTATACTCACACTGGAGACCACAGAAGGAAATGTGAATTGGTCTCAAGCCCAAAAAGCATTCTTGGAGGACCTCAAGAGGGATTTTAAAAATGAAATTAGAGAGGTAGGAGATAAATTTAATTCTACAGTGACCAAATTGGAAAAAAATTTCACTGAAGAAAACCAATTTTAAAATATAAAATTGGAGAGCTAGGACAAGAGGTCCAAAATCTAACTGAAGAAAATACCTCCCTAAAAATGAAAACTGAACATATGGAAAAGGAGATTAAAAAACTGATTGAGGAAAATAATTCACTAAAAATTAGTATCAGTCAAATTGAAGCTGACTCTATGATGCAGCAAGAGTCAGTCAAACCAAACATAAAGATTGAAAAATTAGAAGAAAGTGCAAAATATCTCACTGGAAAAACAACTGACCTGGAAAACAGATCCAGGAGAGATAACCTAAGAATTATCAGCCTACCAGAAAGCCATGATGAAAAAAGCAGCCTGGACAGCATCCTCCAAGAGACTGTCAAAGAAAACTGTCCTGAGGTCCTAGAATCAGAAGGTAAAATAACTATTGAAACAATTCACCAATCTCGTCCTGAAAGAGATCCCAAATTGAAAACTCCAAGAAATATAGTAGCCAAATTCCAGAGCTACAAGGTCAAGGAGGAAATACTGAATGCAGCCAAAAAGAAACAATTCAAATATTGTGGAACTACAGTCAGGATTACACAGGACTTAGCAGCTGCTACATTAAAAGATTGGAGGGATTGGAATTTGATATTTTGTAAAGCAAAAGAGCTAGGATTGCAACCAAGGATCAACTACCCGGCAAGACTGAGCATAATCTTTTAGGGAAGGAGATGGTCATTTAATGAAATAAAGGGCTTCCAAAAATTATTTTTATGCACATTTAAGAAATAAGATATATAGGCATTAGGGTATAAAAGTCTGTCTTGTCCTACAGGAAAATAGAAGGGAAATGGATAAGAGAAAGGGGAGGGGTAATAGAAGGGAGGGCAAATTGGGGGAAGCAGAAATGAGAATTCACACCATTTTTAAGGTGGGTGAGGGAAGGGAGAAAATTTCAATCTCAAAACCTTATGGAAATGAATGTTGAAAACTAAAAATTAATTAATCAATTAGAAAATATTTTTTAAAAAAGTCAAGAACCAAATAATCATTAGCATTACACAGTAAAGAAAAGCATTACAAGGCATGCCTAGCACAGGCAAGCATTAGAGAATTCTCTAGCAGATATGTCTCAAAGGAGAGCAGGATCCTGTAATTGGTATAAACAAGACAAAGTATAGAATTAATATTAATATTAGTAATAATGGCTAACATTTATAAAGCACTTTAAGGTTTACAAAGGGCTTTGTATATGTTATCTCATTTGATCCTCACAACTCTGTGAGTTAGATGCTATATTATTGTTGTACCCATTTTGTTAGATGAGAGAACTGAGGCACAGAGACGTTAAGTGACTTGCCCAGGATCATACAAGGAGTAAATGTCTGAGACTAGTTCCAAATTCTGGTTTCCAAGTCCTGTACTTCACTTATTGCATCACCTAACTATCTAGTGCTATCCTTCAAATCACAATGTTATAGCTCTTTTTACTCAGGGCATGGCTAGCACTCTCTACCCTTGCTTTTTATGGAAATTTGGTGGAATAAGAAAGACGTCAGAGGAGTGGATCTTATTTGGACCAGATAGAGGATCTAAGCACAGAAAAAAAGAGTTATTCTAAAAGGTAGAAGGGCAACAGAGGCAGTCAGTGAATTCCAGAGTTGAAAGAGCATTTCACAAATGAGAAAGTAGAGAGCAAGTGCAGTTGCATGACTTCTGCAAAGTCATATTCAATAAGTATGGGTAATTAGTAGCAGAAACTGACCTAGGAGTCACAATGATTACTTCCCTTTCCAGTGTTGTTTCTTCTCCTCCTCCTCCTTTTCCTCCTCCTCCTCCTGCTCCCCCTCCTCCTCCTTCTCCTCTTCCTCCTCCTCCTCCTTCTCCTCCTCCTTCTTCTCCTTTTTCCTCCTCCTCCTCCTCCTCCTTTTCCTCCTCCTCTTCCTCCCCCTTGTCTTCTTTCCCCTCCTCCTCCGTCTTATGCTCCTCCTCCTTCTTGAATACAATATGGTTGCATACAAATCTTCCCCCTTATAATTGCCACTGGTCCTAGCTATACCACTTGCCCCACCACAAAGTAAAGATAGTCCCCTTTCTAGATGACAAATGTTTAAATAGTTGGAGACATTTAACATAAGTTAGAGAAACTTAATTATTAGAAAAGTCTTTCTAATTACATAGAAGATTGATTATATAGTCATAGCATTTAAAAATGCTGAAAGGACATTTTATGCTGGATAAAAATTGAGGACAAGAGCAGTCAGGTGATTATTCAAGGGTCCTTTCACCCAGCATGATATCTGCTCCCATCTCCAACCATAGCAACCCTATTTTATTTGTGGCATATATTATCCACATATATGTTATCCTTTATGTGGTGTAACATAAATAGTACTAGGTTGGAAGCAAGGAAACCAAGATTTTTGTTCCATCTGCAAAACATAACAAGTTAAATTTGAGCCAATCATTTATTTTTTAACACATATCTCATCACATGTAAAATAAAGACAATGGATTCTAAAATCACTTTCAATTCTATGCACTGGAGTTTGTTAATGAATGAATGAATGAATTTATTAAGCCCTTACTATGTGCTTTTCTAACCATTTCAGATAAAAATAGCAAAGTAAGACCTTGTTCTCAAGGTATTCACATGCTAATGGGGGAGATAACATATAGGGAAGGATTCAGAAGCAAGTCTGATAGAAAAGTCCCATGGTCCATCAGAAGGTATAGAAATAACTGCTTTAATATCATTTCTATCATTTTCTGATATTTAACCATTTGACAAGGGGCTGGAAATATGGCTATTTCAAAGGCTCTTGGTCTCACTGTCCAGGGCTGCTGTCTTTATCAGGGTTTGATTATAGTCAAAATGGTGGCAGTGGCTTGCTCTACCTGATGCCTATTACTTCCTTTCTCTCCCTCAGGGTGCTTTGCTGCATGAGCAACATTGGATTGCCTGTCCTGTGAGTGGCATTTAGTTGAGAGCTGGTGGAATGACTAAGGCCTCCTCCACAGGAGCAACCTTCCCAGATGATGGCTGTGTGGGCTTTCTTATGATAAAGGAAAAAAGAATGCCCATAATACTCGAGATGAGCTCTAACCAGTGATTAGCTATGGATTTTAATGATTCACATTACTTTTTTTCAAAATTTTTGGTTTACTAGGCCACTCATACTTCCCATATATAGATAAGTGAGGTTTTTCCTAGCTCCTTTCTACCAAATAAAAGATGCAAAATCCATCTGGCTGCATAAATATCTGATATAATTGTAGTTCTTAAAGTGATCATGAACCCTCTAAATGTAGATCCTACTTTCAGAGACTGATGTTTTAGAAGTTCCAGAATCAAATATATTGATAATAAAGTATTATAATATGATTGAGAAATTAATAGCTCATTTTATAATTTATGAAGCCTTGTTTAAAAATTTTCTTAATATTGTATTTTCATCAATATATGTATAGATATGCATAGAGGCCTATATTTCACTTTTATAAAACATTATAACATATATTTACATTTATACCTAATGTTTGGGTCTTATAAGAGACTTCTTAGCACTTATCAAGGTGGATTCTCACATGTTATACCCAAATTTGATGTCTTTCTAACTTTGTAGGATTTTTTATAATTTGTTTTCCACTGGCACAAGGTTGTAAAATTCAGGGTCACCTCCATGTCCCGATGAAACATTAGAGGACTGTAATGGACAGCAAGAAACACAAAGTAAAATATATAGTACATACAGTATAAAAATATAAACTTTTCATGCTTAATATTAGGTTATTTGTTTGTGTTCACACCTTAGTTTTTATTAATTTTTAGTAAAATTTCAAGAATTTTCTAATAAATTGTATCATCTAAAAAGTGATAATCTTAATATGATTTATTACATTTATAACTTTATTATAATCAAATCAACTCTGCATTCTTTGTCCCACTGTATAACATTTTTAGTGTTGTAGTCTCTTCACTAAAATTATATTCAAAATTATTTCATTGATATTCATTAGAGATATTGATCTATCTATAGTTTTCTCATCTCCCCCTGGTTTAGTTATAGTGTCATACTTGTTTCATAAAAGGAATTTGGTAGGAACACTTTTTGTTTATTTAAAAATCATTTACATAATATTAGAATGAATTGTTGCTATAAAGCCAAGCACGAGTGACTTTCCAGAGGACTGCCTCTGTGAACAGCTTTAAGATTCTGATCACATAGTATAGTGAACTCTCTATTTATTCGACAGTAAATTAAAGTAAAACATTCACAGAAACCAAAATACAGTATTCACAATATTATAATATAACAGCTTATCACTAACATGGCCACATAGTTTTCACCAAAGTGGCCACTTAGTTTTAAGCAAAAGATATCATTCAGTAAGTCCTTAAGTCAATCATCTTAAGGAGCAAGCCTCCTTAAGGGACACAAAGTGCAAAGGTCGACGTTCTTCACCCCTAGGTCACATTGTTAACCATTCACAGTGGAGAAATATATATATTCCTTTCTATTACCATCAAATAAACACCAGAATTTGATTGCCAATATTTAACTTATTAAGAAATTATAGTCATGTCATTAATTTCTTTCTTGTTTGTCTTTTTTGTTAGTTATATCTAGTTATTAAAGGTGCACACTGAGGTGCTCAACTATTAAAATTTTGTAGTCTATTTCTTTCTGTGATTCAACCAGCTTTTCCTTCAAGAACTTAGAAGATACATTTAGTGAATATGTATATATGTTATATACATATTATATATATATGTATATGTATACATATGTGTGTAAAAGATTGATTTAGATTTCAATCATAATGTGATTACCTTATTTCTTTTTCTTTTTTATCCATGATTGCTTTCTCTCCTATTCCATCAAAACCCCTCATATTTTTCTCTTTTTCACCCACCACCCTAACAAAGTGAAAGAATTTGGAGAAAGAAAACTGATCAGTGTTAGTAATCTATAACTCATGTGACCTGTGCCTGTGACTCTTCCCTGATTTCTTCACCAGGCCAAAACAGCAGTATCTTGTTCTTACTCTTCTCTCTTTTTTTTTTAATCTCCCCTTTATGATCAGCTCTCCAAAAGTGAAGTTTATTTTGCTTGAAATTATTTCCTCCTCTACATTATACTCCCCTATATGTTCATTCTCCTCTCCCCTTTCCTTTTTCCTTTATTAACTTTATTGTATTTCTATTCTTTGTGCTATGTTCATATATTCAACCCATTATTATTCAGTTTATTTAAGCTTAAGGAGATTGCTTTCCATGCTCTTCCCTCTTCTCATATACCCCATTTATGAAAAATGGAATCATATTTATAAAAATATAGGTCATTACTCAATTTATCA
>CM053585.1:139198228-139223560 GCA_028646515.1 Pseudochirops corinnae
TTGAGTTAATCTATTTTTTAGGGTGTTGATTTCTTCAGTCATACTGCTGACTCTCTTTTCATGACTTTCCTGCAACATTCTTATTTCTCTTCCCAATTTTTCTTCCACTTCCCTTATTTGGTTTTGAAAATCCTTCTTCAGCTCATCTCTAGCTTTAAGGCATTCTTCATGTTTATTGGAGGTCTCTGGTGGGGGCGCTCTGGCTGTGCTCTCCTCTTCCCTCTCTCTCCCATGATCTTTCTTTTCCCCAAAGAAGGAATCTAGGGTTTGGGAGCTGTTCTTACTTTGCTTCTTATGCTTATTCTTACTCATGGTTGTTCAGACCATGAATTTTTTTTTAAAATCTCTGTGGAGCTCTGCTTCCAGCAGGGAAAACTCTGTCCCAAATCGCTGGGTTCCTCCCACCTGCCGTAGACTTCCGGCTAACTGGATAATGAAGACTCCAAGACCGAGGCCCAAGACGACGATCTGAATCCAGGCCACTCAACGTGAGAGCACTGGCCTGAAAACAATAGCCCAGTCCCCCTGCTGTCTGCAGGCCACGGGCAGGAAGCTACAATGCGGAGGCACGTGCAAAACCTCTGCCTTTCGCTTTTCCGTTCTGGAGACCTTTCAGCCAGACTGCTTATCTCCCCCTTTCACAATCCCCACTCGCAGCTGGTGCTAATCCACTCACCTGAGAGGCTTCTCTGCACCTCCCGCCCAGCCACCCCCGGGGCACAGCCTTGGCTTCAGGCCAGGCTGGTTTCAGTTCGCAGTGCTGATATGGTTCCTCGTAGCCGAGCTGACTTTAGTGGGAAGTATCCTTGTGTGCGTTTTGGAGTTCTAGGATTGGTTTAGAGTCCTATTTTATGGGTATTTTGGGGTGGCTATGTGAGAGCTGCGATATGTTGCTGCTGCTACGCCGCCATCTTGGCCTCTAAGTCACTATTGATTAGAGAAATGAAAATCAAGAGAACTTTGATATCTTGGGCTTCTCTGAACCAATATTATTTCTTCATTGTGTTTTGTGCTTGATACTATTTACTCATATTTGTAACCAAATTGGATTGAGATTTTGTGCTTAGGACAGCCACTCTGTTCTGGCAATGTTAGAAGGATTTAGTTAGCCTTGTTTGGTCTTGCCCCTCTATAATCTAAATGAAACTGTCGCTGCCAGATTAGACAGAGAAACTGGTATTAGGACCACTCTCTGGGTTTTCATTGAATTTCTTTGTATTTCATTGCAGGTTCTGTCCTGTGCCAGTCTCTGTCTTCTCTTTGCATAATCCCCAGTTGAGAATTGGTTCTATCATCTCTTATCATCCTGACAGGTCCCAGTAAGATAGTGGGAATCATTATAGTCCAAGTCCTTCTGAACTAACCCCCTTTGGTGCAGGTGTTCACCTGGTCCTGTCTGCTGCTGTGGCTCCCATTACTCAGAGAATTGCACAGCTATGTCTTGACACCCTGAATAGAGTGAGCTGAGGGAGTTGGTTCTGTGCCCTGCTTCTGTGTTTTCATGACAGAGATGGGATCTGGCTTTAGGTCCCTGGTTATTGGAGTTTCTTCATGGCTTTAGAACATGACCTGGTTTCAGGTCTGCTTGTGGCAACTCAGGTTGGCTTTCCTGATGCAGTTCCTCTGTCACATTAACCAGTACATTTCCCAGAGATAATGTTGCCCCTCTCCACACCTTTGTTGGCTTCTGTATTAGCTGAACTTTGCTGTTTTCCTTTGCACAACCCCTCTACCAGACTTCATAGGTCCTTTATTTTTTTTTTTTCAGTTATGGACTAGAACTTCTGTTTCTCAGTTTTCTTTATTGTTTATCATTCTGGATCTCTTTCTGGATATTTACTGGGAGATTATGTTCAATAGTTCAGCTTCTATGCTATTTTTTATATCACCATCAGAACCAGAAGTATATCTTTGCATTAAGCATAACTTTGTTCAAAAGGTGATTATGGAATGCTTTCTATTTTCACACTACTCTCTAATTCTAAAAGAGACATGTCATTTCTTTCATGATTTCTTGAAATATGGCATCCAAGTTGTTTTTTTTTTTAGAAAAACTTTGCTGGTTTCATTGGCACAAGAAAATTTTAATCTCCTTAAATAAGTCTTCAAAATTTCAACCAAATTGCTTCCTTCTCCCACCCCACAAAAAAATCCAGAATATCAGGTCTTTGGGTTAATTTATTTAAAAATTTCTCAGGTGTTTAATCTTCTCCTTTTCTCTTTGTTTTCACTGTTGAAATCCTCACTAAACATCTCCAAGAGGACTTAGCTTATAAAGATAAAGGACTTTATTTCAGTGCTATTTATAAAGAATAATTCTGATACATATTAAAAGAAATTGTATCATAGCATTAGAAATGATTCTACAGATCATCTTAGCCCAACCCTTTAATTTTATATATGAGAAAACTGAGACCCAGAAAGCTGAAGTAATTTGCCAAGAATGGACAAAGCAAGCAAATGATGGGCCCCAAAAGTGAGCCCAAAAGATGAGCAGGTTTTCTTGAGAGAAACATAGACAACAATAGCTTATAAGAGCCTGATTCATAAGTTAAGTAACATAAAACTAATATGTAACCATAGTCTGTCTTTAACCACTAGGATTAAATATCTTCCTTCTATTCAGCATTCAAGGCTCATCACAGTCCTGCCCAGTCAATCTTTCTAGCCATTTTACACATCATTCCCTCTTATGTTCCCTACAATTCAGACAAACTGGCCGTATTCCTGTTATTTAGTAAGAATTCCATTATTTACGCAAGGCACTCCTCCAACCTCCATGACATTGCACTGGCCATCTCCAGTGTCTTAAATGAATTCCCTCCTCACATCTGCATTTTTAGAATTCTTAGGCCCCTTAAAAGTTAAACTAAAATGACAGCTTCTACATGAAGGTTTCCTGAGGATTCCCCCATCCCACTGCAACCCGCCCATCACTAGAATTCTCATCACAATTTCTTTTTTTTTTCTTTTTCTTTTCTTTTTGGAGGGGGGAAGGCAGGGCAATGGGGGTTAAGCAATTTGCCAAAGGTCACAGGGCTAGTAAGTGCTAAGTGTCTGAGGCTGGATTTGAGCTCACATCCTCCTGACTCCAGGGCCAATGTTCTATTCACTGCGCCACATAGCTGTCCCTCCTTTTTTTTTCTATAGGTCTGTAAGTACAGTACATGTTGTCTCCCTTGATAGTATATAAGTTATTTAAGGGTTAAGACCATTTCATTATGCCTTTGCATTCCCAGTGCATAGAATAGCACATGGCCCTTATAAGGCATTAGCTATTAGGAAACCTGATTAAGCATTATTTTTAAAAATAGGTAAAAATTTTATGATTTATAAATAATTTCACAGCAGGTGATAGAAGATATTTTTCCCACCCTGGAAACTTTATCACACTCATTTTTTATATTTAAATATTTCCCTTAGCGTCTGTGTTCTAAAGGATTCTTTAAAAAGTCCATATTCCCAGCACTGACTTAATTTGTTTTCATATACAACTTTAACTCCATGATCTGCTACTTTAATGACTGACTGAGCCCATAGGAAGCCCTGAACCCCAATTTTCTCCCATTTCCACTTTCTCATCCTCGATCCTGTATAACAACTCCCTCCCCACTAAGTAATTTATCTGATCCTATCTACAGGCTACTCAATGTCTTAGGAGAAAGTAATTTCATCCATCATAAATTTATGTGGCTTAATCTCAGCCTTTATCTTTCCTGATCAACAACTTTCTAATCCATTCACTGATTCACCATCTCCTTTCCTGAGGTAACTGTTTCCAACCTATTACTCTCTGCTTAAACTCCTCCCTACCTCTTAAAACAGAAAAGGTAGTATATTCCAGTTCACTGAAAAGACTTAGGTCATCTGCCCAGAGTTCCCTAAACTCCTCCATTATATGCTTTAAAACTTCGGTCATCACCCACTCTTCACTCCTTTTCTCTTGTCTAGAGAAAAGGTGTGCTTTTTACTTGTTAAAATCTCTCTCCCTAGTTGTCTTTTTGATGCCATCCTCTCCTGCTTGGTCCTTATTCCAGCATTCATTGCTATATATCCTCATGGATCTTCAGTCTTTCCCTCTCTGCCTGCCCTTTCTCATTTGTTGGCCAGTATGTTCAAGCCTATCTAAAACTTAAAAATAAAAAAAAAAAGCCTCTTCACTTTGCTAGGAGATCTGGCTGTTGTTTTATGTCCTCTCACCATCACTGGTAAGCATCTTTAAAAATATATACCCATTATAACCTAAAAAAAACATAAATTCCTTAGAAAATAGCCATCTACATTATTAAAAAAAATAGCTTGGGAAATTGGAAAATAGTCTGACAGACATTAGGCTAAGACTGACACCTTACATCGTATTTCACAATAAATTTTAAATGGATACATGATATTAATAGTAAAGATTATATCATAAATATATTAGAAGAGAAACATTATAAAAATTTCACAAGTATAAGTAGTTGGTAAATTCTAACCAAAGAAGGGATAGAGTCAATTACAAAAGATAAAAATATATCATTATGATTTTTATAAAGGTGAAAAGCTTCTGCACAAACAGAATCAATTAATCTAGGATCAGAAGTGAAGTGGTTAAATAAAGAAATCTTTGTATCAAAATTTTCAAATAAAGGTTTATTTTCAATAATTACACTATTAATAATCAACAGGTGTGTTAATAAATATGTGAGTATATTTGTATAAATGTTTATATGTGTAAATATATAAGTATATAAAAGCAAAATCAATTCCCCAATAAATAATTACTCAAAGAATGCAAACAGTTCTAAAAAAAAGAATGGAAGACTATTAAACACTATGTGAAAGAGTGCTCCAAATCACTAATAATAAGAGGAATGCACATCAAAACAAACTACAAACCACATAAAGCAAATTGGCAAAGCCTAAATTTACTAATGACAACTTCCACCTACCTTTCCTACTCTCTCTCAGCATTAAACTTATTCTTTCCTTTTACTGTTACCTTTGGTCTCATGATCTCTACCTAGGCTCTTCTACCGCATGAAGGCTAGGGAACACCTTTCCTTCCTCTAATTTCCCCAAAACTTATTCTCTTTTTGCCCTGGAAATGTTGTCCAAAGAAGATGGGAAGAGTAAATGCTGGAACGGTTCTGGGAATATAGGGACAATCATGCATTTTTCATGAAAATGTGTATCTGGACAAATGTTTTGGAAATCACTTGCTATTATGCAAATAAAGTGATCAAAATGTCCATGTTCTTTGACTGAGATTCCATTATTAAGCTAATTTCCAAAGGACATCACTGATAAGAAGAATATCTCATATACAACAAAATATTTAGAGCAGCACTTTTTGTATTAGCAAAGAATGGTAAGCAAATTAGTTGCCCATGATTGAAGAATGGGAAAAAAAAATGGCGCAAGTATATTACCATACCATGGGAAATGATAAATGAGATAAACAGAGAAGCATGGAAGGATTTCTGTGATGTAGAATGAACTAAGCAGAGCCAAGAAAACAGTTTGCACAGTGACTACAAAGATGTAAATGAAAAACACAACGACAAAAGAATCAACAATGAATGTGCAAAATTACAAAAAAATAAGAATGGCCCTAACAAAAAGCTATGAGAAAACATCTCTCCTCGCTTCTTTGCAGAGATAAAAGGTCCACGAGTGTGATACATTGTTTATATCCTTAGGCTCTTGCAATTTATTGATTTGTTTTGTTAAGTCTTTGTCTCTTCTTCCTCTTTTTTTCTTTAAAAGTATTATTTGTTCATTTTGATGGTTTTCTATGAAGGGAATGAAGGAGAAAAGGCAATATACTTATAGCATTTATGGTGATATAAAACAAATTATATCAATAAATTATATCGGTAAAATTACTTTAAATATGTGTGCATATATGAATATATATATTCATATTCACACACAAACATAACTCAATTCCTACAAATTCTAATTCCCATTCTGTTCTTAACACATTGCAATATGATTTTCGTCTTTATCACTTTCCTGGATTTACTGTCTAGAAATAATTAATAACTTTTTACATATCAAATCCCAATGTGTCCTGTTAGTCTTCTTCCTCTTTCACTTCCCTAGAGAATTGAACACTTCTAAGAATTCTTGGATATGGACAAATGATAGTAACACGGTTTTGAACATTAGAGTAAGAAAGTGCCATTAACAGAAAAAGCAAAATAAGAGGAAGAAACAAGTTTAGAAGGAAAGCTAATTAGCTTATTTTTTGATGGATTGACTTTTAGGTGCCAATCTGACATGCAGGTAAGAATGTCCTATAAGCAGGTGGAGATGTGTGTCTGGAGGTCATGAAAGGGTAGTATTAGAGATACAGATTTAGAAGTTATCTACATAGACCTGGAGTTAATGGTAGTGAATTAAGTTGGCAAGAGAGAAAAGAAAAAAGGGGGCCAAAGTCAGAACTTTGGAGAATATCCCTCTAAACTGGGTGAAAAACAAAAAGGTCAGAGATGCAATAATTGGAGAAGTAGAAAGAGACGTAGGAGTATGTGAAGGAAAGGAAAGATACATATAAGGAAAGAGCTTGAACCAAATCAGACAATCTCGGAGCTGAGATAAAATGTCAAATTCAGCCCATACTAGAACTAGAATATCCTCTCCCACATATTAAACAAGGGGCAATAGGGCCTTTGGTTTGAGGATCTTATTCCTACTTCCCGAGGAAGCCAATTCTACTTTTTTTTTTTTTTTGGATAGCTGTAATTGTTAGGAAGTTTCCCTTTACAACATTCCTAAATCTCTCTGAAATTTTTAGTTCCATATTCTGTGCTGATCATATTTGATAAGTTGCCAGATACTGGATAGTTCTACCCCATTATATTTTTAACATCACTAACCTCAGTAGACCCATGACCAGCATACTGGGCACAGGTCCTTATTACTGCCAACCTTAGCTATTTAAATAACTTTCTAAAAGATTGTCTTGACACCACTCTCTGACCCTTTACTATATTCTTCATATCTTTATCAGTCTAATAGTCCATATGTATATTTCTAGCCATGTTGTTCCTCTGTTCAAGAAATCCTAATGGATTCATATTTCCTGTCAAGTGAACTTAGATCCTTTTCCTGATATTCAGGGTCCTCCATAATCTCATACCACTCTTTATCCTCACATTCTACTACTCTATATGGTTTTTTGAAGCCCAGTCATCTCCCAGATACATACAATATTTTCCTATGCCTTTGTTTATACTGTTTCCTATTCCTAAAATATTCTTTCTCCCTGTAATTCTTTAAAGCCCAACTTAAATGCTAATTTCTTCAGGAAGCTTTCTCTAATCTTCTTTCAAATCCCCCACAGGACTTTGTTCACATTTCCCTAAAGCACTTAGGAATTACAATTTTTTGTTTATATGTCTTCTGCCCTACTAGAATGTAATAATAATAATAATAATTTATTTCTATGATACTTTATATATATATATGTATATATATATATATATATATATATTTTAAGTTTTGTGAAATTTTCTTTACTGAGACACTGTCAAATGTCAGTATTATTGTTTTCATTTTAGAGATGGGGAAACTAAGTGACTGAATGACCCAAGGTTACATTTAAAGCAAGATTCAAAACTGGATTTTCTTAGTACCTGCTTGAACTCAAGTAAATTACTTAATCCCTATTGCCTATTCCCTTTTGTCCTTGAGAGTCAGTGGCATATAGGATATAACTGGATTCTGATACAGTGTTCTAGTCTACCCTCTGACACATTGGACAAGTGACAGCCCCTCACTGCCTTAGACAACTCAAAGGCATACTGACCTGCACTGTTAAAGGGACTTTCCTGTATCAATGAAGTCAGAGATCTAGCTCTCATCCCCCTACCTTTCTATCTCCTGGTAATTTTTCCAAGGGGTTTTATTGCTACCAAATTCTGAAAACAGAAGGAAGACACTCTCTCTCTCCCCCTCCCTCTCTCTCTCTCTTTCCCCCTCCATCCCTCTCTTCTCTCTTCTTTCTCTTCTCTTTCTCTCTCTGTGTTTCTCTCCCTACTTATATCTCGTCAAGAGAAAAACATAATATAGGTTACAAAGATGTGTTTTCTGTGTACATGCAAGATTGAAAGAAGATACATTTCCATTTCAGAGGAATATCCAGATTCACTGGTTCTCTCTGGAGGATTTGGGATGAGAAGCAGCATGAGAAGGGTAAGGAGACTGAACAGGCATGTTAGGATTGGGGCATGGAGAATAGTGGGGATGAAGATACCTTAAGGAGTTACCCTCCCTTTCTTTTTTGATGGCACTTCAAAAGATAAACACCATCCACTGGAAGTCATTGAGGCCTGAGAGACAGGGAGACTAGACTCAAGGAAGTAAAGAAGGAAAATCAGTCAACAAGTACATACAAGGCAGTTACAAGGTGGTACACACAGTGGTAGGTTGGGAAGACACAAGACAGATAGAAAAACCCTTGCTTTCAGGTGGTTCACATTCTATCAAGGGAGATAACATGTATGGCGATATACTTGTAAATTCAAAAGGAATGCAAGGCAGTTTGGGGAGGGTGGGGCACTAGCATTTGGGAGGATCAGGGGAGGTGTCATACATCTCTTGGGAAGTAAAGGATTGTGTGAGGTAGCAGTGACCAGTGAGAACATTCCAGGCACAAGATATGGACAGTGAAAAGGACTGGAGCTGAAGATCAGATGGAAGATTGAGACTGGAAATGTGACGCTATTGGAGAAGATGGACAAAACCAGTTAGAATAAATAGACTGTAATATATCAGGAGAGAAGTTAAACCTAATGAGTCTGGAAAAGTAGGCAGGATTTGAGGAGCTTTAGAAGCAGAGCAGTTGATATTTTATCCTAGAGACAACAGGGAGCCACTAGGGTTTATTGAGCAGGAGAGTCGTAATATTTGAAGTTTCTGGGGCGGCTGGGAGGGAAGCCAAATTCCTGACATGACCATTCCGGATTTGCCATTTATCTATGGAAGAGCTGAAAGCCATCCTAGGCAAGTTAAGGACTGCCTGTGTGTGGGCGTTGTTTTTATTTAAAGTTTTATTTATATGTTTTTTCTATATTGCTAAGACTTATTGATTGCCCTTCCTCAGTAATAGCTCTTTTTTATTTAATGATGTAAAACAATTAAGCAAAACCAACATTCCAGAGACCTTACGTGAAAGTGTGAGTATATGAGTGAAGAAAAGAGTGTAGGGATTGGAAGGGTGGGAGCCGGAATGGGAGGCAGATTGTGGGGCAACCAATAAAGCTCCACATGAGGCTCTATTAGGTAAATTAGTGCACCTTATGAGCATCCACACCCACAGATTTTTTTGTAATTCCTTATCCCCCATGGCTCAGCTATTGATCCATTTTATCTTTCCTTCCGCATTGTTAATAATCTCTAGCAACCATCTGTCCCAAAACTCATTTCTTAGCTCCCCCCTCAGCTCTGCTCTTCTCAGCTTCCATGCTTTATTTTACTTTTTTCATTTGTTCTTGCTTTCCTGACCCACAGGAATTAAGCAAGCCTCACTTTGTCCTGCCAACTTTGTACCTTTGGGGAGAGCCTCACCCTCACTCTGAGTATTTGCAAGGGTTGCAGACACACAATCCCTGCTATTATTCAGCCATGGAGTTGGTGCTTCAGCCGGATGGGCCAAGCTCTCTCAGCATCTGAGACATGAATGTGCAGCTGCAACACATTTGGCTGCCTCTTCCCTGCTCAAATCAGCTAATGGCTTAAGGAGCCTGGAAGCCAGGGGCTTTGACTGCCTTTGCTTCGTAGGTGTTTCTTCTGCATGTCTGCAAAGGAGGATTGTCAGGGGAGAGGGGGTAGTCTGCTCTTTCCTTTGACCTAAATGTTAACCACACCCACATGAAGTAAGTAATGACATTTCTATTACAGATCATTATCTCCTCTCTTGCCCTAAATCACAGGGAAAAATAGAATTAGACATCTTGACCTCTCAATGCTAGAACAGTTCAGGGAAAGGCATAGAGACTGAACAATTTCCTTACAAACGCCATTTATAAAACAGAAATTAAATGATTCCTCAATAGCCAGACTCATTTCAACATCAATATCTTTGCTCATACTACCCTCCCTTCTCACAGAACTTTACCTGTATGGAATTAGAAGACCCAGGTTCAAAGACTGCTGGACCAATTGCCAGCTGTGTGACCTTGGGAAAGTCACATAACCTCATCGATCTTCACTTTCTTCATCTGTAATTTGAAGTTTATGGGTTTCAGCAAATGTTTCAGTTTAGGATCTACAGTCTTATGATGTGACTGAACCATAGCCTACGGCCCAGCTCAATTCATCCCAAAGATTCTCTTAACACTCCATTTTCCACCAATTTCTGTCATTAAATGATGCAATTGTTTACAGACTGTCGAATGCATTTTGGCATTTAGCTATATTTTGATGTGTATTTTGTTTTTTGTCATCCATGATGTCTTACTGTGCTACCTCCTTGTAACAAGGAATGGACAGCCCAGGTTCTGCACTCGTACTTCCCAATGAGAATGACAAGTTCAGAAAGCCAACAGCACACTGGCTGGAACTCTTAGTCACAGAGGATGAAGCAGGCAAGAAGGGACTGAGATCTGTATCTTGGAGGGAACATTCATGTCACGGAGATCATTGATATACCTAATTTTCTTTTTTTTAGCATATTGTCTCCTATGTTGGCTCGGCTGATCCTCAGATTGTAAGCTTCTCTAGAGCAGGAAACATGCTATTATTTTATGTATTAGTACAACTGTAACATACTACAAAACTGTGATCCATTGTCATCATCATTATTGTTATTATTATGATTATTATTTCTCTTCCACAGTAGTGTTAATTACATAGGAGGTGTTCAAATACATAAATACTTGTTTTAAACATTCATTGTTAGCCGTGTCAGTTGTAGTTGCCTTGGTTGATTGTTTTATCCATGGTCTCAACCCCTAAATGACTTCTGTATCCAAGAGACATGATATCTGCAAACTGGGGAGCTCCTAGAATTCATCCTTTCTTCTTCTTCTTTAGTTCTCCAGCTGCTACTTTGAATATTAAAGTTAGTGTGGAGGCTAGGAATCCAGAGTTGGGAATTTGAATACAGGAGCATCACTCCTATGCATAGAACAAATTGGATAAGATTTTCCAGCCCCAGTTACTCCTGAGCCCCAAAAAGTTGCAGATGGAAGGGCTTCTCTTTGCCTATTGTAGCTTTTGGAGTTTTGTTTTTGTTTTTTGGAGGAGGGGAGATAGAGCAATTGGGGTTAAGTGACTTGCCCAAGATCACGTGGCTAGTTTTTTGTATTAAGTGTTTGAGGCTGGATCTGAACTCAGGTCCTCCTGACTCCAGGGCCAGTGCTCTATTCACTGTGCCACCCAGTTGTCCCCTTACTGTGGCTTTTAAGGACTGTTAAAAGGGAAAAAAAATGGGTAGATATGGCAAAGAGGTAAATTTAGGCTTGATATAAGTAAACATTTCCAACAATTAGAGCTATTTCTTTTCTGTTTGTTTGTCTTTTCTTTTTTTGGAAGGGGGAGGGCAGGGCAGTTGGGATTAAGTGACTTGCCCAAAGTCACAGGTTTAGTAAGTGTTAAATATCTGAGGCTGGCCAGATTTGAACTCACACCCTCCTGATTCTAGTAGGCCAGTGCTCTATTTACTGTGCAACCTAGCCACCCCAATTAGAGCTATTTCAAAGTCAAATGGGCTACCTTGAGAGGTACTAGCTTTCCTCTCTTCAGAGATCTTCACACAAAGTTTGGATAAGCTGGTATCATCTCATGCCCAGGGGGATCTGTTCTTCCTTGGCATGTTAATAATTCTCTAGTGTCTTCTGTTAGGGAATTTCAGTAGAATAGTTAAAATCTATAAATAATGAATGGTATATACATTATATATATATATAAAATATGCACATATAATATCATATCTATAAACTAGATAGATATAATTATAGATATCTATATACATAGATATATAATTTGATATATAATTTTTTGAGCTGAATCTTGACCAAGGTAAAATACCCACGCAAGAGGACAACAGAGAGCACTTGGATAACCAGGTTATGAATGTCGTAGAGTTAATTCTATTTCAGGCATAGGTTGGACTAAATGGGGATTGTGATTCCTTACAACTCTGAAATTTTGTGGCTAACTGGCAGGTGTCATTCTATTACATTAAAGGCCAAACAATGAATATTATATCAAGGTGGACAGCCCTAGAAGCCACCTGCCCTCTCCTATCCTCTCGGCTGAGGATACAACCTCATGGTTAAGATTCAGCCCAGCGTGCGTAGCATTCATCATTGACCGGGGCGTACCTATTTGGCTGTTATATTTCAGCAAACACACTAGAGAATTATTAACATGTTAAGGGCCTCAAAATCCTCCTGGGTATTTAACAGATCCTCAATGGGCCAAAGGCAAGAAAATAAGAGTTTATGATTGTTTTTACATGTTTCTTCCTGGCAGTTTAGACATTATTAAAATGTTCAGAAAAAGTAGAGTTGTATTTTCCCTTCTTTGCTCAGCCTGTTTTCCCTTTGCACTTCACTCAGTGAGGCCCATAAAATGAGCCTGTGCAGGTTCCTATTAACTGTGGTCAGTTTTAATTTCTGTTTCTCATGCACCAGAACAATGCTGATGTGTTGGGCTCCCAACACCGTGAGGAAAATGCCACAAAACGATTTTTTGGATTTGTTGGATTAAAAGAAAATGCTGCCTGCAATTTCAACAGCAAAATTTAATTCAACTACTCCACTGCAAAGGGGCCAGATTCCATACCCCACCCCCCATGTATTCCCCTGACCTTAACAACCCATCACCGGTATCCACGAAAGTGCCATTCAGAGCAGGAGGAGGGTGGCATTGCATGTGCTGTTGCTGTTTAATATGTTTCCCTCCCTTCTCCATCCCATTCATAAACAAGTAACTTTAGAGCTGACCTTCACTCAGTTTAGCTATGAAGAGAGGAGAATGGACCGGATTCCAAACTACTAGAGACCAGGAATTACCTTTTACATATAAAGTCAACAAAATTCACAACCGTATATTATGTGGAGTTTCTATGAATTGAGTTCTAGTTATTTGCCTTGCCGATGCCCTTTGTTATCTTGATGTAGTTATCTTCCAGTTCTGAGTCTGGTTCCAACATGAACCCTGGAAGGTTCTTTGTTTTTACCAAGCATGAATGCAGGAAGAACTCAAGAAAGAGGGATCAGTCAAGCTCATGGTGAAGCACTCTGTGGTTATTCTTAGAGATGCAACTAAGTTCTTTTGGAGAATTGTGACAATTCGGATCATAGCACTTTAGAATAGGAAAGGACCTTGGTACTGAAGCGGGTCCATCACCTCACTTTACAGATTAAAAAATATATTGAAACCAGAGACTTGAGGAAGTAGCACAAGGTCACATGCCTAAAAACTATTGTCAAAGTAGGTACTCTAGAATACGGAGGCACTGATTCCTAATGCAATGTACTTAAAAAAAAAATAGAAAGAGAGAAAGAGAAAGTGAGAGATTTCCAAAGATAGGAAGTAAAACAAAAAAGAAAAATTATGTGTAAAAAATATGGGTCCTATTACATAAATCATGCTTTTTATAAAATGTAATAAATACAATATTGTATCTAAAGCTATCCTGTTTGGCATATTTTTCACTATGCCACAGATCACACTAGTGATCTGGTTTTTTTCCCCCAATCAGACTTGTTTTATGGATTATCTTACTCATACTTTCAGGGATCATAACTACATCTTTAGTCTTGTTTCTGGTTAAATAAAATGGTATTCTTGTCAAAGTACTTGTTGAGAAGTACTCAAGTAATGAAATAGCACTAAGACACTGATTGCCACATCCAAAAAACTGGATTCTTCTATCTTCAGGATACATTATTATGCAATAGCTGGTTGCTAGGAAACATCACTTAGAACAGAGAAAATCTAATTGGTACCTTCTGGAATAAAATAATTAAAATAACTTTGATGGCACAATTATGATGCGCCTATCTGTAAATGTCTATGGAAAGCATTTGAATCTGATTTTTTTTTTTGAAAAGTACCTATCAGATGCTTTCAAACCCTTTGTTTTCTGTCTGCTGCCATCATCCTTACTTAGTACTCAGTTTATTCTGTGTCCAATAGTTTAATCTGTAGGGGGAAAAAATGCTTTGCCAACAGCTCTTCACAAATGAGAATTCTTGCCTATGGGTACTGTATTAGCAGTGGTGAGACATTTGCAACCAAACAGTCATTAAGAAAATCAGGTAATTTCTACTGTGGTGAACAAAGTAATGCCAAACCTACTCGCTGTCTGGATTTTTGGCTGCCTAATAAATCTTTCTTTTGTGAAGTACTGTGAATGTTGGCTCCTGGTCCATTTTACATCAGTCTGGCTTAAATGGGATAACTAGCATTGACCCCAAAGTCTCCACTTCCAAGAATGAAACTTTTTGGGAAGTGGTTTAGAAACGCTCAGGTGATCTTCCCATCAGGTTTTTGTTTTTGTTTTTTTTTGTTTTTGGTTTGTTTGTCCCACTTTCACATGTTTCTTCATTTCTCAGGATTGCTTGAAAATGGAAACACCTGAAGATGGAGACAATGTTCCTATGATATCATAGTCTCAACACAAAGCAGAAGCTCCTGGAAATCTCACTTCTGAGGCTCTGGCCACCTATTTATGAGCTCAAAGTTCAAAGGTCTCAGCTAAAATAAATATTTCAGACTTTGATACATATATCTGGCTTATTGAGGGCTTTACTAACATGGAATACTTACTTTGTTCCCATGTTCCCATACGAGGTAAAAAATTTGTAAGACTACTCTTCCCTTTCTAAAGCAAACAAAAACTATAAACCCAAGTGATCGTGGAAGTGAATTATGTGAATGTTGTCTGTTGCCTACACTGGAAGAGGTATCCCATTGGGAGAAACATAAGCTCCATTTTAATGATAATTGGAGTGAGGGTACATCTGAATTCATGACTTCAGAAGCTTATACTGAGGAAAGAAAATCAGAAACAAACCCAAAAACTAATTTCTAATGACTTGGCTACTCCCCTGATCGCTTTCTTGAGAACTGTGTTCTTTAGTCAGCGACTCAAAAGCTTTGGCACAATGAGACCCATGAGTTGTTCATGGCCACTTCTTCATCTTTAAAGACCGAACACTTGTCCATCACTGGTGATTCACCTTACAGAATGACAAACTGCTACACCCAGACTTGACATTTTCCCTTTCTGTGGCCTTAGGCAGGGTTACATTGGGTTAAAGAAGGATCTCAACAATAAAAAGGGATGTGCCTGAACCTTTTCCACAGAGAGGATCCCATGTTGGACCTATAGTTCCTTATTCAAAGGCCATTCCAGGTTGGTGGTTTCTTTGAAATGGTAGACAGCCCTAGAACACTTTGTTGGCCCACCCCCTCCCAAAGCAGACCAGCAAGCAAATGCCTCCAGTCCAAAAAGGTGCTGCATACTGGCGAGTTCTAGGCAAAGAAAAAAAAAAGCCCCTCCCTTAAGCTATTCCAACCTTGGCTTGGGAAGAACATGGAAAAGAAAAAAAAAAGTTGGGTGTTTTTCTTCTTCTTTTTTATGTGTTCTGTCTTGTGGCGTCTTACTGCCAGAAGATATTGGAAAGCCCACAATGTGCAATGTGGAGCTTTAAAAATAAATCCTGTGATGGAGCAATCCAAGTGGCTTGCCATGAAAATGAAAGTCTCCAAGTTTGCCAAAGCTGAACAAATCTGAAATCAAGCCTGCTTAACATCCGTGGCAAATGTGAAAGAGATGAGGAAAAGAGAGAAGAAGGGCGGAGAGAGGGAAGGACTCCACAATGGCACCAGAATAATGCAGAGACCAAATGGGCTGGATGAAGACCAAGACGAGTCAGAAGGGTGTACCTTATACTAGTCATTACCATGGCAAGGGATGGACTGTACCAAGGGTGGGACATGTCTGACAAGACATGTAAACGAAGCAGAATGGTTGAAAGGAAGGAACACTGGACGAGGAGTAGAGAGATCTGGGTTCTAGTCTCCATCCTGCCATTAACTTGCTTATGTGGGATGGGGCAAATCACTTAACCTTTCTTCATCTGTTTCCCCATCCTAAAAATGAAGAAATGTCATTAGATTGCATCTAGGATGCGTCTCATCTCTATAATTCTAAATCACTCAGTATTTCTTTCAATTCTTTAGGAAACTTTTTTTTTCTCTTTTATGGGATATTATTGTCCTTATTTTTTTGTTGTTCTGTCATTTCAGTTATGTCCAACTTCATGGCTCCATTTTGGGGTTTTCTTGGCAAAGATACTGGAATGATTTGCCATTTCCCTCTCTCGCCCATTTTACAGATGAGGAAACTGAGGCAAGCAAGGTTAAGTGACTTCCCCAGGGTCATACATCCAATAAGTGTCTGAGGCTCACTTTGAACTCAGGAAGATGAATCTTCCTGACTCCAGGCCTGACATTCTATCCACTGTGCCACCTACCTCCTCCTTGTTGTCGTTACTTCACAGATAAAGAAATGTATATAATGTATTAGCTGATCTCCCCTAAATCATGGAAAGTTCCAAGGGCAGCTTTAGAACTGGATCCATAGACTTTTATTAAAATTCTGTGTTTATTGGCCAAATGAAGAAATGTCATATAATTGACATGTCATTCCCAAGATGCAATCAAAGAAAATACTGGACATTTTCTATCTTTCTGGCTTTATAAACCATTCAGATCATTGTTTTCTCAGATGCCACTAGAAGACTGTAGTCACATACAGTGAGCTCCTCATGAGGTGGGAAAAATGGCATCCCTACTCTACTCCTGGTATGAGGGCGTGATACCTCTTTTTAAAGAATAGTTGCTTCTGATTGCTATTCAGCCAGCGATAGCATAAAACGGCCAAATTGACCATTTCCTGCTGAAACAAGTTTTGCCACTCCACGCCCAGGGTTTCTCCAGAACATTGGCTAAAAGAACAGGTGAGCGTCTAGTGCAAAGTGTTTCCAAAAAGTGCAAGCTGTGTCCAGTCATGGGGACAGACTGTTGCTGGATCTTTAGGTGTGTTCACTGTATTTAATTCATCCCCTCTCACTCTCTCTAATAAAACCCTACTTGGATAAGAAGCATAAATGAAGCAGCAAGATTCAGAGGGGGGAAAAAAAACACTGGAATAGAAGTCAGTGACCTCAATTCCTAAAGATTTTGCCGGCAGAGCAAAACTCTGGAAAGTCCTATCAAGTGAGAAAGGCTTCAGACACAGGTCTGGTAACAAGCTGTATCTTTGCAATCTGATGACCAGTATTATTTCAGTCTGGAAAGGCAACACCTGAAAACATTCTACTGTGTTATAGTGGCATGAGATCTATATCAGTGAAAGGAGTACACATACTAATGAATCCATAAATCCTTAAAATAAGTAAAAACGTGTTCTATACCTACCCATCCATCCATCTGTCTATATCTATCTATCTATCTATCTATCTATCTATCTATCTATCTATCTATCTAACACGTCCCAAGATTTTTTCACTTAGTATCGCAGTCATGTAAGGGAATTCTTAGCACCAACCCACATCTCAGTCTGCAAATGTATAACATTATTTTAGGCTGGCATGAAGAATAATCATCATACTAAATATTGCAGGTCAAAAAGAAATTGTAGAGGGCGGCTAGGTGGCACAGTGAATAGAGAGTGCCAGCCCTGGAGTCGGGAGTATCTGAGTTCAAATTTGGCCTCAGACACTTGATACTTGCTGGCTGTGTGACCTTGGGTGGGTCACTTAATCCCAGTTGCTCTGCCCTGCCCCTTCCAAAAAGCAAAAAGCAAAGAAAAAAAAAAGAAAGAAATTGTAGAGGTAGGGGTGGAGTGTGCATAGAAGGGAACTTACTACAAATTAAATGTAATACAGCTTACTATAGCATTTTCTGAACTAGGTGATATGTGTGATCCTTCTTTAGGAGAGATTTGAGCGGGGTTGATTTTTATAAGTGGCACAAGAGGGAAACACTGCATGCCTTGGTGCTACTAGGGACTTAATATTTACTCATTTCATTAATGAATGAACTAATTAATCACTTAATGCTTCAAGCAGATGCATGCGTAGTGTTAAGCATCCTGGACATAAAGCATGTTTTCAAATTCTATAAATGGAATAGTCTTTTTTTTTTTTTAACCTCCTCCATAGTGTTGGTTTATAGGATACTAAAAATTATGTTGGTGATAAAGTGGTGTAGAAATGAAATCTGATATGGTCCAGTGGGTATATTCTTTTAGCACCTTTCCCTTTTCCCCATTCCTATTCCTAGAGCTGGATTGGAGCCCTTAGAAGTCCCCTTACTATTCCTCTCCTCAGAGTTCTATTATAAGGTATCCCCAGGGGCTGAGTATTTCTGAAGTTATCCCTCACAAGCTTTCCTCCTGTGTGTTCCCTCTGATATCAATCAATCTTCGTTTTTATAAAATTGTATTTATTACAAAAACAGAGAAAGGGTGTAAAAATTCTAAAAATCCCCCCCCTCCCCCCCAGTGGGGACACATACACCTTGCATGTACAATTTCCTGGGTCTCAAACTTAAAGTACAAATTAGGCAGGCTCAAATGCAAGGGAGCCCATGCAGTCAAGGAATATCTCAGATCCCTGACCCTGAGACTCCTTTTCTGCCTTTGTGAAGGTACCATCACATTAACAAATCCTTTGCAATTGACTAGTCACGCCCTGGCTTAGCTGGGCTGGATCCTTCCAGGGTGTGGTGTCTCAGATGGACAGGTCAATAAACTTCTGTGTTGGATCAGTCAGGTTTCTTGGATGCTGTTCTGGTTGTGTCGTCTCCTCATAAGGCTTGGCTGCTGCTGGTGCTATCCAGTCCAGGGGAACTATTGGAAGGAAGGAAGGAAGGAAGTAAGGAAGGAAGGAAGGAAGGAAGGAAGGAAGGAAGGAAGGAAGGAAGGAAGGAAAGAAAGAAGGAAGGGAGGGAGGGAGGGAGGGAGGGAAGGAAAGAAGAAATGATTTATTAAACAGGCACTATGCTATGGTGGGTAAACTAGTTAAAAAGATTACCCTGATGTTCAAAGAAGTTTGTACAAATAGGAAAGGTCATTCAATGAATGGAAAGATTTGTCTAGGAAAAACAATAGCAGACTTGCATTTAAGAAATGATAGGCCATTTTCTAAATATCAAACGTAGCTACAAACATTAGCCTCAAGGAAATATTTCAACTTTAAAGTGACAGTAACTTAAGTCTAGGATGGATCTAGGCTTATGAAAAAGGCAAAAGCAAAATATTACTGACTTTTGAACCATTACATTAGCCAATTCAGTCTTTCCTTTCCAAGATTACCAAATATCTCCTCTAATATCTGTCCTTTTTCTTATATTACCTTCCTTTAGCCTACCGCTTCTAGTCTTTCTTTCATTTATGCATAAATGTCACCATAAAGATCCTTCTTTCCTTATATGGCATTGACTCCATTACTTCATGTCCTATATCAGCTGAACATAATCTTAAAGACTTATCTTTTCATCATCCTTCATCCCTCTCTCATGTTTCCAAAACTTCTTTAATGTTAACTAATATCTATTAAGTGCCTACTATATAGACAGTGCTTTGCTAGTCACAAAGAAAAAATTTAACACAATCTCCTTCTTAATGAGGTTTACAATCTCTTTCAGTCAATCTGGGCTTCTGTTTTCAGTCTTTTGCAACCTTGTCTTCCATTGTTCAAATAGACTATCTCTATGAACCCACTGAACTATTTCCCTCATTCCTAATGGGATTTAAACATTTTCTCCCTAGTATAGAGTTTTTTCTGTTAGGTTGAACAATAGCAACAACAATAAGTTAATATTTATGGCACATTTTAAGTTATTCAAAGCCCTGTCCTCACAACAATCATTTAAAGGCCACCAGTACAAGTATTATCATTGCCATTTTTATGGATAAAGAAACCAAGTAATAGTTATATAATTTGCCCACCGTCATATAGTTAGGTTCAGCTGGGATTCAAATACAGGGTTCTTTTAGCTTCAAGGTTGTATTGTTTGCGCAGCCGTTAATATGGTTTTTTTTGGTTTATTTTTAATGTTTCCTTGACTGGCTATCTGTTCCTTGAAAATAAAGATCCTTCTACTTATAGTTTCTGTGGGATGTTATAGGAGAAGGAGTAGGAAAAGAGAGGACTTAAGCAAAATAAAAAGGACATTTTTAGGTGACTTAGATGGATCTGAGTCAGTGAAGCAGGTCAGAAAATGAATTTCATGAAGAGAACATTGACAAAATTTGAGAGAAATTGAGAAAAATTTGGAAAACAATCTCATTTTGCGTTTGAATTTGAGGGAAAGGATCAATGACAACAGTGAAAGAGAATTTTAAAAATTAAGGATTACAGAGGACAAAAGGTTCAAGAGAATAGAAACTGAAGAAGTATCTAAGAAAGGGTAAGAAGAATGTAGCTGGTGAGGCAAAACAAAATAAATAAGAAGAGGTAAGTGGAATAATTTGAGGGTAATGCAAAGTAAGAGAGGTGTTTGTTGAATAGAGGAAATCAGTGAAAGACAGGATATTGATGCAAATCTGAAAAAGAGTGGGTGAGACTATAGAGTTGTGGATGAGATTAGGGAAAGGAAATTGAGTGGGGTTGTCAAGTTATTAGGAGGAAATAATTGGCTATAAAGGTTTTAAGCAGATGCTAAGGGGTAAGGTATAAATAATTACAAATACATTTTAAAAGACTGAAAATCTCCAACATTGTGGAGAGTTGAGGCAAAGGTGTAATATATATCTGCCCAATCAAATGTTCCTGTGTTCCATGTATAGTCTATTCTTACTCTTGGATGAGGAGGCTAAAAGACTTGACAAAATTATATGTATTATTCAGATTGTTATGTAAATTGAAGTGTCCTGAATGGAAATAAAAAGAAGAGGTATTTCACTGGGAAAAAAAGCTGGATGAGGTATATAAGGCATTAACATAAAGGTGGGGAGACAATGTTTGTTAGGATGGAAAAGCATGAAAGAGTGTTATAAAGAGCAGAAAGGGAAGAAAAAGAACAGTTGTACGATTAGAGCTTAAACATAGATTTAAGTCTTTTGCTTGGGAGATTGGGACTAGAGTCTCTGAGGAGAAAGGCAGTAGAAGCACAGAAACTACAAGGTGAGAGAGAGATCCTCCAGTAGAGATAAGAGGAAGAAAAGTCTAACAGTAGTGATTCTCTCTTCAGGGTGACCAATGAAGCAATTTGTTGTTGACATAACAATAAAATGGTCTGTGATCTGCCCAGAGAATATAGATGAAGCATCATAGAGAACCACCCAACATTTATCAAAATAGAAGGCAACTATCTTCTGGTGATTCACATAAGCATAAATTACACTGTCTGAAGATACCTAAAAAGCATTCTCAATAATTATTGAGTCTTGAATAATAAGCTGAAGACCACAGAAGTATAGACTGTGTTTTCCTCACTTTTGCCTTTTGAAGGAAGATGGAAAGGAGGAGTTATTTATTAATACTTAGTAGGTACCTACTAAGGCATTTTGCTAAGCACTTTTCAAATATTATGTCATTGAAGGCAAGGGGTACAGAAATGAGAATTTAATTTGGAAAGAAAATAGTTGGTAAATAGTTGGTAAAAGGTTTTCATCTAAAAATGGGATTTGGATTTCTGGGAAATTTCTGGGCATTTTTATATGACAAGATCCTGACCAGAGATGAGGTACAGCTAACAAAGAAACAAAGGCTGCTAAGAATATATTTACTGAGTACCTTGAAAAGTTAATCAAAAGGGATCTACACTAAAAAGAATGGGGGAAGGAGAAGAAATATATACATATATAATTCATTCACATATATACATACAGATATATATATATATGTATCTAACATAAGGAATATATGTCCCTCAAGTTAGATGCAATAGAGAGAAGAAAAGAAAGAAAGAGAGAGAGAGAAAGAAAGAAAGGAAGGAAGGAAGGAAGGAAGGAAGGAAGGAAGGAAGGAAGGAAGGAAGGAAGGAAGGAAGGAAGGAGGGAGGGAAGGAGGGAGGGAGGGAGGGAAGAAGAGAAGGAAAGAAAGAAAGAAAGAAAGAAAGAAAGAAAGAAAGAAAGAAAGAGAAAGAAAGAAAGAAGAAACAATAATTGAGATACCCAGAATTTTATAAGAGACAAAAAACAAGAAAAGAGTGAGAAGTAAATCCATGGCCCCAGATGCTTTTATACAAAGTTCAGGCAATATATAACAGAAGCTATAGATATCAATTCAAGGAAGAAAAATTGAACTTATAGATGTTCCTGAGAGTTGGTGGGATGAAACAATGACTAGAATATGATTCTGGATGGACATACCTTCTATAAAAGAAACAAAATAGGTAATAATCAAAGTTGGCAGATGAGGAGAGTGAAGATTATAGATTACTATAATATGCTCATTTGAGAAAACACAAGAAGCAGAGAAATTCATGGAGGATAACATTTGGATGGGAAATCAGTGGAATATATACCATTTGGAGAGCAAGACAGATAGATGTGAAATTTGGGGTACAGATGCGGAGTCAAGGATAAACCTGGACTGTGATGATGGGGTACTTAATTTATCAAGATATCTATAGAAATTCTCATTCTCTCTCTCTCTCTCTCTCTCTCTCTCTCTCTCTCTCTCTCTCTCTCTATCTATCTATCTATCTCTCTGTCTCTCTGTCTCTCTCACACACACACACACACACACACAACTAATAAACCCATAACTTCTTGACTTGGCTTAGTGATAATTTCATTTCATCATACAAAAGGTGGAGAAATCAATAAAAGGAAATTGTATTCTGAATCTGGTAACAGTAACATTAATATAAAGTTTTAATATTTGAAAAGTAATTTTGTAAATATTATCTCATTTTATCCTTATAGCCCTGGAATGTAGGTGCTTTTGATGTTCCCATTTTATAGATGGGGAAAATGAAACTTGGTTAGGGTCACATAGCTAGTAAATACCTGAAGCTGGATGTGAATTGAGGCCTTCCTGACACCAGATCCTATACTCTCTCTGTACCACCTTGTTGATTTTTACCTAAAGGGGAAGTAACTGGTTGCTAGGATGGAAATGATGGAAACCATGGGGTCAGAGGGGAAGTGTCATTCCTCCATAACTACCACAAGATTGCAGAAGGACAAATACCCTGATGTTCGGAAAAGAGAAGATAACAGAGTCTGCAAACTATGGGCCAGTGAGCCTGACTTGAATTCCTAGGGAAATTCCAGAACAGATCATTAAAGAAACATTTGGTGAACTCTTAGAAATGGGGGCAGTAATTACAAAGTTCCACAAAATTTCATTAAGAATAGGTCATGTCAAACCAAGGTCATTTCATTTTTTTTGACAGTATTACTAAACTAGTAGATGAAGAGAACATGGTGAATATAGTTTATTTAGTTTGTAGAAAAATTTTAGATAAAGTAATTAATGCTGTTCTTATGGAGAAGACAGATAAATATGAACTAGACAATAATGCAATTAGATGAATTCAGAACAGTGTGGATGGACAAATTCAAAAAGTGTTAATGGTTCAATGTTAACAGAGAAGGTCATCTCCAGTGGAATATGCCAGGGATCTATGCTATGTGAAATCTTTATTAGTGGTTTAGATAAATACATTGATGGCATCCATTATCACATTCACAAGTAACATTGTTATTTGTCCCTCATTCTCAAAGTGGACTGATGACAGCAAGAAAGCCATATCTTGACTTGCAAGTAAATTGGATTTAAGTGAGGCAGAGCTATGCAAAGTCATCAGCCTCACTTTCTCCTCCAGTCCTTGTAGTCCAGTGGTAAGACATAGGTTAGGGTAGATCAACTGTTGATGGCCCTGGATACAGTGGGAGATCTTGGCCTTTCTAAGCTAAGGTCTTTCCTAGGTCTCAGTTTGTCTGAGGCAAAGTACTAACATAAAACTAGGAGGTAACGTGGATGACAGAATTTGGATCCAAAAGGATACTGACTAGTTAGAATATTAGGATAAATATTTTTAAATACTTAATCAATACCTTTTTCTTTTATATCACCTACATTTCCCAATATATCTTTTCCCCAGAGAGCCAGTGTTCATAATACTGAATAAAGAACCAACACATCAAAAATCTCAGATATTATCTGTAGTGATCCAATTCCAGGGGTGTGCTGGTGAATGTTTAACAAGTGGTGCTCTGAAAATGCAAGACACACTTTAAGGTTTAATCAGTACCATGAATAGTTTTTCTATCACTTCCTTAGGTCTAGACAATTAATTCTGATTTCAGTATATGTCAATTTCTGATGTCTATGTAAGAATATCAAATAATCAACGCTGATATGAGCTAACTCTTGCTTATCCCTGTCACATCCAATAGTCCCCTTGCTCTGAAAGTTCCTTTCTAACACATTTTCTTTAGGGTGTACTACTATGGCTATTCAGTAAGTTGAAAAGCAAATTATTATAATTTTCCAGAATTCATTTTCAATTGGCTTGTTTTTGTTCTATTTATATCATTGTAGTCATTGTTTGTATTATTTTTCTACTTCAGCTTATTTCACCTACTATCAGTTCACGTCTTCCCATGCTTCATGGAATTCTTCATAACTATCATATCTTATTTATCTTATAACACCATAATATTCCATTAGAATATTATGTAACACAAATTGTTTAGCCATCCTTTTACCAATAAACATGTATTTTGTTTCCTGTTTTTTGCTACTATGAAAGTACTATTATAAATATTTTGATATATGTATGTTTTTTCTTTGTATTACTTATATGCCTTTGATACGGATTTATCACAACTCTCTATAGGTGGAGGGATAGGGGTATTTTAGTCACTTTTTTTGATATTTTTTTTCCAAACTGCTTTCCAAAACAGTTGGACCAATTCATAGTTCCCCCAATAGGAAAGTAGCATACCTCTCTTCCCATACGGATTCTTCCCCTATCTGTCATTTGCCAATTTGCTAGATATGGGAGAAACCTCAGAGTTGTTTTGATTTACATTTCCCGTAATATTAATGATTTAAAACACTATATGTGCCAATGGCTTGTGATTCTTCTTTTAAAAATTGTTTTTATTCTTTGACCATCTATCAGTTGGGGCATGGCTTTTGTTCTTATTTGTTAACATTGGTTGATTACGTATCTCAGATAACAACATATCTCAGGTATTTGTTTAAATTTTTTTCCCAATTAGTCCCTTCTCTTCTTACTCTAGTTGCATTAATTTTGTGTGCATAAAACTTTTTAATTTTATGTTATCAAAATTAGCAATAACAATAATTAGCATTAAATAGTATTTTAATGTATACTTTAATAAAATATTTTCCC
>CM053585.1:139224060-139265688 GCA_028646515.1 Pseudochirops corinnae
TGCATACCAAGCCTTTTGTAAACCTTCGTATGCTAAATTCTGTTGTTGTTGAGGCATTTCTGATTTTCCATGACCCTGTTTGGGGGGTTTTTTTTGTGCAAATACTGAAGTGGTTTGGTATTTCCTTCTCCAGCTCATTTTTCAAATAAGGAAACTGAAGCAAACAGGGTTAAATGACTTGCCCTGCATCACATTGCTAGCAGTGTGTGAGGTTGGATTTGAACTCAGGTTGTCCTGACTCCAGGATCGGTGCTATATCTATTGCATCACCTAGCTCCCAATATGGTATTTCAATGCCAGTTACTTATATTGCTCTAAACTGTCCATCAACTGTGTTTACTCCCTCCCAACATCTAGACTCCAATCTGTCAATGGTTTAGTAGATAGTCTATCTGAATTCTGTGATAAAAAAAGAATAAAAGAAAAGGTAGGGGTGGGACACGAACTGCTGTGCAGGGTCTTTAAACTTAATAGGTGACATAACTTGGTAGGACCTTGTAGGGTTTGTGTTCTGCTAGTATAACATTCAAGAAGTTGAGAACCCAAAGTCAACACCATAATGAGGCATTAAATTAAGATTAGGATTAAATTAGGATTTTAGTTAATGATCTCAGTATACACCTTCCACTTACTGTCTTGGGCAAGTCATCTCACCCCTCCAGGCCTGAATTTCATGATCTGTAAAAATAAGGAGGAAGGGGAGTTTCATTAGAAGACTTCTAAGGGCCTTCCTAGCTTTAAATAAGTGCATGTATGTGTATATATACACACATGTATATGCACACATATACATGCATGTATGCACATATACATATGCATGTCTAATGCATTCTGTAATATATACTGCATATGTATACATATAATGCTTCTATCTATGTATATATTGTGTATTCCACACCCAGATTCTTTTAAGCTCTGCACATTACCTTCCTTTATGAATACATACAAGTAATCATTATACTGTACCTTGTCTGTTCATGTTGAAAGAAAGAAAAAAAATCCCTGAGGTACCTATATAATTTCTTCTCTTCCTAGCTTACTGCCTTCTTCACAATGTGTGGAGGACAAAGGGTGGGAGTGTTCAGGTGGAGGAGGGAGACTAAGAGAATTACATAAAAATGCAATTTATGCAGAAAGCCATGTGGAAAAGTCTTTTTTCCTTTTTTACACATAAATAACATATGAATCCTTAAGAACTGTGCAAAAAAAAAATCCTTGCTAGATGATTTTATTACAACCAGAAGACATAGATTCTTTGTATACATTCAAACATGTATTATGATATTTGCACCAAGAGGGAGGGAGACCTGTAGGGGTTTCAAATAGGTTACAGGAAATACAAACATGAACCAGCTTTGAAACTCATCCCCTACAATCTAAAAATACATCTTATCCAAATCTTATTTGAAATTTGTGCTTATATATTTATGTTCATAACAATAAGGTTATAATGCCAAACTAGGCACTTAGCCTGGAGGTTCTAAGAGAAACATTTTTTAGAAGGGTAGGGTAATATATAAAGAAGTTAGGGAAGTTTAAAAAAAAAAAAGCTTAGCTATGCTTATCAAAAGGGTTTGAGTATGTAGGCTTTCACACAAGCTTTTCAATATGCTAAAATACTGAAGAAAAAAAGGCACCTTTCACCTTTTACATAAAGAGCCTCATTCAGTTTACATTCCTAGTGGCTTACCTTATTGGTTCATTTTTTTCCCTTGATCTATTTGCACATCATTGGAAATATTCTCATGTACTTAATTCCATACATCAGCTTTGCAAAATGACTACATTCGAGATGTAGTAAATCTTTCAAACAGCTCAAAGGTAAGATTGAAGGAGTCCATCTGAAAAATTCCCCATGAGGATGGAGGGGAAAGAGGAGCCAAGAACAATAATGTGTATCACCGACATGCCAGTGGGTACATTTATTTTCCATCCAGTACATTGGATCAGAGTTGTCATTTTCTCTCTCCTCTCCCACCTCCTTTTTTTTTTTCCAGTTCTCAAAGTCATCAGATGAGGACCAATCTTAGCAGCTACTGTGCGAGGGCAAATATACGCCCATGTTAATTTAGTTATTTTGCTCCTGGGTGTGCATAGTTGTATGTAACAGAAATAGCTATAAAAAAGTGAATTCACTACTCAGATAGACTAGTTCCCACAGTTCTGAAAAATTTTACAGATATGATTTGAGAATCATTGTTGATCATTTCTTTTTTTTGGGCGGGGGGGAGATTTTTGTCCCAATTTTCAAAAAAAATCAAATAGTGGTGGGATAGGGAGTATATGACCAAAATTATGATAAGTAAGCTTGATATTTATCTTCAGCAAAATTCTTGAATGAAATCTTAAACAAATGAGTTGTGGACAACTAGAAACATGGTAATCTGGAGGAAGCAGCATGAGCTCAATAAGAACTAATTATGAAAAACCTCATTTTTTTGTGGTTTGGGTTTTTTGTTTTGCGTTGTTTTTTTTAAATCTTTAGGACAGCAAATCAGGAGAGAGCCAAAGACATCCTATAACTTAATTTTTAGTAAATAATTTTACAGATTCTTTTATTCTGTCCTTGTGATATAAATGAAAAGATGTGGATATGACAATAAAACAGTAGATAGATGTATAATGGAATAATTGCACCAAAATGTAATAATAAGTGAATTGCTATCAATTTGAAGAGTGATCAATTGTGATATATTACAGGGCTACACACTTAACCCTATCCCTAGAGTGAAGTCAAACACATTTCTAAGGATGGGAAGAGACATAGATTCCTCAAATCTATAGATGAATGAAACTGGAAGGGATATCTAATATATACAAAGATGGAATCATGATTTGAATAATCTCAACAGGTTATAGTTACCACCTTAAACTAATAAGGTAAAATGTGATGGAAATAATTTTCATTATACATTTTTAAAAGTAAATTATACAGAAGATAGAAAATATCTGGTATATGTGATATTTATATAAAAAAGATGGAAAGCATTTAGTTGACCACAAACTCAAAATGAGTTCAAAGCACAATGAAACTGCTAATTTTTTTTACAAAATTATTTTTAAATGATAATTTAAACCTTTGAGGGAATATCAGAACTAAATTTATCACTTTCTTAAGTACAGATCCTTCTACCCAGAAAAAAATTATAAGTATCACAAGTCTACTATGTATGAACTCACCCTCAATTCCCAAAGTTAACCCAAACTTTAGCATTCCCTAGGGCATGGGAGTATCACACAGAGTATTCCAGGCTTCCTTTCAAAATCCACCTACTCCTTTATACCCTGGAATCATGGCAACATGGGAAAACAATTTGGAATTATATTGGAAACATTACTAAAATTTACGTGCCCTTTGACTCAGCAATCTTGCTTACTGGGCATATACCCCAGAGATTTTATAGGCAAAGTAAAAGGTCACATGTAAACAAAAACATTATTAGGAGCACTTTTTGTGAATTCTAAACCTAGAAACAATGTGGGTTAATATCAAAGGATAATAAAAGACGAAAAAATTTCTGTTTATGAATGCCATGAAAACTTTTTGCACCATAAGACACAACCTTGGCTCAGAATTGTTGCCAACCACCATTAATTCCCTTACCTCCCTTATTTAGCATTTCATAATCTTTCTAGTTCTTCACCTGACCTTCCCATCTTTGACTTAGTCTTAGAGGATGACAGCCCTTCTCCTTGTCAACGTGAATCCTTCCAACTGTGTCCCTGATGCCATCTCCACCGAAACTCTTCTATCAATTTCTTTCTTTCTCTCTCTCTCTCTCTCTCTCTCTCTCTCTCTCTCTCTCTCTCTCTCTCTCTCTCCTCCCCCTTCCCCTTCTCTTTCTCTCTGTCTCTGTCTCTCTGCCTCTCTGTCTCTCTCTTGGCTCTTTGTCAAATATGAAGAACTTTGTTTAGATCTCCTCTGTTCTAAGAAAAAAAAATAAAGCAAGAAGGAAATAAAGAAGAAAAAAGAAGAGAGAAGAAAAAGAATGAAACTAAAAATGTCATACCTTTCTACCACCTCTAAAAACTATCATCCAGCCTCTCCTCTTTAATGATACTAAACTCTAAAAAGTCATCTCTCCTTGTTATCTCCATTTCACTAACATGTACTCAGTCCTCATCTCTTTATAATTATAAGGACCTGATGAGAGGAGTTCCTGAATTAATGTGATAAAGTTTCAAGGATGTGTGTTTACCTTTTGGGGGAATGTGATTATATCTACCTATTGAAAATTCAGAACATTCACACTGACATTGTGTCATTAAGAAGTTAAGGAAATCTTCTGGGTATTGGGGATCAATTGATGTGTAACTGAATCATTCCTATGTGCTCTATCTATAAAGGTGGATCCTTGTCATAGTCAACTCATTCCCCCTTTTGACCTCCCCTCTTTTTCTGTTGATATCTTAATGATCCCAAAGCAGACAGCAGCAGAGCTGAGAGAAGCTGGTATCTCATTTTTCATTCTGAGAGATAGCAGCTGATTATTAGGAAGTTTATTATCATAATAACTAGCATTAATATAGCATTTTAAAGTGTGGAAAGCACTTTTGATCCTCACATCAACTCTGGGATTTAGGGACTATTATTATCCCCATTTTGGAGATGAGGAAATTGAGGCTGAGAGAGGTTAAGTGAGTTGTGTAGGATCACATAGATACTACGTATCTGTGGCAGAATTTTAACTCGGGTCTTCCTGACCCTAAGTTTCCTTCCCCTGACATCAAACCTAAATTGACCTCTTTTTTATTCTAATTTCAGTGGTCTTTCCCTAGTCCTCATCATTTTGACTCACCTATACTTTTTGATGTTGTTGGCTATCCTTCTTAGATAATCTCTTCACCCTCCATTCTGTAACAATTCTCTTCTTGTTTCTCTTTCTACCTATATAATGAATTCTTCTTGTTTTTTTCATGACTTCTTTTCCATCTCTCACCTTAGACATAGATGTTCCACAGAGCTGTGTTTCTCTCTCTCTTCTTGCTGATAACCTTATTTGTCATTTATTCTGTTCTCACCTCAAAGAAGTTTACTCTCCATTCAACATATCCAACTCATTTCTCTTACTGATTCAAATCCTGCATCTTCGATTTTCTTGTCAAATGCTCCATCAGCATTTCAAAGTTAACATATTTCTGCCAAAGCTGCCCTTCACAGAACTTATTTTTGACTCCGAACCTATTTTTGTTGTTGCTATTGTTGTTGATGGTACCACTCTCCTGATAATCAACACATTCATACCTTTGGAGTCCTTTTTTCCCCCTTTCATTTACTCTCCTTACCACTCTGACCCTAATGAGTTGTCAAGCCGTCTTGATTATTACCTTCATAAAAACTTCTCATAACAACAGCCTCCTTTTCTCCATTCATATGTCTCTTTCTCTAAGTAAAGCCTTCACTTTCATTTATCTTAACTATTATCCTAGAGCCACCAGGACACAGTAGAGTGAGTCAGAGGTCTTAGATTCAAATTTTGCCTCTGACACTAATAACCTTTTTACTTTACTCAATTAATGGACAGCAATTTATTTTTCTTCTATCATATGGAGGAATCGAACTAGATGTTGTCTACCATCTCTAAATTTATAAACATAAAATTGGTTTCCTTGAAAGCAATCTGTCATCCCAAACTATCCTTGTTTAAAAACTGGCCTAACATGTCATTTCCCTGAACATAAACCCTTAGTAACTATTTCCTCTGTGTTCAAATGAAAAGATTTTAGCCTGGGATTTAAGACCCTTTGTTCTCTTATTCCACAATTGAGTAGAAATATTTATGCTTCAAAGTAACACAATGTTGGAACATCAGAGGAATACTACAATCTATTTTTAATGTATATCTCTAGTCTTATTTCTTGTTCCCTTGCATGTACTTAATAAACCACCACTCTACTCTACATTTTCATTCTTCACATTACCACCTCTGTGTCTTTGCTTATGCTATTCTCAGTAGCTGGGATGGATTTCTGTTCCCAATTGTCCTAGTTTATCTTACGTCTGTTGAAATGCCTCCCTCCATCTCTCTTTCCCTCATCACACACAAACTGTGAATGTTGCCTTGCTAATCAAATTGTCTTTTCTGAATATTTCCTCTTTGAACTTACCTCATTTTCAAAGTTATTTCTTTAAATGATTTCTAAACCACCTTTAGAATAGTTTGTATCTTAACCTATCTTTATATCTCTAGTACCTACAACAATAACTTACATGTGAATAGATGCTTACTAAATGGACAGCCTAACTTTTGGTGTCAAAGTAGTCTTGGGTTTCCAGTATTAGAAGTGGTTAACTACCTAGATTTTCCTTCTATGAGATGAAAACCTTGGGAATGGGTCATGTCGAACTGTGTTCTAGGAAAGATTAGGGGTCCCTGGTCTTGAAGCCTTTTTTTTTTTATCAATCCATGGCAAATAGAAGCGATCCAGAGCTGGACCCTGACTCAAAGGTAACCTTGGGTTAATACTGTAGTTCTAGGAAACATCAGTTTGGGGCTCTGCCTCTCTTTTTATTGTTCAGCTATTTTCAGTTGTGTCCAATTCGTCATGACCCCATTTGGCGTTTTCTTGTCAAACATAGAAGAATGGTTTCCGATTTCCTTCTCCAGTTCATTTTACAGATGAGGAAACTGAGGCAAAAAGGGATAAGCAATGTGTCCAGGATCATACACAACTAATAAGTGTCTGAGATCAGATTTGAACTCACAAAGTTGAGTCTTCCTGACTCCAGGGCCAACACTCTCTACTAGCCTCCTCTCTCAACTAAAGAAAACAGGACCACAGAATAAGAGATTTAGATCTAGAAAGAACCCAAGAGGTAATTTATGTCAGTGCAGTCATTTTACAGTTTACCTGGGTTTCAGGGAGGGAGATAAAAAAGAGTAGTAATAAGCAAGTGACCTCAACCTTGACAACAGGGAAGGAAGACATGGACTGTGATTGCCATCTTCAAATATTTGAAGGATTGATATAGAGAAGATAAATTTGAACACACTACTTTTAACATGAGAAGGCAGGACTAGGACTACATGGACAAAAATTATGGAGAGGCAGATTTTACTCAATATAAAGGAGAATATTCTAATAATTAGGGATATTTGACCTTGAGAATGGCTGTCTTGGAAAAAATAGTGAATTCCTCATCATTGGATTTGTTCAAGGTGAGACTGGATGGCAATCTGACAAGGGTGTTCAAGATTTCTTTTTTGGGTGAGAGTTTTGATAGGAGTGGGGAATTTAGAGTCAAGACACCTAGATTCATATATTGATTCTAATGATTCTTTATCTATATGACCATGGGCAAATTATTTCACCTCTCTAAATCTATTTCATCTTTAAGATGGAAATAAAAACATTGATGACTATTTATTTCACATATTGCTCTGAGCAAAGGGTTTTTTCATTTTTATAATTCTTTAAAGTGTGTGCATGTATAGAGACACACACTCACATATATATGCATGCACACATATGTCTCTATAGCCATATACATATATGTGAGTAGTTATCATTGTCATTACTATATAACCAGTAAGTTCCTTTTTTAGAAAGGCGTCATGGAAGCAGTGAGTAAAGAGCCAGGCTCGGTGTCAGGACGATTTTTTCCAAGTCTTACCTCTAGGACACATATTGTCCTTGTGACAACCTGAACAAATCATTTAATCTCTCAGTAAGTATTGCAGACAACACTCTAATTCTGCAAATTGCAGAATGGTTCACATTAGTAAAGAGAATTTTCTTAATGTAAATTGCCTATAACAATGAAATCACAAACCTGTATAGCTCTTTTCCAGCTCTCAGATTATAGAGATATTATTTTTCAGTCTCAAGATAAGCAGGGCTTAACTAAGCCTGGGGTTAATTCCTGAGTCAACTCAAGTACCTGGAGATGCAGAATCTTCAACTTTCAAGATGCTGTAGGGACTCCCTGATGGAGATACCACAGAAAAAGTAAAGACAGTTAATCAATGTTATTACTATGTTTAGTATTTTTAAAAATAGAGTTGTAGGACATTTTATAATGAGCTACAGTATGTAATTAATTAGTGTGAAGAAACATAGAACATGTATTCATAGGTTGCCAATAGTTAGAGTACCTGTGATGGTTTGTTTTGTCTAGTCTCTAGGAATTTTATGTAACAGTGCTTTATTTTAAGGCTGCTTAAGTATCCCTGTTTTCCTATTGCCAGGATCTGGGAGAGTTAGTAGACTATCCAGTCATCCATCCCATGTTTTTCTTCATAACAATGAATGACACCAATAGATAGTTAAATGGAGGGAGGACAACCAGGAATCAGTCTCAGTATTTCTGACTTTCTTGCTTAAGGGTTGTTAGAAAGAGATAGAGGAGAAAAAGAAAGCTCTATAATTGAAAACAAACAATGGGTTCAATCAGAAAATGGTAAATCCAGAAAAATTCAGGCCCAAACTGCAGTATTCTGGTCTCCAATGTATCAACAGAATAATAACTATTTTAACCTTCCAGGCAATTTCACTCATTACCCCCAACAACTGTTTCTACTACCAGTGGTGTTTCATCTTCATCTGCTTAAATCCTATCCATCCTTTAAGGATCTTTTCATTTGATACCTCTGAAGTAATCACAGCTTCTCTAAACTCCAATGGAGGTTTGAATAATTCTGAATATATTTTTCATAGTCTAACTTGTATAGTTATATATATGGTTATATGGTTATTATAGTTTTTTTTTTCCTCCTAACTTTATCCTGTCGCCATTCCTCTTCATTTCCCACCAGGCTACACTCCTCTAAACTCCTCCACCAATGGATTCCCTCTCTCTGATTGGATGGTTCTTCTCAGAATCTTCACTTAAGGAGGGCATCTGGGTCAGCCCTTTCTTCATTTCCCAGCAGACCAGGTTTTCTGATGGGATTACTAATCTAGTACCCCAAGTGCAAGAACTAATGTAGATAATAGTTTACTTAGATTTTAGCAAAGTTTTTGATACATAATTTCATACTATTCTAGGTAGTATTATACAATTAGGTAGATTCCCATCTTGTTTGGAAGCCAGAATAAAAAAATACTCATTACTAGTTTGGTATACAGTATGGCAGGAGGCCTTCAGTGGAATACCCCATGGGTCTGTCCTTGATAATATGCTATTTGATTTTAATATTTTTATAGTCACTTAGATAAAGGCAAAGATAGCATGCTTATTAAATTTTCAGGTGTCACTGCCACGCTGGGAGAAGTGTCTAACATACTAGATCAGGAGTCAGCAAACTATAGCCCATGGGCCAAATCTGGCCTATGTTTGTTGTTGTGTGTCATGTGTGCTAAGAATGGTTTTTACACTTTTAATTAAAGCTTTATTGTAATGCACTGAGACAAATTGCCTCCCAGGATAAGAATGTGATCATTCAACTGTAGAGTGCCCTTAAAAGACCTCACGTGGAATATTGTGATCAGTTGTGGGCACATAAGTGTAAGGACATTTGTGAGTTGTAAAGTGAAGATATTAGGTGAACAAAGGTGGTGAAAGATCTAGAGTCCTTGTCATTTGAGGATTAGTTGAAGGAACTGGGGATGTTTAGGCTGGAGAAGAATCAGGGAGAACAAAATTCAAATATTTGAAGGGCTGCCATGAGGAGGATGGATTGGACTTCTGTGTGGCCCCAGGGGGGAGAACTAGGAAATGTAAGCGGATTCTGCAAAAAGACAAAGTATGGTTTGATGTTGGGGTAGGGGAGGAGCCTTAATAATTAGAGATGTCCAAAATTGCAATGAACTGCCTTGAGAGACGGTGGATTCCCTTTCCTTAGAGGTCATAATTCAATACTATTGGTTATATTACAGTGAGAATTCCCTTCAGGTATTTGATAGTCCTTCTAACTGTCTCAAATTCTATGATTCCATGAATCCCCTCCAAATACTACTTAGGTAATCTTTGGCAAGTCATTCATCTCGCTCAAGTACAGTTTCCTTTTCTATAAAATTAGAATAATAACACTTAATTCATAAGGATTTTTGGAGCATCAAATGAAATGATATATTAAAATCCTATATAAAGATCACTTGTAGTCACTATTGTTTGCTTATCTATAGTGCAATACTTTAAGCACAACTCCATGATAGTAGTCAAAGAAATTTAGTAAAGATGTGAATGAATGTTGAATGAAGGAATGTCTAGAATTCTTGTTTCTAGGCAGTTAAGTTTCCTATTTTCTAAAGAAGAGGGTGAATTAGAATATGAATTAGGGCTCTTACTGTTAGAGGGTGAGATGAAGAGTGCCTCTGTGGTATGTATCCATGTGGAATATAAAGCTATTCAAGCCGAGTCCCCTTATTTGGTTTAGATTGTTTGGAGCAGAGAACAGTATGTAAATAAATACAAATCAATTTAGTTAGGGAATTTTGATGTGGCTTGAATCAAAAGAGCCATTGGCAACAAAATGAAATAAAAATGAGCCTTTCAGGACTAAATGGCATACACTCTAAGATCTGTAACAACCACCACTGTACTACTCAATTCACCATCATCTCAAAACCGAAATCTTTGCTGCAAGAGGAGGCTTGCGAATTTCACGTGAAACAAAGTATCCACACTTTGAGTACTATATGAATGTGAAAATGTCTCTTGTGGAGTTTAAGAGTTCAAGCATGCTCTTACTGACTCTCCTAAGAAACAAACTTTGTTTGCAATATTTCGGAGCCGTCCAAGAAGATGAAACACAAAATGACTCCTACATACACTGGTTATTTGATTCCTAAATGTTGTGTCATCTGCCTCCTCTAATTTTCATTTGGGGTGAAAAGAATTTTTGTAAGTTCAGAAACTGAAGTGTGATGGCATTAGCTTCTAGTAAACATAAGTGAAATCACTGGGTTGGTACATCAGTGTTTAGGAGAAATGGGATAAGGAAATTGTTTGCTTCCATCCTATTCCTTTGATTTAAACTTGAGGTGTTTGGCTAAAAGGGGGTTTTGGAGTAAATAATAGCTTCCTAGATTGGGCAGAGAAAAGGGGAATGTAGAATAAAATTGGGCTTTGGGGAATAAAAAATATGCCTAATACATTTTCAGGTTATGTATTATAAATGTTCAAAAATGAAATTTATTTTTAAAATTTTATTAATAATTTAGTATTTTTTTGTAAAAATATTCCAGTATTCTACCTGTTGTCATCTGAAATGTTTTTTTCCCTTCTACATTTCCTTTTTAATTTTTTTTCTTTCTTTTTCCTTAGTGTCCTTATATTTTAGATATTTAGTAAATATTTTCATAATAATAAAATTACCCTCACCCCGGCATTAGTTCCCATGCTACATTTAGATTCATTGTGGAGGAAGGGAAATATATCTAGCTTGAGTCTCCATTCAGTGTAGTCTCTACTTGGTAGATCAGCCAAAGTACCAGAAATCAAACAACAAAGAATTAATTGAACCACAGTAAACAAAAAGAAATAAGAAGAAATCCCATGCCATAAAATCTTTTGTAATCTCTCATAAATCAGTAAAAAATAGTTTCCACCATCACCGCTTCTTAGACATCAGTTGGGAGAACAAATAGATGAAGATAACTCCCCCTGTTTCCTAATAGCCAACAGAGAGACTGGGAAAAAAGGGCCACCTTTAATTGCTACTGCAGCAGCTTTCTTCAGACAGCCTTTCAGAACCTAGCACCGTACTCCCTCTCCAGTCTTCTGACACTTACCAGCCATGCACTCTGTGAACAAAACACTCCATCTCTTAGCTCCCGGCGTTTTCTCTGACTGTCCCCATCCTGGATGCTCTCCTTCTTCCCCACCATTCTCAATTCTCATGCCTTTTCTCTCTTCATTATATGTTATTTATCCTACATATAGTCCATTTGTACACATTCGTTTGCCTTTTATCTCCCCATTAGATTGTAAGATCCTTGAGGACAGGGGCTATCTTTACCTCTTTCTGTATCCTCTGTGTTTAGCACAGGGCCTGGCATATTATAGGCACATCGATTGATTGACTGACCAAGGTAGTTTCTCAGCTATCATTTGGCAAGGCTCTGCCTCAGTCATTGTCAATTATATCTAATCCCACTTCCACAGCACAAATTCCATCCCAAAGGCCATGCTGTCCCCTCCGGATTCTTTGCTGCTATTCAGATAAACTCTGCTGGGCTTCTTTCTGCTCTGTACGCTTCAGAAAATTGAGGTTTTTGTTTTAGACCCCACAGGCTTTGGGTCTGGCTATTATAACGTTCTTTTTTATAATTCCCTTTTGAGGGGATAGCAGGGGCCACATGGGACAGAGTTTCAGTTGGATCAGGTCTTTTATACCTCACTACTTTGATTAGACTGCCAGAAGATAGCATTCAGGCAATACTAAAGCATCTCCTCTCCTTTCCTCCTTTGGAGTCACTGTTGTCCTCATCATCTTCTGTTTTCATCTCCTTGTCTCTCTTTTCTGTTCCCCTGGAGAAGCTTACATGGTGGTGGATAAGAGAACACACCTAAGGGGCCTCGGACAGTCATTTTGGTCTAGAAAATTCCTGGGATGGGATCATGAGTAGGAAGATAAGAGAATAGACTCAAATACTCCATCCAGGAACAATGATGTAATTGAAATGATCTTCTCTTCAGCATTGAGAGGAGAAAGAGGAAGGGGGCAAGGTGATTGAGGAGGTTGTACAGGAGATGGCCAGAGTGAAGGAAGTGAAGTGACGTAAGACTGAAGCTTTCTTGCAATAGTGAACTATGAAAGTCAATTACCAATTCCAACAATGGAACCCTGAAGTAGAAACTCCAGGCATGTCCAGGAGATATTCAGAGAATCATTCTCCTTGGTTCTACATTTCACCCTCAATCATGGAGAATTTGATTATGAATAGGACAGGAAAGAGGAGATATTTTTTATTAATTAATTTATTTATTTTTAGTTTTCAATATTCACTTCCATAAGCTTTTGAGTTTTAAATTTTCTTCTCCCCAATAGAGGCTCTACATATACATTCTTATTTAATATGAAATTTCTTACTTAGAAAATTTTATACCAATGATCTCAGTAGAGTATAAATAAATGGACCAAATAGGGCTCAAGGAGTTATCTTACTGAAAATTAGCCGTATCACTTTTGTTTCAATTCAATCATGGGGGGCTGTTAATGACTTTTTATAAAAATATTTTACTCAGCTACAAAGGATATTTGCCAACCGTGTCAGTGGGAGACTGAAAGTAAAAAAAAAAAAAAAAAAAATATATATATATATATATACACACACACACGCACACACACATACATTTGTGTATGTATATATGTATATGTAACATTTGTGTATATATACATGCATTTATATATTCATTTATACATCTGTACATACATACTTCAAAAATAAATTTAATTTAAAAAAATCATAACTTGTTTAATTAATTTAAAGCTTGATAGGGTCTCTAGCTTTTCCTTCACCTCATGTACATTTCTACCATTATTATCTTAGAAAGGAAAGAATATGTATAGCTGAATATACATGAAATAACATATACAAGCTCTTTGAAAAGTTTAAATCAATGTATAAATGCTAGCTAGCAAGCAAAGCCAGAAGACATAGCAAAAAGAAAGGTATAAAGGATCAGGGAGGATTTTATGTGGAGCTTATACCCTTTTTCATAGACTATGTTCTGGAGAATTATATCTTGGAGCTTGCCTGGCAGTTAGGAGGACTAATCTGTTTTTCAAGAAGTTATTAGGGATGGCTAGGTGGCTCAGTGAATAGAGCACCAACCTTGGAGTCAGGAGGATCTGAGTTCAAATTTGGCCTCAGACACTTAACACTTACTAGCCATGTGACCTTGGGCAAGTCACTTAACTCCAATTGCCCTGACTTCCCTCCTCCAAAAAGGAAAAAAAAAAAAAAGATGTCACATAAAGCTCTTTTGGTTATTCAGTGGAGGTCAAAGGAGATATGGTAAATGTTTATTTAAAAAAAAACTCTATTTGGGCCATTTAATCTTCAGCCAAGATCATTGCTATCAGAATTGCTATGAATCACATCTACTTTTACTTTCCTCTGATAAAATCATCTTGATTTCAGTGGAATCTAAAAACAAGGAGATTTGCCAACCATTGAATAAATATGAGTTCATTACAAGATTATTAAACAAGGGCAGCAGAATAAAATTTTGCCATTTTCCATGTTTGGAAAGGACACCGGCCTTTCATATATTCCATATGTATAAGTCGTATGGGTACAAAATATTACTATTGTATGCCCTATGACAAATATTTATTAAGGACCTATTATATGAGAGTTCTGATTTAGGGACCAGTGGGATTATTAAGTTTAAATAAGACTAGGTAACTGCCTTCAAGGAAAGTAAACACATTAAAATGCCAAGGAGTCTTAATACGTTCTTAATTTCACAATGGTTATTTTTTTTTAATGGAGCCCAAATTATCGGAAGGTGAATAAAGTTTGTGGTAAGGCTGTGTTAGAAAGGAGATGAAGAGAAACAGGGTGGAGTTATAACATGGAAAGTGATAAAGGACAATTTTTCATGATTGGAAAACCAAGGCCTGTCTGTGGATAGATAATTATGTGTGAGTGGGAAGAAGATTGAAAATGAAGAGGGACAGAGGGAGAAAACACAAACAGTATTGAAGAGTCTGGGATGGGAAAGCATCAGAGTGAACAGGAAATCATGGTTTGGAGATCTCAAGGAACCCAGATGTTTCCAGGGATTTATCATGTCAAAGAGAGACATAAACCAGGAACTAAGCCCTCTATACCTGTGACTCACCATAGAAAACAGAACTTACGTAGGCCTGAAGATAACTTGTGTTTAACTTCTCTGGTATCATCGCTAATGGGTGCTCACAGACATTTCAAATGAAATATCATGACTAGCAAGCCCATTTCTCTTTTTTATTTTCTAAATTATATATTTAATTCATAATTTATAATTGAACATTACTGTAGCCACCCAAATTTGTTTAGTAACATCTACATTTTAATTTCAATGAATTAAAAAAGACAAACAAATAAACCTTTCCTCCTTTTCCCCCCTAACTCTGTTAAGTAATATCCCATCTTTTCTTTGATAAAGAATTAAAGATCAGAAAAGAGACTGAATTTTCCACAAGATGAGAGAGGAAAGAATTGGCCTCTATTTCTTTTTTTCTTCTCTCTCTACTTCTCCTCCTCCTCCTTTTACTATCTTCTTTCTTCTTCCTTTTTTTAAAATGACTTCAATGGTTCCATTTAAAGCAACTCCCAAAGTCTAAAATTAAAAAAACAAACAAACAAAAAAAAACCTCTCTTCTTTCAAGAATCACTATCCAGTGAGCCATCCACACAGGTACAAAAATAATCTGATGGATAATGACTGTAATTTCTATAGTAAGGGGTTAACTGAAGATGGAATAGGAAATAAATGTACAAAGAACAAATACAACTTGCAACAAAGAGCTGGGAACCAAGTCTTTATAAGTGACCCATCTTCTGAGTCTTTTAAAATATATACCTTCTTTTAATCTGTTGATATGATGGAAAGAGTCCTAATTTAAAAATCTAGGATAACCCTGAGAAGAGGTAACAGGAAGGAAATGCCCATTCTGAATTGCTAATAATCACAACTCAGTATGATTTATGATCTTGGCATTCATTATGAACTAAAAGTTGAACTCGTGTGTGTGTGTGTGTGTGTGTGTGTGTGTGTGTGTTTTAAATGGCTTCAGCTGAAGTGGCCTGGACAAATGTATCATATGCCAAGAAATATGTCTAGAGCTAATTTTTGAGGCCAAGACTCTGGGAAAATGACCAATGGGGAAGTCTTGGATGGACTACAACAGAAGGTTTTTTTCCCCCTGCAAGGAAAGTGCTCCGAACATGAAAAGTAAGATCAAAGCAAAAACATTGGGAAATACAACTTCAAATCTGAGCTTTTTGGCACCTTTTTATTGATGTGTCACCCCATATAATCTCTTTGAGCCAACACTATCAACTCAAAGCCAACTACTGGAGTTATAATTCACAGGACAAATGATGCTAAAAGTGAATAACTGATTATTATCGATAAAATAATAAAAAAGAAAAATTAAGCAAATCTCCAAAGAGCTCTGCTCCCTTCGTATCACTCTAGAGCTGTACTTTTTCATTCTAATAGGATTTGTCAATAGGTGGTGGTTTTTCGCCTTGATTTGATTTGGACCTTTCCAGGAGGAATAGGCCGTAGGGCCCAGTGGGAGAGGCCTGAAAATGAAGTTATCAGAAATGTGGCCAGAGCCATTGAGTTGACCTCAGTAACAGAACAAGAGACCTTCTGTTAAAATGGTCTGCTGAACTCTAGCTGATCTTTTCAAGGCAGGTGTGGGCCTCATACCTGCTTGTCAAGCATTGTATAAGGTCCAAAAAACTAAAAAAATCTGAGTCACTGTCTGCTAAACTCCCAAATAGAATTACTCTGTTTCCCAAACAGTCCAGTTCTTTTTTCTGAGTTAACCCCAGAGAGATCCAGGAAGACTACATCCTACAGCTCTTTTATTTTGGATGCCATTCCCCCCACCCCCAACCCCAGTCCTCCCTGACCAGGGCTATATTCCCCTGGGATTATTCATCTGTTTGCCTTAGGACAATTAAATGTGACTCAGATTAAATAAACTCTAAAACCCAAGGAAAATATGCTAAAAACAGACCTGGCCCCACCTCTTCCCATGCCAAGGATTAACTGATGCAGAAGTATGAAAATATGCAGAGGAGGGGAGGAGGAGGACGCAGAGTCCTTTCAGGAAAGCTCCTACATTATTTGAATCAAGGTTACAGGTCATAGACTGAGCAGGAGTTAATTCCCTGGAGCCAGCAGGTGGAGCTGGTTAAGAAGGCATGGCAGAGGAAGCCTTGTCTTACTGCTGCAGAAATGTTCATAAACTACTTGGGGCCAAAGGAAGAAACCTAGAAGGGTCGATTAAAAGAAACTACCAAGAGATGCTTATACAGTAATCTCCCTGCCACACACATACCCTTCATGCACTTTGGTTCAAAAAGACTTTAGCGTGTGGACTCTGTTACTGGTTATCTGTGGATTTTGGTGTGTGTGGGGAGGGGGTGGGGCTGGGGGTCTAGAAGATATGAGCACCACATTTGCTAGGGAACAAATCACTATGCCATTGGTATGATTTTTCAAAACACATCTTATAACTTTAGCAATTTACCTTTAGGCATATAAAGAAAATGCCCAATTTCCACCTTCTCCCTCCTCTCATACAATCATACAATTATAAGAAGCTGTTATAGGGGTGGCTAGGTGGCACAGTGAATAGAACACCAACCCTGGAATCGGGAGGACCTGAGTTCAAATCCAACCTCAGACACTTAACACTTACTAGCTGTGTGACCTTGGGCAAGTCACTTAACCCTAATTTTCCTGCCTTCCCCCTCCAAAAAAGCAAAAAAAGAAAAAAAAAAGAAGAAGCTGTTATAGATCATTTATTTTTAAAGTGCTATTTCTAGAGTATGCTACACAGTACTGAATTCAACTTCATCACCTATACTTTCATCATATAAACAACTGATGAAAAATAATGGTCCTGATACAATATAATTTTTAATTATCAACAATTAAACTGACTGAAGTATAATTTTAATGCTCAATTCTTTGAAGTTTGGGCCTTATTTTAGAAACCCATTACTGACACCTCCCACAGAATAGAGCAGCTTCCTCTAAGTTCGCCATTTACATGTCTATTTTATAATTGGAACTCACTAATCATTTATACTTTAAGAAAATATATACTTATATAGAGAAATGTGTATAAGCCAAAGACATAACTCTATTTGTTGATAATATAAATGTTTTCATTGAGTTTTCTCATTGAATAAGAAGTATAAGTAAAGGAATAATAAATTCTAATTTAAGGTAATCATCTGATATTTAAGTGTCTCTGAGGCCACTGAATTCAGTATACCAATGCTTCCTACTATGTAGGTTACATGCCAAACTCATATTGCCGTAGGGGAATGTTTGGGCATTAATATACATGTGTTCTTATTCTAGCTGTGACATTAATTGGCTGTGTTATCTTGAGCAATATACCTCACCTCTCTGTGTTTCACTTCCTCATTTGTGAAATGACGAGACTGCACTAATTGGTCTCTAACATAACTTCCAGATCAATCATTCTGCTAGCCCAGGAAGTTAACACACATTATAACAGTTATGTAAGTATCAGAGTTGGAAGACAGAAATGGAAATGTGAACTAACTTTCTCTCTCTCTCTCTCTCTCTTTCTCTCTCCCTTCCCTTCTCAATCTCTCTACCCTAAAGCGCTATAAAATTAGATGTAGATATTAATGTATATACATGTGTGCATATATAAATTTACACATACATACACTTATAAAAGTTGGGAGAGCCAGTACTGGTGAGAAAGCATAGTAGGACAGCTCTGAGGGAAGAAGTGTTATCTTCACCTTTTCATAGTGCATGCCTCATACACAGTCCTTCGAGCAGAGATTCTCTCTTCCATCCCCTTCCCCTGAAGGAAATGGGAGCTAGCAGCAGCAGCACATGGTCACATCCAACGCATCAGGAGTTCACTTTTACCCACTCATCTCTGGATTCAATGGGCTTTTACTCCTGATTACTGAACCTTTCACATGTATGATCAATGAGTATCTGAAACCCTTAAAAGGGACAAATGTCTTGACGTTATATTTTCCCTTTTATCAGGAGAATTTTTGGGGGGAAGAAAGGGACTAAATTGATCCAGGGGCCCCAGATCAACCTATTCTCCCAAATATTAGCTAACATAAATAATAATAATAGTAGCTAACATTTATGTAGTGCTTACTCTGTGTCAGGGACTGTGGTAAGCACTTTATAATTATTATCTCATTTAATCTCACAACAACCCCTGAAAATAAATGTGGTCATTATCTCCATTGTACAGATGAGGAAAGTTGAGGCAATCAGAAGCTAAATGATTTGCCCAGTCTTACAGCTACCAAGCGTATATGGCAAGTATTAGAATTTGGGTCTTTCTGACTTCAGACCCAGCGCTCTGAGATACACTGCCTCTTAGTTGTCCCAATTTCATATAAATTTGCTTATCTGTACATATTATTTTCCCTCAATAGAATCACTGATTCTTGAGCATCAAGACTTGCTTTTACCTTTGTATTCTCAATGCTTAGCATAGTACAAAGCACTTAATAAATTCTTCCTGAATAAAGGAAATGAGTGAATGAATGAATAAAGTGCTCTAATTCATTCCAACGTGTTCTTCAGAATTATAGCTTTATTTTCAACACATGTTTCCTTATACTAAAACTCTTTTTCTTTTCTTTACTGATTTCTTCTTACTGTCTTTTTCTTTTCATTTGTGATTTTCTTCTTACGGAAATTGGGAATTCTTTCTTCAGGGCTTCTAATTCCCAAAAGAAAGCATATGGCCACCTTGTTGGCAAAGTACCAACCTATCAAAGGTGGTATGATAAAAGAAAATGTAAGCTGACGTAAGAGTTTTCATTCCTAAATATATGAGCATAATGCAAAATTCAGCAAATTCTTTATTCAAAGCGTTTATGATGTCTACCAACCTGGCCATTTTCCAAAGGGCTTTAAATTGCTGAAACATTTGAGATACATTACAATATAATGTGCCAAGAATGTTCTATGAAATGGGCCTGTTAGTAGAAATAATTGAATGTCAAGTACTTGAGGTTGGTTTGACAACCTAACAGATACATGCAGAAGCAGGCAAGTTCAATATAACTTGTCATGTGCGGAGTTTTAGTAGCATGATGAAACAGACTATATAATGGTGTGGTTAAAATGGTTGCAACACTCAAATTTCAATAGAGTCATTGAAATTTACAACAATGTTCCCCATCCTCAACCCTCCATTTTACCATGTTATGAGTCCTTTTCTTCATTTAGAACAAGTCATAGCTGGAAAGTTGAAACAATAATGTAACAAACATCATTCCTTGTACCATTCTGCTACATTAATAACAATAATAATGATAATCATAGCATACATTTACATTTTGGAGGTTCTTGGCAAGCACTGTATGGCCTGTCACTCAATCTTTTTTTTTTTTTTAGATTTAGATTGTCATAATTAGAAGCTATCAAACTTCTCTGCTTACAAATTATTTTTCAAAGAAAATGTTGATGATTCCAAATATTTATAGAAGTAATCATTCTAAAACATTATTTGAATAAATATTTCTCTGAGTATGAATAGTAAACACACAAAATTCATAGATTGTCACATATATCTGAATCAGCGGAGCAACATCCACATTTTAAAGGGAACATACTGCTCGGAAAATAAATTGCAACCCTAACAGCATTTCATTGGCTTTATAGGCGTGAATTATTAGCATAACTATTTAAATGTATTTTATATTACTATGACATCATGAAACATTAAAAATTTAGATTGTTGAAAGGCACTTATTATTGTAAGTTAACTCACAAATTATGTGATTTTATACAACATTGAAGATATAAAAGAATATACATGTTATTTTTATATCTCCAACTTCAATAATGATGTTGGTCATAAAAATATACTTTGGAGAAATTTTTTTTCTTTCTCCCCCCCTTTTTTTGGAGGGGGGAAGGCAAGACAATCAGGGTTAAGTAACTTGCCCAATATCACACAGCTACTATGTGTGTCAAGTGTCTGAGGCTGGATTTGAACTCAGGTCCTCCTGATTCCAGGACTGGTGCTGTATTCACTGTGCCACCTAGCTGTCCCTTCCCCCTTCTTCTTATCCATTTTTCTTTGGGTTTTCTTTACTAAACTTTAGTTTTTATAGCTCTTATGATACATTCCACAAGTCACTTTAATGTATCACGTTTGTTTATTATTTTTCAGGTAAAATTGATAAACATGGGACCAATTCACTGATGTTCATTAAGAAAGACAGTAAATATGTCAGAAAGCTGAATGCAGATAGATTCAGAGATTTAGAACTATACGGGACTTTAGAAGTCATGTGATCTAACCAAAGCATTTGTTGTAAAAAAAAAATGTTTCAAAGAGTTGAAGTTATTTGTTCAAGGTCACATAAGTAGTAAGTAGCTATGATTCAAGTCTGATTATAATTTTAAAATTACATCTAGGTGGTATAGTAAAACCATCCATGGCATTTAAAGTCAAGAAGACCTGAGTTTGAATTTTACCTCAGATGTTTATTAGCTTTGTCCTGGGCAAGTCATTAATTTTACTCACCCTCATTTTCTTCATATATAAAACAAAGATAATAAAAGCATTTACCATTTGTGAGGATCAAATGAGATGACATTTGGACAATGCTTTATAGACCTTAAAGTACCAAATAAATGTTAACTATCAAAGCATGGTGCTTGACACATAGTTGGCATTTGACAAATGCTTATTGACTGATTAAAAACCAATATTTGGTTTTGGCCATGGATTAAAAATTAATAGCATTTATAGTCTGAAAATAGGTTAAAGAGTGGTGCATTTACGCTACCTGATTATTAGGGCTTGTGTATATGTCAGGGGGAAGGGACAAATTATTGTGGGATCATGATTTTCTTTGGTACATTGCAAAACACCTACCACTTACCCTGTAACTATGAAATCATCCATATCTTTCTTTTAGCATCCACTTTTGGAGGGAGAGCTGAACTATGACCTAAATTATCTGTCATTTTGTTGTTATTGTTTAGTCATTTCAGTTGGGTCCAACTCTTTATTTCCCCATTTGGAATTTTCTTGGCAAAGATACTGGAGTGATTTGTCATTTCCTTCTCCAGCTCATTTTATAGATGAGGAAACTGAACCAAACAGGGTTAAGTGACTTGCCCAGGGTCACACAGCTAGTTAGTATCAGGCCAGAACAGAATTCAGGAAGAGCAGTCTTCCTGACTCCTGGCACAGAACTCTATCCACTGTGCCACCTAACTGCTCAGATTTGTCATTTATTAAGGATTTATTTTTCATTGATTAAGTTTCCTTCATTAGACAGCAAAGTATGCTACCTTGCTTTAATAATGAACATACACAATGACAAGTACAAATGGATGGTTATGATCCTGAGACTGAATATATAATTAATTTCCTATGTTCTAAAATAGCATCAGGATGATTTTTTTTTCTGATTCTTTCTAGTATATAGAATGTTGTCCTTAGAATCAGAAGGACCTGAGTTCAAATCCTATCTCTAGCATTTAGTGGCTACCTACTTCTTAGTGTGACCCTGGACAAGTCACTTAACTTCCATCTTCTTCAGTTTCCTCATCTGCAAAATGATGACAGTATTAGCACTTACTGCCTAGATTTGTTACGAGGATAAAGTGAGATAAAGTACCTTCTAAAACTTAAAGCATTTAATAATAATAGTAATAATAATACTGATAATAATAGCTAGTATTTATATAGTGCTTTAAAGGTATCAGAGTGCTTCGAATATGTTAACTCATTTGATCTCACAACTCTGTGAGCTAAGTGCTCTTATTATTATCCCCATTTTACAGATGAGGGAACAGGGACAAAAAGAGGTTAAATGCCTTGCCTCAGGTCATACAACTAAGTGTCAGAGGTAGGATTCTAACCAACTTTTTTCTGATTCTGATTCTGATCCCACCTTCTCTCCTTTTGCCCACCCTGCTACCTCATAAGTAAATGTTAGTTATAATTATTACTAGTGGAATTAGTATTCATAGAATTAGTATTATTACAAATTGTCTTAAATTTTGATTTTCCTTACGTTCCTTTATTAGGAGCTGCATATTCTTTATTCACATTTAAGCACTAAGAGAGATTCCAGCCCAGCTGTAACTTAGTGGATAAGTCTCAGGGAGAGTTACCTAAGGTATATTAGAGATTAAATGGGTCTGAACCTTTCTTTCTGAATCTGCTTCCAGTATTCTATTTATTACATCAAACTGTTTTACTACTTTTTTTTTTTTAAGAGAAAAGGGAGGAAATGGCATTGATCCTAAAAGCATCTTTACTGACACAATCCTATGGAACTAGGCTATTTTGAGAATATACCCACATATTATTACAGCAGTATAAATATATTTCATTTTAGAGACATAGAATACATGCCTAGATTCTAGAAGTGTTCTTTCAAGATGTGGGGATCATGGTCATCCTATGAATCACACTGGTGACTCCCAGTTTTACCAGAATTAACTTACGATTAAATTGTAGCTTTTTTAAAAAAGTGATTGTCTTTGTGGTATCAGGTCATTTGTACAGAGATGACTTAGTGACCCCTATGAAAATATGATCTGAGGTCCCTCTTTAATTTGAAGGTATCATTTGTGTTTATTTTTGGAGATATCTATGACTATCCAAGGAGGAGTCAGTGTCTAGTGGTAAATGAAAAGAATCTGTCACAATCTGTGGCTGGATTTCCAATTTTGCATCTCATGTGGACCTTTGCAAACTCACATGCCCGTTCAGGTGTTAGTATAACTTCTTGGGTTTTGTTTTTTTTTTTAATCTCGATTGAGAGAGCTAAATGATTAAGATTTATAAAACTTTATCACAAATTCCAAATACTGCTTTAAAATAATTCAAATTGATAATCATTTATTAAGTGACTACAGTATAAAAAGACTGACTTGGGTTAAATGATGAGGATATATAGATAGAAAAAAATTAGAGTCCAGGACTTTGAGAAACCTGTATTCTTAGAAGTAAATCACCCAAGTCACTAAGACAAATCATTTAACCTTAAAACAGAGATTAGGAGAAAGGACTTTCAGGTCCCAAGCTGCTATTAGAACAAAGAGTAGGCCAGGATGAGATTCACTTCAGAACAAATACCACTCCTGGAGAGGGATCTGAATTAATGGAGTTTTGCTCTAGCTTTAACAAGTCTGAGAAAGTGCTAATAATGGCATTGAGGATTTATGTGGTCCTTTAAGGTTTACATAGTACTTTATATACCTTAACGTGTTTTTTCCTCATAACAATCCAGTGAAATAGGTGCTATTATTATCCCTGTTTTACAGATTAGGAAACAAGTTGGCAGAAGTTCAATGACTTGCCTTGGATCCTACAGGTAGGAAGTGCTTGAGGCAGGATTCAAACTCAGATCTTCCTGACTCAAAAATCCAACACTTGTTCTATTGCACCACCTAGCTACCTCTCTGCAAAATTCTTCACTGTTTTTTGCAACACTTAACAACTATGATCTACCTAATGGGAACGAATAGCCATAGATGTCTGAAAATGTTTCCCAGTAATATGGAATTGGACTAATTTACATGGCTATATCATTAAGGTATTGAGCCTTACTTTTTAAAATAAATAATGCAGAAAAATGATATTTTCCATTTCTATTGTCCTTTTTAACCTTTGAAATCACTTTACATACGTTATCTCATATGATTCCCATAAAAAGCTTTAGAAATATGCAGGGTAGGTCTTATTATCACCATTTTCAGAGACAGAAACTGAGGCAAAGAAATGTAACATGATTTGCTTAATTAGTTAGTGGTGGAGTGAAAAACTAGGTCTACTTACTCCTATCCAATATTTTATTCCCAAGCAACTACAGTGAAGCATTGATATAAATTCCAACTCTAGCATTCTTTTTCTAACTTGATGGATAGTTAGTTCTTAAGGGTCAGATTGTTAAAGCTATTTTTTTCCCCTGAGTTCATAATTATCTTAGTTGCATGCACAATTTGGGTAGTTAAGTAATTATCTGATTTGCACATGTAAATGCAGTAATCGTTGGTGCATAAAAATAAAGTCCTTTAAACATCAAGCCTTGGGGGAAAACAAATGATCAGAAAATCAAAATGCCTGTGGTTCCTAGTAGGGGTAACTATGATCAGAAAACTTTGTAAGGAGTTACTGGATTTTAAGATGGTAAACAACCAACTTAAGCCTAGAGGAATCCATACATAATTCTCCACCAATTTACTCACAGAATCTCAGAGTTCACAAGCCAAGTAATCCCACACATAGTTGAAAAAAAAGTAATTCCATGTACAAGAATCCCAAGAAATGACCATCTAGCCTTGTCTTGAAGCCATCCAGTGAAGGGCAACTCATTAGCTCTTGACAAAGGAAATTTCTTCTTTGGAAATTTCAGAATCTTGTCTTTAAGTTAGGCTTAAATCTGCCTCTGCAAATTTGTCCATTGCTCTTAGTTCTGCCCTTTTAGCCAAACCAAACGAATTCCATCTTTCTACCACATGATGACCCTTTACTCATAGACAACTAGCAAGGATTCCCTCTAAGTCATTTCTTACAAACATCCCTACTTTATTTAACAATGATCCATGAGACTTGTGTATTTGGGTACCTTCACAATCCTGTTTGCCTTTCTCTGAAGACTTCATTTATCCCTTGCCCTTCCTAATATATGTCACTAAGAAATAAATACAACATTCTAGATCTGTCTGACTAGGGCAGAATTCAGTGGGACAATGACTATCCAAGTTTTGGACACAAGCCTCTCTTCACATAGACCAGTGGTTCTCAACCTTCCTAATGCTGCAACCCTTTAATACAGTTCCTCATGTTGTGGTGACCCCCAACCATAAAATTATTTTCATTGCTACTTCATAACTGTAATTTGGCTACTGTTATGAATCTATCTGATATGCAGGATGTATTTTCATTGTCACAAATTGAACATAACCCACAGGTTGAGAACCACTGACATAGAACTAAGATTGTATTAGCCTTGTATCACCAGTGCTTAGCCCATATCAATGCCTGACGTATAGCAGGCATTTAATAAATGCTTATTAATGTAACTTGACTTAGCTTTCTTGCCTGTCATTTCAGTTTTATATTGTTATAAACTTGTAATCCACTAAAACTTTTAGATCTTCTTCAAATGAAGGGTTATCTAGCTATCCCATTTCCTTATGTGAAGTTGATTTTTTAACCCAACTTTTATACTTCTAGGCTTGGCTCTGTGCTGTTAAACACTGACACTAATGAATTGAATAAGGGAATAGGTGACATGTCTACCAAATTTGCAGATGACATGAAGCTGACAGTAATAGCTAACTCACTAAATGACAGCATCAAAATGATCTTGGCAGTCTGACATACTAGAACAAATCTAAAAGATGAAATTTAATAGACATACATGTAAAGTATTACACTAAAGTACACCCCCTGTACTCTGCTCAGGTTAGATCACACCATAAAAATTTTATGCAGTTCACAACACAATATTTTGGGAATGACACTGATGACATAAAGAGTCCAGAGTAGGGCAACCTGGATGATGAAGGACCTTTATTCCACCCTATATGAGAACTGGTTAACAAAAATGGGGATATTTAACTTAGAGAAGAGAAGACTTTTGGTTGGGCATGATCACTATCTAAATATTTGGAGGGCTTTATCAATGAAGAGAAATTAAATCCTACTTAGCACCAGAAGTCAGAACTATAAAAAATGATGGGAGTTTCCAAGAGACAGATTTAGGCTTGATGTAAGGAAAAAACTCTTAACAATGATAGTTATACAATAGGCTTCCTCAAGAATTAATGGGTTCCTCAGCACTGGAAATCTTCAAGCAAAAATTGTAGGACCATTTGTCAGAGTGGATTCATTTTCAGGTATTCCCTGGACTAAATGATCTCAGTCATGTTTTCCAATTCCAAGATTCCATCAGTGCTTAGAGAAGTATGAATCCCTTCAACATTCCCATCTGCCTTTGTCACCACTAACTAGATAATGCCTGCACAACATATCGCCAAAAGATGTCAGTTCTGATGACAGTTGGTTGCTGCGGTTCATGTGACAATCTAAAAATATGCTACTTTCCTTCTTAAGTAATGCTCAGTTACATAATATATCCCTTTACGGTACCTCTCTAAGGTGGTAAGTTGAAGAATAGGGGCTGACCTTCATTGACATAGTAGTTTCCTAACTAGAAGCTCACTGTATCAATGAGATCAAAGACATAGGTTAAGGAAAAAAAAAATTCTTGTTGTTCATTATTTAATCTGAATATCATGTTAACCCCGTGAAGTAGGTACTATTACTTTTACTCTTTATTTTATGAATGAGAAAATTTCAGTTCAGAGACATTGTGATTTGATATAAAACTAATATAGAGACAACAAATAACCTGTACGATGTGTATTTTAAGAGAGATGTGGACAATATTGCAGGGAGAGAAAGAGTGAGAGAGGGAGAGAAAGAGAGTGAGAGAGACAGAGACAGAGAGATAGAGACAGAGAGAGATTAACAGATTAACATCTTATTGGGGAAATATAGAGACCAAAGAAATCTTCATGGAGATAGCACCTGAGCTGGTTCTTGAGAGATTAGCAAGCAGAGAAATATAAGGGAAGAAGATTTCAGGTGAAGGGAACAGTAAGGGGCGAAATATAGAAGCAGGAAGCATGGGACCTGTTCTGGAAATATTGAGTACCTGAGTGGGACTGGTGTAGAACGTTTGTGCAGAAGAGTAGTGGGATTAGAAATCTGAAAGCAGAATAAATACCATAATGTGGAGGCCTTCAATGACAGACTGGAGAGTTCAGAGTGAATGAAATAGTCAGAAAGAATGGAATCATTGAAGATTTTGGACAGCAGCAAAGAGTAGAGTATGATACAGTATTGAACTTGATGTCAGGATAGCCTGGGATCACATGCCACCTCAGATTATGTGACTCTGGACAAGCATGTTTGAGGTTTTACCCCTAATATATGTATATTTACCAATTCAAAAATTACATGTATAGACTACTGCATTAATGATTATGTATGATCCAAAACTTGTGCAAACTAAAACATTAAAGGATGAGAAAAAGTTGACACAATGTTTTATCTCAAAGACATTAGGGAGTCATTAGATTTTATTGAGGAGAATCACTTTGGCAACTATGAAGAGGGGAGATTGATTTGAGGCAAGGAGAGCAATTAGGAGGCTATTACAGTGGTGTGGATGAGATGATAAAAGGGCTTGAACTAGGTTGGAGGGAAGTGTTGTGAGTAGAGAGAAGGGGACAAATGTGGAAGTAGAACTGAAAAGATTCAGAAACAAACTGGATGTGTAGATTGAGAGAGAGTGAGAAAACAAAAGATGGTAAAAATAAAAGATTGTGAACCTGGGTCCTTTCTGCTGCCCTAAGTAGTAATAAAGAAGCATGAAAGAGGGATGAAATTTTGGGGAAAGATAATGAGCTGAGATATATGATCAGTCCAATGCGTGCTCATCCCTCTGTCCCCCCAGAATAAAAATTGAAGAGGCAGTGCTAGCTATACTCATTAGTCACTAGTTCTGAGCCCTCACTCAGGAAATATCTACTGTAATAACTCATTTTGGAGGGTGGAGAGGAGAGGTAGAAGAGGGTCAGGAAAGATGGGGATAGGATGGCAGTTAGGTCCTGAGAAGTTGATACCAGGAGCAAAGATTGGTAGTTTGGACAGTTAAAAGAAAGGACAAAATACGTAGGGAGGGGGGTTTGTGGGGAACAAGGGCAGGTGTAGTTGTGTTGAAAACAAAATTTACTATTTGGTCTTATAGGGATGGTGGGACAGAACTCATCTTCCCATCCTTGGGTTGGTTGATCACATGATAACAAACCCTTTAGGGTCAATCCATGTACCCTAAGGGTCTCCTACTCTCCTTTTGGAAACCACTGCCTGAGAGGCTATCTAATCCAACCTTTTCTTATACAAATAGAAAAGGAAGCACAGAAAGAGCATGTGGTTTGTCCAAAGTCACACAGGCAGGCAGAATTTGACCCCAGATCTTTCCACTTGAAATGCCAAACAATTGGTCATCTGGCCTCCATTTGAAGACCTCCATTAAGAAGGAACACACTACGGTAGAGCCTGACTCATTCACTTTTGGACAGCTATAAATTTTAGGAAGAGGCAGCTAAGTGGCACAGTGGATAGAGTTCTGGGCCTGGAGTCGGAGAGATTCATCTTTTTGAGTTTACATCTGGCCTCAGATACTTACTAACTATGTGACCCCGGGCAAGTCACTTAACGCTACTTACCTCAGTTTCCTCATCTGTAAAATGAGCTAGAGAAGGACATGGCAAACTACTCCAGTATCTTTGCCAAGAAAACGCCAAATGGGATCACAAAGAGGCAGACACAAGTGACATGAGCAAACGACAACAACAAAATGTTAGGACTTTTTTTTCTCACATGAAGCCTAAATTTTCCTCTCTTTAACTTCTACCCACTTCTCTTAGTTCCGCCTTCTGGAACCCCACAGAACAAATCTAATTCTTTTTCTGTGTGACATTGCTCCTACATGCAGGACCCTGTAATGAATCATGGGCATAAACATTCAAAAGAAGAAGAAACAGTTGCAGCTCTTAGAGAGTTTCTGTTCCTGAAGAGAAGGGGGAAGTGGAGACACGAGGAGGGACAGAGCCTTAAATGCTAGAGGAATCAGAAACGCTTAATGAGAGATTAGCACCTGAGCTGAGCTGGCCATGAGAGGCGAAGGTGAGGAGAGAGTGTATTCCTAGCAGGAGATGACCAGACAAAGGAGAAAATGCAGAGAGCTCTGAGGGACCTTCAGCCCAGCGTACCACAAATCATCTGACAGGATACCAGTGACTAAAAAGTGAGGGAGTTTGCGTTCACACAGTAAAACATCTCCCTTCTCACTACAGACACTGAACCCTTATCTCAGGCACCCATATTCTGACATGCTATTTAAAGATAAATATCCTGTCCGAGGATTTTACAAAAGGAAGACTCTGGTGGCAGAAGCTGCAGCAGCAGCAGCCCCCCCCCCCCCCCCCCAGTCCCTGATGGCTTTTTTATCAGAAAATGACCAGCTGCAATAGCTCTGCTTTTAGCCCTTTACTATGTGACCTCATCAGAAACCACCTCCCAACAGGTCACCATTTCTTAATTAGGCAGGGGGAGTTTTTAAATGTAATCTCTTTGCACTCAGCAGGCACTAGGTCAAACAAAATCTTACTAACCTCCAGCTTGTGTTTACACAGCTTCCAACAGTTCAAAAAGCCAAAGGAGGATCAGAAGCCTATCTTCCAGCCAAAAGGGGGAGGGAGAGGAGAGAGAATTTGACAGAAGGTTATAATCAGCCGCATCTGAAAAAAAAAAAAACCTACCCTTCTCATCTGTTTTTGAGCATGCATGTTTCAACAAGATGTTCCCATTTCTTGAAATCCGGGTGAAGAAAAAGGTAGGCAAGCGCCATTTTTGTGGTTTAATTAAGACTAAAGTAAGGATCCAACATAACTCAGGCTGTGGGTCGCCTGATGGACCCTCCTCCCTTCTCTACATGTGACATGCTCAGGGAGCAAGAGCAGGCCCAGTGGAGAAACATGGTGGAGAGGAGGAAGGACAGGGTGTGGGATATGCAGGACGGTGTGTGGCAGCTGTTCACAGCAAAAGCTATTCTAGCTCATGGCTATGTATTCCAACTCTGTTGGAAAATTACCTCCAAATAACAGATCATGAAAGAGCAACCCTGACAAGCCCTATAATTTAGTCCCAAGAGGAAATTCTTCATTCATCAAGTGTACGGGAGGCTAAATTAGTTCTTTACCCAAGTGTGCCCTGGTTGGCAATTTTAACCAAGTGTGAGCCCTACCATGGGGATAAACTTTGCCAGAAGCAAGAGTGGCCAAGCTTCCCACTGGTGCCCAGCTGGGTCAGGTCACAAATTGTGTGCCATTGTTCAAAACCTTGACAGGTTCTTGGGAGACCATCTTTTTTTTTGGTTTCTATCTCTCTTTCTCTCTCCCTTTTTTTTTTTTTAACTGCACATTTTTGGGGGTTTGTGGGGAATGACTGAATCTGCTTCTTCTCAGTCTGAGGTTGCTGGATAAGTGCTGCACAAGGCGACTGGATACTGACTTGCCAGAAGTACTTGGTGGAACTGGAGCTAAATGTAGCTTTTTAAAAGAAAAAAAAAAATGTATTTCCAGTTTCATTCTAAGTGTTTAAAGTGTTATAAAAAAGCCCAGGGTTTGTTTTTTTTTTTTAATTGACTCGCACCCTAAAGTCCATAGCCACAACTGTCAGAGTTATTGCGTAGAAGCTAGAGGAGGGCAAGGGAAAGGTGGGTGTGTGTTTGGGCGGATAGTGTTCTTTCCTTCAGTTGGCATTTCATTTCTTTGTGGACATTTTTTTTTAAATTAGGAGGTCAGTAAATCCTCCAACACAAAGCATTTCAAGGAGTCTAAAAATATGCCAGTATTTTGCTTCATACCTAATCGACATGTTGCCTTAAAGAAGATACTTTTATACTCCTTTTATTTAAAGAGGCGTGAAAATAGTGCTGGGTTCAAACTCTGTATAATCTAATTTGGTACGTTCAGACTTTGTCCCCTCTTTATCTTTTTAATTTACGGATAGGACCTGGGAGATTGAAATGCTTACTATGTTCAGTTGAACAGCTTTCTGATTTCAAAATCTGTATGATAATCTAAAAAAAAGCAACATTTTTCTTCATGTCCATCCTTGAGCAGAAAATTTCCTGTGAGTCATTAGTGTTTTATTGAAATCTTTTAACTTGGTATTGCATTTACAATGGGAGTTACTGTTTAAAACTGGTTGGTGGGGGGGAGTTTACATGTCATCAAATTATCCATTTTATTTTTGTTTTAGATTTTTAAAATGCATAATCCCTTTTTGTTTTATTAAGGGCTAATTTTTGCACTTTTTGATGATTTTTTGCCATGGGCCAACTTGCCATAGTGGACAGATTTCTGGACTTGTGGTTAGGAAAATTTCAATTCTGATATTACCTCAGACATTTTATTATTTGTGTTACCATGGGCAAATGACTCAACTTTGCTGAATCTCAGTTTTGGCATCTGTAAAATGGGGCTAAAATGGTATTTCCTTCACAGGAATGTTTTGAGAGCCCAGTATGAGATAATGCATATAAAGAGGATTGCATGCAAGAACCTAAAACAATTACAAAGGATTCATGAAGGAAAATGCCATACTCATCCAGAGAAAGAACTATGAGTGAACCAGACTGTTTTCTTTTTTGGTTTTGGTTTTTCTTTCTCATGGTTCCTCTCATTCATTGTAATTCTTCTGTACAACATGACTAAAGTGAAAATGTTTATTAGCAATGCATATGTAGAGCCTGTATCAGATTGCATGCCATCTTGGGGAAGGAGAAAGGAGAAGAAAATTTAAAACTTATGGAAGTGAATGTTGAAAACTAAAGATAAATAAACTTTAAAAAATAAAGAGAATGGCAAAACCATAAATCACTCTATCAAGGTAAGCAAGTATTCTTATTTTTATTTTGAAGGGCCATGGCATTCTGTCTAAAGACTTTGCTAAGAGTCAGGGAGATCTGGATTCACATCTCTGCTCCTCACACATAATCATCATATGGCCCTGACTCAGTGCTTCCCGCAACTCTCTTAAAGCTATAAATTGCAGAACACTTGTTGATCTACATGGTGAATCTAGGTTCCTCACCTAGAATTCTCTAGACCACTGAGATAATACATCCAAACAAACAAAAAATGTGTATGCAGTCACCAGAATTGTGTCCCTGGCTGACCATAAGGTGAAAAGTCAATGAAATTTGCAAATATCCATTTTGCAACCAATGTAAGAAAACAAACAAATGGTGATAGAACAAAACAATCCATGACCTACAAGGAGACTGAATGCATAGGGTTCTAGACTTAAAGTAAAAAAAAAAAATTAGTTCAAATGTAGCCTTGTGATCTCAGGGCAAGTCACTTAACCTCTATCTTCCTCAGTTTCTTCATCTGTAAATGGGGATAATGATAATAGGATCTGCCTCCCAGGGTGGTTGTGAAGATCAAATGCCTTGACACATAATAGGCACTTAATAATCACTTGTTAAATCTAAACGATCTCATGAGCTATTGGGGAGGGTTAAAATATTTACACAGATGAGAATATTTACTATATGAGTCTAGAAGATTGGAAGGACTGAGAAGTAATAGCTGTATAGCTCAGGGGAGGTTGACCCCTGATGTGATCATTGAAAGAAGTACAGGATTCTGAAAGGCCAAGATGAGGAGAGAGTGCATTCCAGGCACAGAGACAGGCTTTGTAAATGAAACGAGAGCTCAGATGGAATGTTGAGTGTGGAGACCAGCTAACAATCTAGTTAGGTTGGAATATATAGTGTAGGAAGGTGGATAACATGCAGTAAGTCTGGAGAGATAGATTGGAACCCGAAAGTAAAACATTTTAAAATCCACGGTTAAAAAAAAAAAAAGTTTTTGTTCTATCCTACAACAGGGGTTTGTAACCTGAGGTCTGTAAACTTAAAAAAAAAAAAAGATCTGTTAAATATAATTTGTTTCTTTTGTAATCTTATGCATTTATTTTTTAAAACATTTTATTTATATTATTTTTATGTCAACAAAATTTCCCTTGAATTTCTCCCCACCCACCAGAGAACTACCCCACATTTAAAAAAGAATATTTTAAAGGAAAAAAAAAAGAAAAACAATGATCAGCAAAACCAATCAATGCATAAAAATAAATCTGAAAATATATGTAAATGCTCCATACATTTGAAACTCCCACTTCTGCAAAGGAGTAGGGAGGATGTCATATCTCTTATTTTCAACCACACTATGGCTTTGTAATTTTGTAATATTCACTTTTGGTTGCTTTGTGGTGGTGGTGGTTTTTTCATTTACATTGTTGGGGTCATTGTGTAGGTTTCTTGATTTTGCTTCTTTCCCTATATCTGATCACACACATCTTTCCATGATTCTCTTTATCATATTCATTATTTCTTATGGCATAGTAATATTCCATTTATTCATCTGCTATGAATTATTTAAGCATTCCTCCACTCAGTGGGAATCTACTGTGTTTCTGTTTTTTCTCTATATATATTTGATTTGATGGATTTAAAAACAACCTTCTAATAAATGATCCATAGGTTTCATCCAACAGCCTAAGGGGTCCAAATGAGGTCGAAGAACTCCTATCCTGAAGATAATAGGGATCAACCATGGTGAGAAGTATACCAGGTGAGATCTATGCCATCAGAAGACTATATTGTTTTAACTATGAGGGAAAGATTCCAGAACAGAGAAATAGGAGACAGAAAGACAAATAAGGAAATTATTTATGTAGTCCACATAAGAGGAGTTGAAGACCTAAGTTAGGCTGGTGGCTGTATAAGTGTAAAAAAGGGGACAGGTACTATATGAGAAATGTTGTAAAGGTCGTATGCCCAGGAATTGAAAAATAATTGAATTTGAGAAGGTGTAAAAAGATGAGAGTCAGAAATGAATCACAAGTTGCAAACTTGGATGACTGATAGGATGGTGGTTTCTCAATAGAGTTGGGAAAGTTCAGAAGAGGGGTGGATTTAGGGGAGAAAATGAAGAATTCACTTTGGCCCCAAAGGCTTAGAACAGTGCCCAATAAGCTTAATCAACGTTTGTTGATAAGTTGTTTTGGGAAATGTTGAATGTGGGACATCAGTGAGGAGTTCTACCCAAAAGGCGATCAGAAATCTGAAATTAGAGTTCAGAAATGAAATTAGATATGGATTGAGTAATTGCAAGTTGTGGTAAGAATAAAGAATAGGTTTAGGAAGAATAAGACAGAGAAAATGCTGTAACAGAAGAGTATAACCATCAAAAGGAATTTCTAATTTCAAGATCATGAAGTTCTAGGGCAGTGATATGACCATCTCTGCAGGTGCATGGCGTATAATAGGCATTTAATAAATACTTGTTTTGTTTTTTGAAAGAGTGGAGATAAAGGTCATACCAAGATTAAGTGAAAGGCCAGTATGCTTACATGATCACTGTAATTTCACTAACTATACTGATATCTAGACTAGAGATTTCAACTTACAGGACTCAAGACTTAGCTCTGCAATGCCCTACCCTGGAGCCCAAGGCCCTAACCGGTGAGAACTTGAAACACCTACTGAATCAGATTTGGTGCTGCAGCTGCCTTCCCACACCCTTTGTGCTCAGAAACTCTAATGTTAATGGAATATAAGATCTTCCCTATCCATTAATAGGTCTCATGGTGAACCCATTAGGGGGCACTGAGTCTGGAGGGTTGTGACGCCTTCTGACTCTGAGAAGTGTATATATACTCTAAGTTGGTATTTTGCTGTGGGGGCTTGCGTATGAGAAGGCTCTTTTGATTCCCTGGTTGAGATTCTGAGTGGCCACATGTTCAAGAGCTCCCTGACTACTTAGATGTAAAGGCTCTCTCGATCCAAGCAGGTATGTAATATGTGTAGTTGATTCAGGCAGTTAGAGCCCTGTGTGTTGGTCTTTATTTATCTGCTTGTATTTTCTCTGTATTTTCTCTGTTTGTATTTCCTCTGAAGTTCAGGGTGTTGCCTTTTCCCCTGAATTAGAGAATGTAATTAAAAAGGATGTCGATCCCCCCTGAACAGCTATCTTTCCTAGTAAAGTAGATCTAAGAACCTGTGTGAGCAGCCATCCTAGATATGCCAGCATGGTTGCTACTACAGAAACCCACCCTCAACTTTCTAGATCTGCAACTCTAATGAAGTCCACTGCTACTGGAAAAGGGATATCAGTCTATTTCCTTATGGCTTCATTATTTTTCCCTGTAAATTTCCTCATCAAAATATCTGTCCTTGTTCACTACTCCTCCGTAGGTCTCTGTCTATTAGAATGTAAGCACTTTGAGGTCAGGGACTATTCAGTTTTTTTATTTTTGATCACTATGGCTTAGCACAATGCTTGAAACATAGTAAGTATTTAACTTTTTTTCCATGCATGCATTCATTCATTCATTCTTCAGGCATTCATTTATTCATTCATTAAAAGAAGCTTCAGAATGAAAATAAATTTTCCAAAGATAATGGCAAGAGTTGGGTTAGGAGAGAAGTTTATTGGCTAGGAGATGCACTCCTTACCTAGGAAAGAAAAGTGAATGACTTGAAAGCCACTGGATGAGAAAAATAATTATCTTAACACAGATGAAGTGAATCTAAAATAATAAAACAGCATTTATATAGCACTTTAAAGTTTGAGAAGTGCTTTACAAATTATCTCATTTGATCCTTGCAGTATTATAAGGTGGCTATTATTCTTATTGCCATTTTGTAGATGAGAAAACTGAGGCAAACAGGTTAAATGACTTGTCCAGGGTCATACAGCTAGAAGGTATCTGAGGTGGGATTTGAACTCAGATCTTTTTGACTCAAAATCCACCACTATCTACTGCACCAATTTACTGCCGAAGGAAGATATGTTGCTGAGGGTCAACGGTAAAGTGAGGATCTCCAAGTGGCAGTGGCTCATGGCTTTTCTAGAAAAGGTATCAAAGGATGAAATGCCTTCCAAAGAAAGCTAGATTCTTTTTTCAGCACCTGAAGATGAGACATAAAAGGAAGAGCCTGGCCTTTAATCCCCGCTTGAAAAGGCTTCTGATTTTCTAAACTTGAACTTTGTGCCTTAGTTACAGTCACACCCTGGAATCTCCCTCAGTCCCTGGGGGCCTTCTCACTCTGGAATATCCATCATTCCCTGTGGCCTTCTCATCCTGGCACATCCCTCTCCTTTGCCAGCCCCCTTTTCCTTCCTGCCACTGGAGAGGCCCATTTTGAGGAGAGGTCCAGTCCTGTCAACCTTCATTCCCTTCCTGGCAATGCTTCTGACTTTCTGAGCTTCCAAACTTGCCTCTGTACTGACTATCTTGCTCCCCCTCTCAGCCTTGTGACTCCCTTTTGTTCAAAATTACAAAATGCAATGCAGAAATATATTAACATATGTAATGCTCTGAATACTAGGACTGCCTTCCTTTTTTCTTGGATTTGTTACGTCTAATGCTTAGCACAATGTCAGGCACATAGTAAGCCCTTAATAAATTTTTGCCTTGTCTTGTCTCAATCATTCAAGCTAGAGTGAATGTTCTAGAGGGCACAGTGATATGGGTGGGCAGCAGAGAATAGTGACTGGGAAAGACTGGGGTTCAACTGGATAGTAATAAAAATGTGGCAAGGTTTAGTGGGAGAGAGAGGTTTTTACTCCGAATCTCTTAGCATTAGGGAAGCAGGGCGTGAAAGTTTGCTCAAAATGGGACAGGGAAAGTGCTGTTTGATAGGAGAACTCAGCCTGTTGGGAAGGGAAGGCTGCCTGATTTCATCTCTACTCACTCACCTCCCTGGATTTCATGGTGACAGAAGATGTGGATTTGGCAGATAGGAATGATCAGCAGTATGTGGTGATAGACAGTGTCTATACCATTGACAGTGACAATCTAAAGGGTGATGTTGCATGGGAGTTTTTATCCCCAGTCCCTTTGGAGAGGCATTAGGATGGTGATGTAGAATTTCTTCTTCTCTGCTGAGTCTTTTGGTAAGGAATAACTTTCAGGGAATAATTATTCAAATTGCAAAGGAAGACACTGTTTTGCAAATGGATTTGGTACTTTTAAATAACTTTTCTAAATGATGAGATATCCTCATGTTTTTGGCAACATAGAGTTTGATTCTTAAAAATTTAAGAGCGCCTGCTTAGTCAGAAAAAATATCAGTTGTTTAAAAACTAGATACGCTAATGGCCACATTTAGCTATCTATACTTTGTTTTTTATTTTTTATTTTTCCAAATCTTAACAGGAGAAGTGGAACTTAAGCAAGAAATCAGGTATGGTCATAGCTTAAAGGTTGCTAAATCTGAATTAATGGTTTCACGGGAAACCTTGCCTACCAATCCTGGTCTTGACAAGGATTCAACACCTTGCAGTGTAGACAAGACTGAAGGTCCTGAGCAAAAGGCAAAACAAAGGCCTAAACCTGAGGAATCACAGGTTCTCAGAGGCCAACGGAACTTTGGGAGTCAGCTGGCCCAATAGTACCTCACTGAGAATACTACCTACGATATTCTTTAAAAGTGATCATCCAGTCTTTTCTTGAAGACTGCTAAGGGGGAATTTACTACCACTTGAATCAGTCTGTTTCTACTTTTGTATAACTAGACTTGTTAGGAAGTTTTCTTATTCCTAACTTAAAGTCAAAAATTTCCCTTTTTTATAACAATATCACCCAAATGTAGAAAGAAATAAAGCAAAGACCCTACTTTGTGGTACCAGATGTAGGACCAAGAAGGAGACTTAAGTTCAATTCCCACTCCTTAAATGCTAATTAACTGTGTCGCTGGAGGAGTCATTAAACCTCTATAAGATTAATTTCCTCATCTATAAAGATGGGAACAATAAATATGTAAAAACCTATTTCACATGGCTGTTATTAGGTTAAAATATGATAGAGCACAAAGTTTATAAGTACTTGGTAAACTCTAAAAAGCTACATAGATCCCAAATAGTGTTTATATATTCACTTGTACAGTTAACAACTCTTAGCCAAAAAAAAAAAAAAAAAAACTTTCTTAAAGACATTTTGCAAAATACAATTTGCAATATTTTCTAAGTGCTCTCTAATTGTGGTATATAGGCATTAGGGATTTATGCTAATGAGATTCCTATCAAACTGCTAAGAACATCTCACATTACTATATGGAAGCTATTTCATTTATTCTCCCCAAATCCTTAAATACTAGGGTAGCCAGGTAGCTCAGGGGATAGAGTATTGAGCCGAGATTCAGGAAAACTTATCTTCCTGAGTTCAAGTCTAGCCTCTGACACTTACTAACTGTGTGACCCTGGGCAAGTTACTTAACCCTATTTGCCTCAGTTTCATCATCTGTAAAATGAGCTAGAGAAGGAAATGGCAAACCATTGTAGTATCTTTGCCAAGAAAACCCCAGATGGGGTCATAAAGAGTCAGACATGACTGAAAAACGACTGAATACCAGCAATCCTTAAGTATTACAGAACCACAGCCTTGGAGCTGGAAGAGATCTCAAAGGCCATCTAGTTTAACCCATGCCTGAACAAGAATCCTCTCTACGACATACCTGAAAAGTGATCATACCCATGTTTATTTATAACTCAATTCAATCCAAATCAATTTAACAACTTTTACTGTGTATAATGTACAAGGCCAAAAGCAGCTTGGCATACTGCAGAGAGCTATTTGTGGAGAATAATAATAGTGGGCATCCGTATAGCACTTTAAGGTTATTGCTAAATGCTCTTCATACAGTATCTCATTTGTTAGCCCTTTGAAGTAGATGCTCTTCTTATATCCCCATTTTTCAGATGAGAAACTGAGACCAGGAGCCATGAATTATGCAAGATGTCACAGCTAGTGCCAGTTGAGACTCCAAGTCCTCCAGATTCCAAGGTGTTCTATCCGTTGTGCTCCTTAATTGCATCAAATGTAGAGTTGATGACTTGTGTCCAGATGCTGCTTCAAACACATACTATGAATAAGTCATTTATTAGACTGTGTGCCCCAGGTATCTTTGAGTTGCAGGTATCTTAAAATGCTATTATGTTGTTATTATTATGTTACATTGGTAGAGGGAATTTCCTCAATCTTCATTCCCTATAGCAATGAAAGCAGAGATTCATTTCTTTAAAAATGTTCATGAAAGAGTAGTAAATAGTTTAACTCACTATTTCTTCATTATGAGACAAAAGGAAACCAGAATGGTTCATTCAATTAGTTGTACCTGATTACATTTTTAATAGGTAATTCAACATATTCTCATGGGAAAATTCTGTTTCTCTTGGATCAGTTAAAATAAGTGACTTTCACAAATGCACTTTTACCCTTGGCATTTTTGGTAAGACTGTACAGTCATCAGGATACACACACCATACATACGTACCCCACCTCCATATGCACACCCCCAGTTTGTTACAAATACATACACTCATTCATTTCTTCATACAACAAACTATTTTAAGCAAATAAATCATTCTGACTATCATAGATACTCTAACTACAAAGGGCATATGGAAGAAGATGCTATCTGCATCCAGAGAAAGAACTGAAAACTAGAAGCATGTGTAAAATGTATTACATACACACACATGCATACATATATACATACACATATTTGTTTCTAATACTAGTTATCTGTAGGGTGGGGGAGGAAGGAAAAAATTTATATGATAACTTTATTATATAACATTATATATGTATAACTTTATACATTATATATATAACTTTATTATATTACATTATAACTTTATTACATATTTTAAAAGGAATAGCCAGTTGTACATCATTGATTTCACGTGCAATCATCTTTTTATTATCCAGTGTTATGAAAATGCTTGTCTTATTCCACAAATTAAAAATAAAATTAAAAGACACATAAAAAGGTGCCTACTATATATACAAGGTGCTTTGGAGATACGAAGATAAGTAAGATATAGTAAAGGATGTAATAGAGACAAGAAATATGTACCCCTCTTTTCTCTAAAAATTTATTGTCATACAAATTAAAATGTGATAAGTGCATAGAAGTATAAATATAGTGGTATAAGTTCAATTCTTAATAAATTTATTTAAATAATATGATTTACCACATCAACTTTTCAAGTTAAATTGAGGAGGCAAAAGAAATGCCACTTTATCTCTCACCACATGCTGCAGAAATTAGTAAAGTCCATGGGCATCAAACGAACAAATTTTTTTTTTCTGTTGGTGGAAATTTTTAGTAGAAACTCTTAAAAACACATTGCCACATTAGATTGGTTTCAATGGCACTCAGAATTCTGGAAGAACCGTTCTAGTTTGTCTGGATTGTTTGTTGGATGCCTATATGTCAGGTTCATTTGAAGAAGGAGAGGAAGGAAGAAAGAGAAGGAGGAGGAAGATAAGGAGGAGGAGGAGGAAGAGAAGAATAGAAGAAGAAGAAAAAGAAGAAGAAGAATAAAAGAAGAAGAGAAGAAGGAGGAGGAGGAGGAGAAGAAGAAGAGACTGCCTTGTTAGAAAGTATTTATTTATTTATTTTGCTTTTTGGAGGGGGGAAGGCAGAGCAGTTGGGGTTAAGTGACTTGCCCAAGGTCACACAGCTAGTAAGTGTTAAGTGTCTGAGGTTGGATTTAAACTCAGGTCCTACTGACACCAGGGTTGGTTCTCTATTCACTGTGCTACCTAGCTGCCCCAAAATAATTTATTTTTAAATGTTTAAAAAGAGCACAGCTGGTGTCAGATTCTAGCCCTGACCAATTGATAGTTCATGAGCAGGCAGTTAATAACTGCCCAAATGACCTACAGTAATGGGGTATGAAGACACTACCCTTGACCTCTGAGAAGCACAGGCCCATTTTCAAGGCTCAGGTAGTCTTTGTGACTGTTCTCTGGGGCCTTCTTGCTAATGGGATACAAAAGGAGAAACAACAATTAAAAAAAAAAAGGAGCTTTCTGATTGAATAGGTTTTATTAGCTCAAGGATGGAATTTGAAAGAATTAGTGTATTTATCTCCCTCTTCCCCTTTCCCGATTTTATTGTCTTAACACCTGATTTTGAATGTCTGGAGTAAGTCTTCTATCTAAATACCCAAGGGGGAATATTCACCAATAATGGGCTTCGTTTAAACAACTAGAAGGGCATTATAAAATCATTTTAACTTACCAGTCTCATTCAAAGCTCCTGCAGTTAGGTAGCAGGAGAGGGAAATATTGTTATTGATGCTGCTATTTTCATGTTTGAGATTGTAAAGTAAAAACAGAAGGAAGTTAAAATTAATCTGCTTGGAACCAGGCAAAACCTGTACACAATCACAGACACATCGTACATATGATGACCAACCTTGATAAACTGGACTATCCTCAACAATGCACAGCTAAAGACAACTCTACAAGCCTCAAGATGGAAGGAGATACCTAAACTCAG
>CM053585.1:139266188-139294523 GCA_028646515.1 Pseudochirops corinnae
AAAAAAAAAAAGAATGATTCCGCAAAAAATAAAATAAAATAAAATAAAATTAATCTGCTTGGGAATTCAGGTGGATGGTGTTGGTAAGCACTCACAGAATGATATCTTCTAACAGTTGGTGCTATACTTCACTGTTGTTTTGAATTTGCTCATTGTAAGAGCAGCAGGTTAAAAGGTTTAAAGGGAAAGGGAATTTTGCAAGGTGGCTTTTTTTTTTTGCAAGGAATTTTGCAACTTATGCAAGGTGGCATGAATTAGCATGGCCTATTTTTAGTGCCTGGTTTCTTCAGAGGCTATATCAATGTTACAACTGTGAGGAGAATTTATAGGAACAACAGGGAACCTTACTGACGATTGGTAGATGAAGTTTATTGAACTAAAATTCCATTCTTGGATGACCAGCAACTGAGGAGACAACACATGGTACCTTCCTCACTAACTCTTTCAAGAGAGAGAAAGAGAGCAGTATCCCAGGGTGCAAACTCTGTTAAAATGAGGGCATACGGCATCCATCATCTTTTCAACTACAAAACCAGATCTTTTCACCAAATATTGTTCTCGTTCTCTGACTTACAGGTCAGATGGGGGACGTGTGGAGGCTCACAGAGGGAAGCCATCCACAGGTTCATATGCAGTAGGGGAGTTTCCTCCCTCAGGAACAAACTTCACATACCTCTGCCCTGTCATGACATTCCACTCTCACAGCAGGCAGGGGAATTTTAGGGACCCTACATGGCTCCTGACTGAGTCTACAAGAAGTGATGTTGTACATAGTTTCTGTGCATAGGAAGCATAAACTATCAGCTACTGAGTCAGTGATACTCTTCTTGTGATGTCTTCTCTGCCCCCCTCCACCCTTGTCATCCTCTAAACCATGCAGCTGCAACCACTTAGCCCCCACCTGTGGGTATAGACCCAATCCAGGCTTTCTGACCAATCCCATTTCTAGTTAGAAGGAATTGTATAGTTCTACCCTCACCATCCAGTCGACCATGGGTTTAGTCTTCTTCTAACCTTGTGCTTAAATGCTAAACTGATCTTTTGCCTAGCTACCCTATGTCTAGGGTAGGGCCTTGGATTCCAAATCCAGTAACAACATCTATGTCTTCACAGAATCATGAAATTTTAGAGTTGGAAGGGACCTTCCCATTGTTAAATAAAAGTCCCTATAAAATATTTTAAATGAGTTATCATTTTGACTTTGCTTGCAAACCTTCACTGAGAAGGATCCCACTATACCCAAAGGCAGCCCATTCCACTATGGGATCATTTTGTGTAATATTTCCCTTTCCCAAAAGCTCCCCCCCTCCCACACACACACACATACACACACACCAAGCCTAAAGTATTCCTTTTGCAACTTCTACTTATTGCTCCTAATTCTGGCAACTTGGTCAAACAATAACGAGTCTAAATTGCCTCCTATATGGCAGGGCTTCGAAGGCTTAGGTAGCTAGCTATCTTTTTGCCTTTATATCTTCTCTGCCAGTTAAACATGCTGAAATCCTTGAGGCCTTTTAGCACCCTGGTCACCCTTCTGCTGCTGATTTCTAGACTCTGGATGTCCTTCATGAAATGTTTTGTGCCAAACTGAATATGGCACTTCAGATATGGTCTGACCAGGGAAGAGTAAAGGTACCATGGAGTGTTTAATGGAGACAAAAGTTGTATTGGGTTTTGTTTTTGTTTTTGAAATTTCATTATTTCGATTGACTTTTACTACTAAGTTTTCAGTTCACTCAAATTTTTAAATGTTTTGCTTTTTACAGTTGAACTGCCATTTTCACCATGACACCGTCATCTCATAACTTGTGAAAATGATTTTTAAAATTTCAGTTGTCAGACTTAACCTTGACCTATATTAAATTTCTGCTTATACAGTATTCCTAATATCTTAACCTGTTGACATCTTTTTGGATTTGGACTTTGTTAACTAGAATAAGGCATTTTTATCTGAGATACTGACAAAAAGTATTAAAAGACAGAAATTCAAGCACTAATCTATGAGCCTTCTTCTAGAGACCTTTTCTCACCTTCCCATGCATGCCTTATTCATAATTATTCTTTGGATCCAATCATTCAACCTCTTCCAAATACACTTAACTGCATTTTTGTTCAGTCCACACATCTCCATCTTTTCTAAAAGTATAACTTGAGAGACCTTGTCAAATGTATTACTAGAATTTAGTTTATCTACATTTGTACCTTCCCCCTGGTCTACCCTTCTAACAGTTCTGTCAGATTAGAAATTTAGGTTAGTTTGAGATTGCCTTTACTGGTGGAGCTATCTTTGTGATCATTGCTTCCTGTTTAGACATTCACCAATCATCCTTTTAATGATGCATTTTAGAATTTCACTAGAAATTAAAGTTTCACTGCACTTTCCAAATAAAATTCTCCATTCCAAATATGTGGCCCCTCTCTTGTTCTAGAGTTGGTCTCTAAACAGAAGCCCTTGGAGCTAGGTCTCTGTTCCCTGCTGCTGACCTCCCTGTTACTAACTGCCTGCCTTCTTGGCTGCCTACCTATTGCCTGCTGTCATCACCTTTCATGAAAATATCCCAAGTACCACCTGCCTATCTTGTACTCTAGACATCCTTGGGATTTTTATTGCCTCTGTACTGACCTCTTCCCGTTTCCTACACACAGTTCTTTCTATTCAGGCTCATCTTACCACCTAGTGAATCAGATTTATGATGCTTGCTGTCTCACATAGAATATGGCATGGGTGAACTAAGAATTTTGGAGAAGGGTTGTTTTTCTCCCCTAATACTGACTGCTCTATACTCATTTCCTTACTTATGGAAGAAGTTTAGAGTTCACTATTTTTTAGTTACACTAGAAGCACATTTCCCCAAAGATCCTGTGATCCAAATTATAATTTGAGCCATTTCCCTATAAATCCCTTGATATTGTGCTTTGCAGACAGGCTAACCCGTAATTATTGGTTCTAGCCAGTTTTTCATGGAAATGACAATAATGCAGAAATGACTCAGTTATTTTCAGTTGAATTCCTTGGCGTGTGACCGTAGACAAATCACTTAATCTCTTTTAACCTCAATTTACTGATTTGTAAAATGGTGATTATATGAATATCTCTAGCATTAATTTACAAAATTATTGTAGTAAAAGAAAAAGGTCTTTCAAAAGCTCTTTGTCAATGTAAAGAACATTATTTCAGTGTCAGTTATCATATTTATTGTTATCTAAGGTCAACAACTTGGGTAGTAAATCAAAGATCTCATCCAAATTAAACCAAGACCAAAAGAAATAACAAAAACAAAAACCAACCCTTGGCAAACCCTTGAATAGACCATGGTTATTTTCTGGAGGGCTAGAAATGACTTTGTGGATTACTATGATGTCCCTAATAGAGTATTGAAATTGTGCTACTGATAACCCAACAATAGAGATGATAGCAGTTTCTAAGTAGAGATATTCTTTTTCATCTCATTTCTACCAGTGGGCTATGTTTTGTGAAATTAAGGATAAAGAAGTGCTTTCCTAGTTGACTTTGTTTTTATACTTGTTAAGAAGGTTAGGTTTGTATAAGTAGGTGTTAGAGTAAACTCAGAACTCCTTGCTATGGACAGACTAAATTCCCATGAAGAAATGCACTGGGGCTGATATGCTTGGCTAGAATAGCCGGAGATAAACAGATAAGGCAGCCACATTTTGAACAAAAGGAAAGATAAGTCATGATGCATGCTAAACATCAATTCATCCTGTGGGAATTCAGGAGAGGCTATCACCTTAAGACCCACCACTGCTGTCAACCCTTTTCTTAAAAGTCCTTTCCCAAATAGACTCACACGCAAAAAGAAAGGGATATCCACGAATCTGGTTTTATTTGTATAAGAGGGGCAAAGAGTCTTAAAATATTTTGTTCTAGTAGCAAGTTTTTTTTTTTCACTATCTAGAATGTTATCTACATTGCCAAAGAAGATAAGTATGAGATAAAGAATAGTGTTGTTCATTCATTCAGTTGTGTTCAACACTTTGTGACCCCATGGAATATAATACACCAAGACCTTCTATCTTCTACTATGTCCTGAAGTCTGTCCAAGCTCATGTTTGTCTCCTGCCATCTTTTGTATCCATTTTATCCTCTGCCATATTTTGCATCATCAGTTTTTTTTTTCTTCCATTGAGTCCTATCTTCTCATTATGGAGCTAAAGTAATTAAGCTTAAGTGTCATTATTTGTCCTTAACATGAGTAGTGTAAATTGATTTAAGTGTTGACTGATTTGACCTCCTTGCTCTCCAAGGGACTGTCAAAAGTCTTCTCCAGGACCACAATTCAAAAGTGTCGATTCTGCAGTGCTCACCTTTCCTTATAATCCAGCTCTCACAGCTATACATTACTACTATAAAAACTATCGCTTCAACTATATTGACCTTTGTTGACAAGACAGTATCTCTGCTTTTTAGTATGGTGTCCAGATTTGCTATAGCTTTCCTTCAAAGATGCAAATGTCTTAATTTCATGGCTGCAGTCACCATTTGCAATGATCGTTGACCCCAGGAATATAAATCTGACACTATTTCCATTTCTGCTCCCTCTTTTTCTTTTCTTTTTTCTTTTTTTTTTTCCTTTTACCAGGAGGTGATAGAATCAGTTGCCATTCTTAGGGTTTTTTTTTTAATGTTAAACTTCTAGCCAGCATTTACATTATCTTCCTTCACCCTCATCAAGAGGCTTCTTAATTCTTCTTCACTTTCTGCCATTAAAGTGATATTGCCTGTATATGAGACTATTTCTATCTTTTCTAACAGCCTTAATTCTGGCTTTTAATTCATCCAGCCTCTCCTTTTCCAATCTTAAACCAATCAGTTGTTCTATGTTCAGTTCTAACTCTTGCTTCTTGATCCTCAGGTTCCTCAGGAGATAAGATATGCAACTGAACGTAGAGATAAAATATGTCCATTAACAAATTAGCTTTATTGTTCCTAAGTAATGAATGGCTCCTAGAAACACTATTAAGAGCGTGAACTTATATAATGACATTGAATTTGGAGGGAAGGATAATTTCTTTTTCCAAGATGCAAGGTGAAATTTATGTATTATCCCACTTTCCTTCTTCCTCTCTCTCCCTGGAAGAGACAAACAATCATAGTGACCACTGGACTAACTAAATGAGTGGTCTCCAGCTTCTAGGCTGTGGATAACAACTGATGTGGAAAACTTTTTTAGTCACTCATTTAGTCATTCCCATTCACTTTATGTGTTGTCTCCCCCTCTTTGCTTTTTCTTTTTATTATGGAGGATCTGAGTAATTTATAAGTCTGAAAAAAAGAAAGCATCTCTCATATTATTCTTGTAGAAAAGATGGCTAGATATGGGCTAGACAATAGTAAAATTAAGTGATTTCAGAATTGGCTGAATGGCTAGACCCAGAGAGTAGTCTTTAGTGGCTCAATGTCAACTTGAAAGGAAGTATCTTGGGGAGTGGCCTTGGGATCTGTGTTTGGTCATGTATTTAGCATTTTGATCACTGACTTGGCTAACAGTATATATGGCATGGTTGTCAAATTTGCAGATGACACTTAAGCTGAGAGGGATAACTAACATACTGATAGCTTTTAACATTGGGGGAAAAATAATAAGATGAAATAAAACAGGGAGAAATGTAAAGTCTTACATGGTACATTAAAAATACAACATGGGGTTGGTATATTTATGCAGGAATTTGTTTGAAAAAATAATGATCAGAAAGAATCCAAATAGTAGGAATGTACCTCAAGGAGATCAGTGATGAAAAGAAAGGTCTCATAGAGACAAAAATATTTATTACAGCATTTTTTGTAGTATCAAAGAACTGGAAACAAAATAGCTTCCCATTGTCTGTGGGAATAACTAAGCAGATTTTGGTACACAAATGTAAAGGAAAACTATTATGCAATAATAAATTATGGAAATGAATACAGAGAAGTATGGGAAGACATATGAACTGATGCAAAGTGAAGTAAGTAGAACAGAGGTGTATACACACACACATATACACATACAACTACAACTATGTAAATGGAAAGGACAAAAACAAAGACAGAAATGGAATGCTGTGAAATTTTTTTTGATCAAGTCTCATCTGAGAGAAGAGAGATGAGAATAAACTTCCCTTCCTTCACTGAACAAGTAGGGTACTGTGGATATGGCATACCACATATACATACAATCCAATTCGGTTTGTGGATTGGTCAGTTTTGTTGAACTATATTTTTTCTTTCTTTTTTTATTCTTTGTTATAAGAAATGACTTTCTGAATAAGAGAAATGGAGGTATATATTAAGAAATGAAGATAATATAAAAGCAAGTTATATCAATAAATATTCAAATGTAAAAACTTAAAAATTAAGAAAAAAAAGATGTAGTTTTAGTAGACTGTGAACTCAAAATGATGTGATACAGCAGCCTGCCGCTCTCTGTATTCAAGGCTAATGAGACAGAAATTTTAAAAAAGCATCGTTTCCTGTTACAGACATTGATGTTTCTACTGTAATTGTCCCCATTCAGACAGAGCATATCAGGACTATTACGGTCAATTCTAGACAGCAACCTGTTTTAGAAAGGACATTGTGCTTGTATACATTTGTGCTTGTATACAGAGTAGTTGCTTAATGAATGCTCATTAACTGACTGTTTGATTGGTTGATAAGCCAGAGAACATCGAGAGTTATACAAACAGGATGGTGGAAGGCCTCAAGTTCATACCGTGGGGGGATTTGAAGGAACTGAAGATGCTGAACTCCAACACTCAAGTGAAAACTTAGGGAAGAAATGATAATTGTCTTTAGGCATGTGAAGGGCTGTTGTGAAGATGAGAAGTTAATCATCAAATTTGTTTGGCTTTCCTCTGGAGCAGTGGTTCTCAACCTTCCTAATGCTGCAACCCTTTAATACTCGTATGTGGGTGTATCTGCATGTGGGCGGACCTGCCTGGAGACGGATAGAGGAGTGGTGTCTCCATTCCTAAGACCATTGGAAATATGTTTTTTCCAGTGGTCTTAGGTGACCCCTGTGAAAGAGTCGTTCGACCCCCAAAGGGGTCACAACCCACAGGTTGAGAACTGCTGCTCTAGAGAAAGAAGCAGGAGTAATGGGGGAAGGTTGAAAAGAATCAAATTGAGACTTGAGATAAGGAAAATCTTCCTATTGAAAAACATCTCAAAATGTATTGGTTTCCCCCTCCTTGGACATCTTCAGAACAAAGCTGGCTGATCATCATAGGTTACATGGAAAAGAGAATTCAGTTCAGGCCTTTCTACTCAAGTTCACTACAGGCAAGTCACACTTTTTCTGACCCTCACCCTGTAGGGAGACAGAACTAACACAGGGGTTAACAATTAGAAAATATTAGGTGCTTAATCATATTGTTCCACTGTAATTGTCATAGGAACCTAGAGAAATCAGTATGGATAGATGTGTTAGTAGGGACGACTTTGTTAAAAAAAATAGGTCTTATCTCTTGCCTTATACCACTTTCTACTATATAACTGCTACATATAGTCAAAGGATGATGTAAACATGGTCTGCTTGAAACACAGGTAGTTTTTTGCTGTCCTGCCAAAATTTCCCCCTAAAAAATTTTCATTATAGTTGGATTAATGAGATGGTAGAAAAAAAACAATTAAGTCCTTCCACCTACCATATTTCACTTCATAATCATAGCAAATTTTATGCCAATTTTTTTTTCAAATAAGTGGATTGTGACCATTACATGAAATTTTTAAAAAATTGTGTCGATATTACTTGTCTTTTAGTTTCCTTCAGTCTTGAACCAGCTTTTCACCCCATTTTCACCGTTTTTACAATTTTTCACTGAAAATTGTCTTTCTGCAGCTATTTCCATGGTGTTCTGTGAATACAATTACTTTCAGCTTGAAGCCTATAGAATTGTTTTTATATTTACCCATAATCAGAAAGAAATGCTTCACATATTAATGTATTGGTGACCGATGAAAAGTACAGTTAGGTTGCATGGGAAGATGAAAGTCTCACCATTTCATGTGACTTACTTATAGCAGCTTCACCTACCTACTCACTCCCCTTGGGCCTACATCTCTCCTTTGGATTGAGTGACAATATCGTTAGTACTGCAGCACTCTAAACAAATCATACAAATCTGCTTTCAGAAATATACTGATGATGCCCTTACACTGAGAATTCCAGGCTTGTAACTTGTAAAACACAAGAGATAAATGCATATCGGTGTGCGACTGGTGAATATGTTGTCGCTTAAGTGGCATGATAATTATGCAGTAAAATAAAAATTATGCAGTAAAAATTATGCAGTAAAATATCAGAGGTGTCAAATATGAGCTCCATGAATGTGTCCTGAACCATATAATTAGGAAATATTTAACAAAATAAATAAAAATTCCGTAAAACATAGATAATGTTAATACGTGGTTTTCTAAGCCAATATGAGACTAAACACATATCCTTACATAGCCCATTTTAATTTAAGTTTGATACCACTGGTCTACATGATCCAGTAACACTGGCTTCCTTATATTTTTCCACACAAGTATTCTTCATCTCCCAACTCTGTGCGTGCATCTCCACTAGCTGTCCCCCTTGCCTTGAAAAATTTCCCTCTTCATCTCTGCCTTCTGTCTTCTTTCAAGTGTCAGCTAAAGTCCCAAATTTTACAAGGAACCTTTCCCATTCTTCCTCAATCCTTGGGCTTTCACTTTGAGATAATTTCCAATTTATCCCTTATGTATCTTGTGGTTATTTGCATAGTGTTCCCCAGTTAAACTGAGCACCTAGAGAGCAGGGACTATTTTGTGTTGTTCATTTTTTTTTTTTCTATTCTTTGTATCCCAGGATTTTAGCACAATGTTTGGCACATAATACACACTTAATAAAGGCTGGTTGATTTGACTTCTTCACCAGAAGTTAAGTTTTGGTTCAAACTATGTGATCTTAGAAAATTTTCTTAACATTTTTGAGCCTCAGTTTCTTAAGCTACAAAGTAGCTTCTCTACGTCATAGACTTATAAGGACCAAATCACAGTATGTGCCTGTATACACATGCACACACACACACACACACACACACACACACATACATATCCAAATGCATATTATATATACACCCAAATGCATATTTATACACATAGGTATACATGCTGCTTTGTAATCTTAAGCTAGTATGAACATATTAGCTATAGTTATTATAACAGCAAAATATGATGCTTTATGCTGAATTATGAAGTTTTTTCCCAAGCTTTCAGTTTATGGATATTACTTTAAAATATACTTTAAAAGCGTGCACATAATGTGCCTTTAATTATTTTTCAAATTAGCTTCGAACTTACCTCAGACAGCTGCACAACATACGCCTCAACTTTTGTCTAATTCCTGAGCTATCTGAAAAACACTCTAGCTACATATGACTTCACTTTTCATCTTTTCATATCTACAGAATATCTTTCAAATTTACCCAATTTTTTTTTCTTTCAATTTCTGTCAACAGCGGGATACCTTCATTACTCATTTTGCTGTAAACTTTGGGTGATCTTGTACACACGAGTCCTGTGTGACTCCTAGGAGAGAAAATGCTGCAAATATGCTTTTGATTTCCAACCAGGGTTAGCTTCAGCTATAATTTTCAGCCCTTGCAGCTGATATGACAACAGCCACCATGCCCAGAAATAAAAGGTATTAATGAAATTGCCTTGCTTTGTCTAAGGGGATACCTAATATTTCCCCATAAAAAATAACATTCCATATTTCCTCTTAACAACAGTAAATGTATCCCAGGGAACTTATTATTCCCTTCACAAACACAGAAGAATATGATGACTAAAAAAATGTCATGTATCCAAAGAAAATGTTGTGTGTCTCAAGTGTTTTTTGGATTGCTGCTAATGTTGATAATCTGCCACCACTGTTTGTAATTTCATCCTTTTCTTCCCCCATCAAACTGGTCTAACTCAGAGTTAAAGTCTGTGTGGAAATAGCATGTGGAAGGAAGAAAATTGGTGTGTTTATCTCAACACTTTAGAACCGATTTCCTGTCGTGAGTTCCAAGCCCTTCATGTTGGCTCTTCTCATTTAAGTAGGGGATGCCCATTCTTCTTGTTCTGATGTTGACATTGGACTAAGCAAAAACCCTGGAATGTTTTCTGTGCAGCATTTTCTTTTCTTTTGAGCAAAAACTGAAAATATGTTAGGAAAGATTTGCATAGTTTCTCATTGGGGTAGCTGGGCCATATGTCTCTTGGGGCATTGGAAGATAAATGTGTGGAAGCAAATACTTCCAGACTTTAATTCTTCATATAACTCTTCACAATTCAAATGTCTCAGATTCAAATCTGAAAGTGTAATTTATTTTCCTTTCCTTGGATTACTTTCTACCTTTCTGCCCAAAATCATTAACCACAAATGTAGTTTTGCTGTCTTGGGGGTGATTCCAGAATTCTCAGACAATTTTTCTATAGTTAGTCCTTTCTCATCTAAGATATTATTTCTAGGACTGTTTCATTATTTAAATTCTATTCACTATTTATGGGAAATTTTTCAAATCAATTTTCTTTTCTCATTATATCCTTGAAAGCCCCATGCTAAATACATTTTAAACACCTAGTATATAATAATAAACTTCACAGAATTCAGGAAATGTTGCCTTGAAAGAACTTTAGATTTAGATTTAATGTCAGAAAACCTGGGTTTAAGATTCATCTCTTTCCTTATCAATTGAATGACTTTTGGCCAGTCACATAACTCTTCTGAGCCTCAGTATTATCATTTTCTAAATGGAAATTTAAAAATACTTATACTAACTCCCTTACAGGATTGTGAGAAAAGATTTTGAAGACATAAGGAGTTGTATAAATATGAATTGTTTTTATTATTTATAGATATAACATAAATATTGATTATGGCACCTGATTTTTTTATTCATTTTGCAAACACCAAGATAATTTACAAAATTATATTACTAAATCATCTAAATGTGTGTGTAGAGAGAGAGAGATCTATTTCAACAGCTGTATTTCCAATCCACACAGATAGATATTGATCTACGCGATATAATATACATATATATGTGTACCATGTTTATATTGTATAGCTGTGTATATACACAGCTTGAAATCAGAAAGACTTGGGTCCAAGATCCACCTTTGACTCATGCCCATTATATTACCATCAACAAGTCAGTGATCTCAACGACATGAGCAATTGTCTTAAAAATATAGATTATAGGGGCAGCTAGGTGGTGCAGTGAGTAGAGCACTGGCCCTGGAGTTGGGAATACCCGAGTTCAAATCTGGCTGCAGACACTTAACACTTAGAAGCCATGTGACCTTGGGCAAGTCACTTAACCCCAATTGCTTTGCCTTCCCCCTGCCAAAAAGCAAATATATATATGTATGTGTGTATGTAGGTATGTAGGTATGTAGATTATAGGTGAGTTGTTCACCTGTACTCAATTTGGGGGAAGTGGCAGTTCCACAAGAAGAAATTCCAAACCAATGAATTACAGATCCACTCCCCCAAAATATATGTGTGTATAGGTATCAGATACAAACATACATACATACACACGTATGCATACATAAATATATGTATACAACTCTGTACTTTTAATGAGGTTCAATTCAAACTGGAACAATTGAAATTACAAAACTGGCAGACATTTAATAATTTGAAAAGATAAATATCATTCTAAGTTAACTTATCAGAATATATTATTGCCATACCAATTTAAAAAAAACAACCTAAAGTTAAAAAACTTTTTAATGAAATCTTGTCCTAATAGAGATCCTTAGGTCTGTGATAAGATACTGAATGGTTAGTAATTCCAAATAGTTTGTTGAAGTCTTTTCCATAAATACTATTTTGTCAACTGTGCCCTGAGCCCTTAAGAAGTTACTAATGAACTTTATCTCCTCAGGACTGATAATGATAAGGATTTTAAAAAGAAGGAAGAATGACCACCCACAGCCCAAGCTGTCTCAGAAGAACGATACCAAGTACCAGACCCACAAATACCACTATCAAGTGGTATACGAGTTGGGCCCCAGACTACCTGTTCTTTTGAGTGACATTCCTTCAGGGTTTTTAAAAATCAGACAATCTAAAGAAAAGAAAGAAGAACACATTTTTTTTTTAAATCCAGCTGAAACTCTTCAGAGAGTAAAGGCACATACCATCTCCCCTTGAGTTGTTTAAGTGAGGAAAAAAGAAGGTGTTGTCTTGATACTTTTTTAGGTGAATGAAACATGCAAAATGCAGATTTCTACCAGAAAGGCTCCCTAGGGAGTTGGAAAAAAACCATCAGTCCAGCTTGTACCAGAGAATACTGCCACAGGTAACAAGGTGTCAGTGGAGGGAAGGACATAGATGTTCCAGGGCATGAATCACTATTCTTGTCAGTTTCAACATGGAAAACATAAAAACAGTTTTTCATTTACAAGTTCCTACCCTCAATATATCCTCCCCAGTCAATAAGTTTGGGGCATCTTGTTGGTATAGTAGGTAGAACACTGGACCTGAAGTCAGGAAGACCTCAATTCAAATCCAGCCTCAGACATTGAATAGCTGTGTGACCCTGGGCAAGTCACATAACCTTTGTTTGCCTGTTTTCTCCTTTGTCAGAGGGGGATAACAATAGTACCTGCCTGTTGCTGTAGGGATCAAATAAGATAATATTTGTAAGCACCTAGTACACTGCCTAGCACTTTGTAAGTACTATATGAATATGAATTATGATTATTATACTTACATAGGTGAGAATCCAAACCCTTTACACAGCAAAAGGGAAGAATTCATCAACTTTGATATTTTGTTGCAAAGGGAAAAAATTTAACAACTCATTGGTATTCATTCCAGATTGTATAATGGCAGGGGGAGTGGGGTACAGGACTTCAAAATAACCTGATGACACTGGGTACATGCTATTTGCCATCTCATAATTTTAATATATTCATATATTGAATAAAATTGGGACTCTCCCAATGGCTATTCATTGTTTTGCTGGAAGACAGATAATTTGTCATTAGCAGCTTTTAGTTTTCTAAGTATTTTCAATCTCTTAGTTGCATAATAAGACCAACTCTTTTTTTTTTGACTCCAACCAAAATGCCCAATAGTAATAAAAGTGATCTAAAATTATTGCAGGGAAAGCTAGTTATAGTGTATAGAGCACAGACCTAAAATGAAAAGAAATTAGCTTGCTGTCGCATATACATCTTAGCTTTTTTGATATCTTTTTTTACCAGCCAGAAATTTCCTGAAGTACTTACTGACTTTTATTACTCACTTCCTTAGCTAGTGGCCCTTCCTGAAACCACTGTCCTGCTTTCCTACCTTTCAGATGTTGGTATAATGATAATGTTGGAGAAGATGATGAATCTCTCAGGCTGAAGGTTTGCTCTTGTCAACAAGGCCAATAGTGACTGTTTGATGAGTCATGCAGAAACTACCCAGATCATAGAATCATAGATGTTTTGTATAGAAGGGACCTCTTTAGATTGGGGACAGAGATCCTAAAGGGCAATGGCCTAATAACAGTCTTGTATGAGATTCTGACATAAAAAAGTGGGATGATTGCAAACTGTCTCAATCATGCCTCATTTAGAACACAGTGAGCACTTGGGTCACCAACCTAATCTCCTTTCCCAAACTCCTCATTTAAAACCAAGCTGGAGTCCCTTTATATTATTACAGAAGAGAAAGGGATCTTTTACGTGGATGAGTCATCAGTTGCACAACTTAGAAAGCACTATGGTGTGGTCACTCATCTAAAACTGAGGGAAACTTGTGAGCCCCCATTTTTCATTCTCTCTCTCTCTCTCTCTCTCTCTCTCTCTCTCTCTCTCTCTCTCACCTGAGCTACATAAACTCAGCACATTGGTTATTTCCATCCCTTTTCAATACCTACCTTACTTTAATGGCAGTACACTGCAATCATCCATAATCCAAGGAAGGTAGGAAGGAAGGATGGAAGGAAGGAAGAAAAAAAAGGAGGGAGAAAAGGAGGGAAGAAGCAAGCAAGGGAGTAAGGAAGGGGAGTGAGGGAAGAACAGAAGAAAAAAGAAAGGAAGGGATGGAGGTAGCTAGGGAGAGAAGAAGGAAAGAAAACAGAGAAGGAGGGAGGAAGTAAAGGGAGGGGAAGCATTTATTAAAGCAACAATGTGCCAGACACGGTGCTTTATAAAATCGCATTTACCTCATGGATATTTTCTCATTACCTTATAACAACCCGGGAAAGTATGTGCTATTATTATCCTCCTTATACAGTTGAGGAAACTGAGTCATACAGAGGTTAACTGACTTATCTAGGATCACACAACTGGTAGCAGATTGGATTCATACTCAGATCTCACTGACTACAGGAAACCCACCCCTCTTTCCATTGTGTAGCCTAATGGCTTATAAGAAAACAGTAAAGAAGTCTGTAGGGAAAAAAAGAGAAGATAGGGAAAGGAAGGGGAAGAGAAAAGAGAAGAGAAGAGAAGAGAAGAGAAGAGAAGAGAAGAGAAGAGAAGAGAAGAGAAGAGAAGAGAAGAGAAGAGAAGAGAAGAGAAGTCTGCTGGTAGAAACAGGAAATACACCCACTTAGCAAGCAGGGAAGAAAAAAAGATGAACCCATGAATGAGAAAGAATAGGATTTGTCAGATCATGTAAGGGAGAACATTGTCATATTAGCCAAAGGAAGAGAAAATATTAAGATGTGCATGATCCACATACTCACATGTTATGGAAAATTAAAGGAGATTGAAGATAAAAAAAAGTCATTAGATTTTTCAATTAAAAGGTTATTAGGTGACTTAGATTAGAGTAGTTTCAATAAGATAATGGAAATGGAAGGCAGATCATAGGTGCTTGGTAATTAAGTGTGATAAGGAAGTAGAAGCTGTTACTATAGACTATTCCTATTCATCCATTCCTTTATTTTTCTTATGAATGATTATAAGTAATGGGACAGAAATTTGCTTGTTTTAAAAGGTTTTAATTTTCCCTCAATTCTGAGTGATTCTTAGAAAAACTATAGCACTTTGGTGGCAAACTGCGGCAAATTCCCTAGAGGAATATTTTTATCATAGATTTACTCATCAATATGTTAAACTCCTTACAAAATAGGAAAGTCAAAAGTCAAGCATAGTATGACCCACTGAGATATCAACACATTGATATAAAGTAAACAACATGAAGCAGGGTAGTGTGGATTTGGACCTGTAATTTAATTGGTGTAGGGAAAAACTAATGAGAAAATTCCATTTATCAAAGTATATCAGTAACTGTTCCACAATGGATAGTCTTAGTATATTGGCTAAGGCACTATGCAGAACTACCTTGGGCCCATGACCACTATGTATCAGAAGCAGAATTTGATTTTTTAGGTCTTCCTGACTAGAAGGGGAACTTTCTAATACATGATGCTGTCTCATAACATATAAGCTGAATAAGTGCATTTTAGCTAAATAAAATTTTCTTTTGTATATGTATATGGATATATACACATACAACACAATTAAATTGAAATATATGAGAAAATTGGAATTGAATAAATATATATATTTTTATATATACACATGTATTTGATAAAGGGAGAGGAATTATTTTGACTTTATAAGAAGACATATGTGTTCTAAAAATAAAAAATAGAATAAAAATACACCCCAAAATGTGATTGGACCTTGAAGTAGTAGTAGCTAAGAAAGTATGCAAACTATGACACATAATGTGAAATCAGAGCACAGACAAAACTCTGGGTATGTGGCATGAGGGGGTAACCAGTGTCTGTCCATGGATACATCATTGTACTACTTAAACTCATCTATTTTGGGCTCAAATGTTGCCCATTCCAGTAAAGTATAGACTAGATGAGTTGCTGGTGGGACAGAGTTCAGGAGCAGCAGTTCATCTGACTCAGATGCTCAAAAAACTGTGATAAAATATCCACGTCTATGTACTAGGGTCATAGAACTATGGCTAGAAAGGACTTAAGAGGGCAACCAGGAGAAACTCCTAATGTTATGGATGAGGAAACTGAGACTCAGAGAGAAAAAATGACTTTCAAATTCACACATGTAATAAGTAAGATAGAAAAAAACATAAACCTCTAATTCCAAATCCAACATGATCCCCCAAATCCAAGAGGTCTTTCTGGTTGTCCCTTCTCTTTCAATGAAATTAAAGTAATTTTTCTCTCAACTTTAAGGAAGGCAAATTCTTGATAACTGCTGGAGAAAACAAAAAAATATGTTGAGGTAATCTTTAATTTTTTTCTTTTTTAATGAACCAAATAACATCAAGATTCTATTTCATCAAATAATGAGTCCTGACCATTATTAGACCTATACCCAAAAGAGAAATAAGAAAAGGTTCTATGCATACAAAATATTGATGGCAACTCTTTTTGTTCTAGCAAAAAAAAAAAAAAGAAAAGAAATTCAAAAGGAAACTAAAAAGATGTCCATTAGTTGGCAAAAACCTGAATAAGTTGTGCTATATAAATGTGATGGAATACTGTTTTGCTGTAAGAAATGAATAAATAGATAGTTTTCTACAGAAATGTGAAAAAACTTGCATGAAGTGACACAGAATGAAGTACACAGAACCAGAAGAATAACCCATAAAATAATAAAATGATAAAGAAACAACTTTGAAACTTCTAAGAATTATGATCAATGAAATGACCATTCCTAATTCCAGAGGACCAATGATGAAACATGGTATTGACCTCCTCTCAGAGAGGTTATAGATTTAGTGGACAAAATGGAATGTGTTTTGAGAACTATAGCCAGTGATGGAATTTGTTTTGTATAACTATATACATGTTTGTTACGAATATTTTTTTTTTTGCAATTGGGTGGGTTTTAGGAGGGAAAGAAAATAGATTTGCTAATTTTTAAAAACACTTTAACATACATGGATTGGTGGGGCTATAGGTGTGGAATGTTGTATGCACACTTTCAGAAAGTCATCTATTATTAATTTTTTGTTCTACTTTGTTACAATTAACAGAATGAAGGTAATCTGGAAATGTTTGTAACAAAAACAAAACAAGTGAGTAAAACTTTTTAAAAAGGGTTTCTATTTCACAGTGAGGTATTATTTATGTTTCTTAAGTGACTGCATTTAGTTTCCTCAACAGCTCATCTGCTATCTAGGCAGAGGGCAGAATGTAACAAGCCCTACTGGAATCAACTAATTCAGGAAATAACCTCATTCTGTACAATGCAAGAGACATCTAGGTAGCAAAGTGGACTTGCTAGACTTGAAATCACGAAGACGTGAGTTTAAATCCTTCCTCAGGTACTAGTTGTATAACTCTGGTCAAGTCACTTATAACCTCTCTTAGCCTTGGTTTATTCAGTTCTAAAGTAGTTATAATAACACCTACTTTAGAGGGTTATTGAGAGTTAAAAAAAAAAAAAGTTTGAAGTTTAAAGTAAAAAGAAGAGGAAAAGGAGGAAGAAGAAGAGAAGGAGAAGGAGGAGGAAGAGGAGGAGGATACTCACATTCTAAACCTATCACTAATTCACTATGTGACCTTGGGAAAGTCACTTAAACTCTTTGGACCTCAGTGTCCTGTTCAAAAATTGAAAAGATTTGATCAGATCAGGGATTCTTAAACTTGGGTCTGTGAACTCTTAAAAAAATGATAGCTGTGGGGTGGCTAGATGGTGCAGTGAATAGAGCACTGGCCCTGGAGTCAGGAGGACCTGAGTTCCTCTGGCCTCAGACACTTAACACTTACTAGCCTTGTGACCTTGGGCAAGTCACTTAACCCCAATTGCCCCATCTTCTCCCCTGCAAAAAAGCCAAAAAAAAAAAAAATGATAGGTGCATTTCAATGTTATTGGTTCTCTTTGTAATCTCATTTATTTTATGCATTTACAAACATTATCCTGAGATAATTGTACAGGCTTCAGCAGCTTGAAAAAGAGATCCGTGACACCACACAGTTAAAGAATTCCTATATTTAGATAAGGTCTTTTCTCCTTCCAACGATGTGTGAATATATGCATAAGATCCAGAATTTAACTTCTCCCGCAACAGACATCAAGGTAAACCTGGTTATAATTCTCTTGCTTTTGTTTTTTAGGATAAAAATTACTCAAGCCAATTCAGCAAATATTTATTAAGCATAGTCACCATGCTAAATGTTAGAAGCAGCAGGATAAAACCAGTATATATTTATGTATGAAGTATATATACATTATTTTAAAAGTGTGGTAAGTACCGCTACAAGATCTGTATCCCAAAGAGATCATAAAAAAGGGAAAAGGACCCAAATGTACAAAAATATTTATAGCAGCTCTTTTTGTGGTGACAAAGAATTGGAAATTGAGGGGATGCCCATTAATTGGGGAATGACTGAACAAGTAGTGGTATAAGGATATAATGGAATACTACTGTTGTATAAGAAATGATGAACAGGTAGATTTCAGAAAAACCTTGAAAAACTTACATGAATTGATACTGAGTGAAGTGAGCAGAACCAGAAGAACACTGTACACAGTAATAGTAACACTGTGCAATGATCAACTATGATTGACTTAGCTCTTCTCAGCAAAACAATGATCCAGTTCAGTACCAAGTGACTCATGGTAGAAAATGCTTACCACATCCAGAGAAAGAACTCTGTAATCTGAATATAGATTGAAGCATACTATTTTCACTTTTTTTTTTCTTTCACATGGTTTTTCCTTTTGGTTCTGAGTCTTCTTTCACAACATGACTGATGTAGAAATATGTTTAATATGATTATACATGTATAACCCGTATCAGATTGCTTGCTGTCTTGGGGAGGGGAGAAGCAAGGAAGGGAGGAATGGAGAAGAATTTGGAGATCAAAATCTTACAAAGATGAATGTTGAAAACTATCTTTACGTGTAATTGTAAAAAATAATACTATTAAGTAAAATAAATTCAGTTCCCTGAAAAAAAATTAAAAAAAAATAAAAGTGTAGTAAGTAGATATGCTCTAACACAGATGGCTGAGATATTAGGAGAAAGAGGGATGGCCTTTGACTGGAACCAGTAGGAAAAGCTTCTTAGAGGACATGGCATCTCAGCTGGCCCTTAAAGTAAGAGAACAAGTTCAAAAACCAGAGATATGGAAGGAATTCATTACATATATATTATTCATCCTGATATACTGGCTGTGCAAATGTGGACAAGGCATTAACCTGTCAGTGTTGGTAGGCAGCTCTTTTAGATAGTAAAGTACTGATCTTCCTTGGTATGGAAAGTTCACGACGAATTCCCTTACTAATGAAATCACAGGTTCAGTTAAAAAAAATTAAAAAGTCAGGAGGCTGGGAAAAAAAAAAGAAAGACCACTGGCTTGGGACTTAAAGGTTGTGGGTTTAAATCCTACCTCTGATGCTTTCTACCTGTGTGGCAATTAGTCAAAACAATTTATTTTCTAGGGTCCCCATTTCTTCAACTGTAAAATTAGAGGGTTAGTTGAACTTTGTATTCTCTCAGGTACCTTTCATCTCTGGATCTGGGATTCTATGAGATGAGATAGCAAGTGAGAATGGGGTATGAGGTGGCAGTGGTTGAGAAGAGGATAGAAGGTCTGAAAAGCTGCTAAAGGGAATGTGATTGGAACTCCCACCAAATTAAGTAAAAGCGTGATTATATGAGTGCCCACTAATGATGAGAGAGCGTAAATTACTAGGTGACCCCATCACTAACTATTGTTTTGTGACTTCATTATTCAATTGAGATATTTATTCTCAATTGAATATAAGCTTTTGAAAATCAAAACTATTAACTTTTTCATTACAAATGCAATACTTAGCATAATACCTAATAAATTCTTGTTAATTAATTGAACATTTCAGGTACTATGTTGGATGCTGCTGGTTCGGGTCACATTGTTGGTCCACACAATATCAAAGACTCGAGTTAAGTTACCAAATATTCAGCCAAAAATAAAAAGCAGATTGTCATTTTTGTAAAGAAGTCAAGAACCTTGCTTGACCCCAAGAACTGGGGGTGGAGATTGGCAGATGTAGTCATACAAGAACCTGCTAACACTTCTGTTAAGCTCCAGAATGAAAGACATCATTACAATACAGTCTAAAATGCAATATTGATGTGCCAAAAATTATTGTGAAAAAGAAAACAGCCAATACATCAAAATTAGATCTCCACTCACTTGCACCAAGATGTGCTAAGTACACAGCAGAGTTTCCAGCTGCAAAACATTATGGTTAGACCAACTCAGGCAACATAGCAATGCAATTAATGCAGAAGAATAATGACTAGAAGATAAGAATGAAAATGAAGAATCATATGGAAGGAGTTAATAGTCCAGATGTACCACTTGTCCAGATGAAGATTTAAAAGATTATATCTTGTTACAAACAGATTGGAAAACCTCAAAGAGTAGTTTGGATGTGGAAAGGGACATAAATTAAATTTCTTGTCTGATCCTATTAAAGACTCCACCAGCCCAGCAGGTGCTGGGAATTTTGTAAATGTACTGTAGGGAGATGTTGGATGCATAAGGATCACGAGGTCATAAATTTAAAGGTAGAAGGGACCTTTGAGAATACTAAGCCCAACTTTCTCATTTGGAATTTGGAATTTGGAAACTGAGACAAAGGTGATTAAGTGACTTGCTCAGAGTCATACAACAATGTTTAAAGCAAGATCTGAACCCACGTCTTCCTGACTTCAATGCCAGCTTCAAATCCACTACTCCACACTACTTCTAACTCAGAGATTTAGATCTAGCAGGGAAATGAGAGATCATCTGGTAAAATTCTCTGTTTTCTAAAATTAAATTTTTATTGATTTGGTTTTTTTATGTCAGCTTCTGCTCCCAATATATTCCTCTTCTTTTCTCCTCCATAGAGTCACCCATTATAACAAAGAATAACAAATAACTTTGTTCATTTTTTTAAAAAGATTCAACTAACCAACATATCAACCAGTTCCAACATTATGAGCCATATCTGTGTAATTCATGCCCATAGTTCCCTACTGCTGAAAAGGAGGGAGAGATATTCTTTTATCTTTCCTGTACAGCCAAGTTTGATTATTATAAGTTCACAGCATTTCATTTTGATTTTGTTCTTCTTTCCATATTATTCATTGTGATTACATATAGATATATGTACACACACATATATGTTTCAGGAGAGAGAGAGACAGATACACAGAGACAGACACAGAGACAGAGAGAGTTTTCTTAGTTCCAGTTATTTTCACTTTATATCAGTTCATATGGTTCTTCCGATACCTCTCTGTAACTTTATATTCACTTCTTACAGAACAGTAATAATATATTACATTAAGGCGCTAACATTTCTTTAGTCATTCATCAATCAGTGGGCATCTATTTTGTTTCCAGTAATTTCCTCAAAAGAAAATAATAAAAACTATAAGTATTTTCATCCATATGTAACTTTTTTTATCACTGTTATCCTTGAAGTATATGCCTAGAAGTGGCATCTCTGAGCCAAAGGGTATGGAAATTTTAGTCACTTTATTATTATATCTTATTATAGCTTTCTGGAATGTGAAATCTCCCACCTTCTCCACCAGATTTTCTTGCTGAAACTGCAAGGCACTGTGAAAAAAAGAAAAACGACACCCATGTGGTAAATAAAACTGTTACCACCTTAATAACTATCTCCTTTTAGATCCTGATAAAGATCACTTGGGACTGTAAACCCCAGAGCCTTGGGAGTAGCAGTACCCCCTACCCCCCACAAGACCACCAGACCTGCATTACTGAGGAGAGAAATAATTGTAGAGAAGGGCCCAGCTTCCTCATCACCACTAGCAACAACTGGTGATCAACTTCCACCAACAGTAAGATAAGATACACATGGGAGCCCTGGGAATTTCAGTACCTCCCAGGCCACCAGTTTTTCTTTCAGCCTAGCCCTTATAACCATCATCCAGTGAAACAATTCCTGCAGAAAAACGTCTAACCATACCTACCAACTGCTACACCAAGGGAAGGCAAGCCAAACTAGCTGAAACAGCAAGGCACCCTGAGAGATAGATGGGAGGGAACATGTGCCAGTCAAATCAAACCACCTTGACTGTCATTTCCTCTCAGATTCTGATGGAGACAGCCTAGGACCCTGAACCATCAAGCTTTGGGAATAGCAATTCTTCCAACTCAGCCCCTGTAACCTTTATCTTGAAAGCAATTCTTGTAGAGATAAGACCTGAAAATGACTCTTGAGGGTGCTATACCCACAGCCATCGAAGAACCAGAAAAAAATTCTTGTCGTTGAAGTTCTTAGCATTGTCAAATGGCTCTACATCAGAAAGCAATGTATCTTTAATGTGGAAATGACATTGATGAAGAGGCTTTACTATCTGCTTTGCCACTGAACCTTAAGAACCATAGAACCTTTGATCTGACTTGTAGTTGGAAAAATCCGTGTATATTTTTCCCATTATTAGAATATAAACTCCTTGAGATGGGGGGCTGTCTTACTTTTCTATTTGTATTTAATATAGTGCTTTGTACATAGAAAATACTTGATAATTTTTTTTTCATTCATTCATTGACTTCCCCTCCCCCAATAACAACCTATAAAGCAAAACCATTAAGGTAGTCTTCAAATCAAATGACACATATTCATTCTAAGCACTCACTAGATTTACATGAGTATTTTTTGGAAAAAGAGTTGAAACAGTCACATAGTGAGAATGAGAGACAACAGATGGACACGTGCAACCCACATGGTACAACATTCCTCTGGGGAAACAACAAGTATAAGATGAGGGCTTCCAATGATCTTCTTTGGGAAATTTATTATAAAACATGCACAAGAGTTGTACAGGATGGGAAGATTTAGTAGTGGGGGTGGAGAAAGATTGGAGCACCCACCTACAAAATCATGGATTGTCGAAGTACTGTTGCCACACTGTATAATGCTTCTCTCGGTTATGCCTGCTCACTGGTTACTCTCTCTTGCTAAGATTACACAGACATCCTTCAGTTAACATTTTCTTCCATCGCAGATAATCACAAACCATTCAGTTGTTCTCTTAGACAGTAAAGTTAAATACAAGCTCAGTCATAAACAGTGCATTTTGTAAGACTTAATTGTTTTCAATAAGGTCAATCACTTAATAATAGATTTCTGAATTATTTAAAATTATTTTATTTTTTTTTCTGTGTTATACATGTTCTGGTCTGTTGAGTTTACAGGTAATATTGAGAGCCATTTTTTAAAAGTGGGTAAAAAGATAACCTAACCCAACATCTGGGCTATGGAGAGAGTAGTAAGTCAAAATAACGTAAAGCCAGATAGAGTACTCTATGTACACCAGAGATGTCATGTACCATGAAAACTTTATGGTAGCTGTGACAGCCTGACAAGAACCCAAAAATGTCCGTCAGTCTCTGGTGATGCCACTGATTTTGGTGGTACCCTTAGTCACTTGTGTTATGTAGTTGTTCTTAAGAGTATCAAGAATAAAAAAGGACTTTGTGGAGTTGCTTTTGGCCTTACTTGGAACTCTTGCAAATGATCAATTTGACACAGAGCAGTGGAGTCCATTGTACTCCTTTGTGTTCTGACATGACAAAAAGTCAGGTTAGAATAAAGCAAATGCATCAGTATTCCACCTTCTAGAAATGCTTTGATGAGATGGCACTGACCACTATAGTCTGCAAAACAAAAATGTACATAAAACGGACCAAAGATATGAATGCTTTTATTGTGGTCAGTACTATATCATATCAAGACTGGAAACATTTCAACTGTTATATGCAGACTTCATAGTATTTTTTGTCAATGATATCTTTAGTTTCAACTTACCCAACAACATACCGCAGTGTATTTGTCAAAGCAGGACAAGGGCCCTATTAAGAAAAAAAAAAACAACCTTCATTTTTGAACACAGAATAGATTAACATAAAAGCAGAAACTGAAGAATGATATAACTACAATGGATGAAAAAGTGAAGAATCAAAAAGCATTCAAGTTTTATCCTTAATGAAAACACAGTGGATGAAAAAAATAATGCAAATATTCTTGAATGACTTGAAAAAGAGATGGGCATATTTAAAATGGTATGTCAAAGTGTATTTGTTTTAGGTTTATCATCTAGATCCAGTTAATAGACCAATTTTACTAATACAGAATAATTCAAAAAAGGTGGTATCTAATTACCAGGTACCAAAAAGCACAATTAAAAAAAAAAAACTACAACCATCATGAACAAAGGCATTCTTCCAAAATACTTGACAGAGAATGCAAAAACATTCCAGTACCTATACAAAAAAGTATATGCTGTAACCATTGCTGTGGTAGGGACAATAAGAGAAAAGGTAACCTATTCCTAAGGGAAATGGTTCTGTAGCAAAATGGCAAAGGTTATTTAAGAAATCTATTGAAGATGTGAAGATAGGCATTTGAAGATTGCATCAGTATCTAACTGGTATGCAAAATACTAAGTTGAATGTTTATTATCCAATTAAGAACAATGAAAAATAAATGATTAGAATGTGTTCTAAAATAGAAAACCACATCAAAAATTCTTAGTATATTTAATCAACAATTTCAGTTTCAAAAACTGAAAAGAAAACCCAAAATATGAAGTGATATGAGGGGAAAAAAAAAAACAACATCAAGAAACAGAAGAAACAATTGATTATCAATTTTTAAAAACACAAACTTTATTCTGCAGCTTGAGAAGGCAAAAATTTAAAGGAAAGAGAGCTTCCAAAGAAGGGAACAAATGAAAATGTATGTTTATATTGTCTGAAGAACTCTAACACTACAAAAGCCCAGCTGGATGGAACTTAAAACAAAAAACATGTTACATTAATGTGAGTATAATACACCACAGAATGGTTTTGTCAAGGGAGTTGACAAAAACTCTTGCTCCTCATCATATATAGTCTCCATGTGGAATTTACTTAGCATTTATAATACTCTTCAGTATAAATTATTTTACTGTTTCAAAAGGTAGAAATATTTAACATACAATCCATCCCTGGTGAATCCACACCAAACCCCAGGGAGAGAAAGAGGCTGTAGTTACTTTGGAAATGATAAATGAGCCCACAAAGAGGTTAAGTGACTCATTTAACACCATGTAGCAAATGAGTGAGCAGAGAACTAGTATTATAATTTCAAGGTCTTGACACCCATTTCCATGCTTGAGTCACAGGGAATGCCACAAAGGAAAGAAGGGACTCCCAGGAGGGCTAACACATGAAGAAAAAAACTCAACTGAAGTGATAATAAGTTTCATTAGATGCTAAGGTCAACAAACTCAGGCTCTAATAGATAACACAACAGATAAAAGTATGAATATCAATTAAGGGAAGGGGAAGCATAGCTCTTGGAGAGAGTAGTGGCCTATCTGGTTCAACCAGTTGGCTGATAGCTGGTCAACTACTAGCTCCCTTGGTGGGCTTGAGCTAAGTTTCCCTCACAGCCCAGATGTATTCCAGCCTGAGCCTATTTCTTTCTTACCCCTCTGAGAAGTGAAGATAAATTTGATAAGATGGAAAATGCTCCATAAACCCACTGTAGTCATAGTCAATTCTTCTCTCCCTTAGAATTGGATAATTGAAGAAACATCATTAGAACTGGTAAAAAAAATGTCCTTAGGGCACTTGTGAAAGGAGGGGAGGCCTTTAGCCTTGCCAAGATTTGTTCCATTTAATGCAAGTGGCTAATATCCCCCTCCCCCTGAGACTGATTTCTGTCTATGACACCTCTTATTACCAGTGGATCTCCTGCCAAGATCAAACGAATTCCCCAGCTCGAGTAAAAGGAGAATATCTATCTTGTCACTATCAGTTAAAAGAGTAGAACTGAGCATTCCATTGTGTATGGGAAAATGCAGCTTGAGGGAAAGACTCTTTAGAAACAAGAGTGCATAAGACAGAGGAAGGAAATGGGTAAATAACAATAATAGCTACCAATTTATTGCACTTTAAGGTTTGCAAAGCATTTTGCATATGCTCTCTTATGTGTTCTCACAACAGTTCCCTGAGGTAGCCGCTGTGAAACTGAGGCTGAGATGAAGCAATCTGCCCAGATTCTCAGGGCTATAGAGAGTCTGAGACGGTATTTGCACACAGCTCTTCCTGTCTGCAGGTCAGTGTCTATATTCACTGCACCACCTAACTACATTCCCACCCACATAGCTACGCAAATACACACATAAAAATGTGCACAATACCAGTGAATAATGGTCAGACAATTTTAATTGTTGTTCCTTTCAACACAACCTCATCAAGAAATGATTTACTTGAACAAGAGCAAAGAGTAACAGATCTTAATGGTTATAGTGCATGATGTGATATTCCGTGTCAATGATTGGCACGTGTTTTTTCTTGATTTCCTCTTCTACCCACTTTGACCATGAAACTACAATAAAAAAAAAAACAGCTCTAGATCATATTCCACCTTTGATTTCTGTGGTCTTTGTAAATCACTTGTAAATTCTCTGCTTCGGTCAATTTTTTGATGCTTTTATTTCTATTCGAGGTATAAAAATGCCTAGATAGATATAAAAAGGTCTTCTATGGGCAGCTAGGTTGCACAGTGAATAGAGCAGTGGCCCTGGAGTCAGGAAGACCTGAGTTCAAATCCGACCTTTGATACTTAACACAAAAACTAGCCCTGAGACCTTGGGGGAGTCCCTTAATCCCAATTGCCCTACATTCCCCCCTCCAAAAAAAAACAAAGCTCTTCAACTAAAATAAAAAGAGTAGATGCATTATACATGTAATATGGTATATATACATAATATGCATATATGTACAGGCATGTGCATAGCTAGTATATTTAAATGTGCATACAAAGCATTGTGTACCGCAATGTATATATACTAATTATAAATACATATATGCATATTTTGTCATTGTTGCTCAGCTCTTTTCAGTCTTCTCCTACTCTTTTTCACCCATTTGAGGTTTTCTTAGCAAAGATACTGGAGTGGTTTGCCATTTCCTTTTCTAGCTTATTTTACAGTTGAGGAAACTGAGGCAAATAGGGTTAAGTGACTTAGCCAGGGTTACTCAGCTAATAAGTATCTGAGGCCAGATTTGAACTTGGCTCTTCTTTACTCTAGAATCAGCATTCTATCTAGTGTACCACCAAGCTGCTCATAAAACATATGCATATTTCTGTATATTTCTTGACATAGGGTTTTATGGTGGAATTTCCTACAAATTTTTTTCTTTAAAATTATTGTAACATTTTTATATAAAAATAATAATTGTAATATTAACTAATTTTTATATCACTTCAAGTTTTGCAAAGTACTTTTTATAGGTTGTCTCATCATCATAACTCTATGGAATAGGAGATATTGTTATCACCATTTTATAGATGAGATCAGAGATGTTAAGTGATTTCTCCAGGCACATATAGCTATGGAGCACCCGGAGTAGGATTAGAATCTAGGTCATCTTGAATTCAAGTACATAACTCTCCATCAGTGACTCCCAACCTCCAAAGTTTAATTGATCACAAGAAGTATAATGATTAATGATCTAGTAATGCCTTATAGCACTGATTCATATCAAAATGTGCTAAAAAAAAAAAAAAACCAAAAAACAACCCACACGAATGTAAGAAAATTAGGCGCAAGCCAAAAAGAGAATTCAAATGTATTTAACCTCTTTGTTTTATATCCTCTTCATTTCATTTTTCATAACAAATGATGCAGTAGTAGTTAATAGAAGACACTACTAATTGAAAAAGCATTCAGGTCATTCAGTGATACAGATCTTTTTCTTCATGGCATAATGTGAGGAAACTGAGACTTTAAAAGGTTGTGACTTGTTTAAAACATAGTTACACAGAGTAGAACAAGTTTCTTTTAGCCAAGATTTGCCTTCAGGAAGATAAGTGCAGTGGGAATAATGGAAATGAGAGAGAAAAGGTTCTGCTTATGTTAAATGTTGTTATTCAGTTGCTCAGTCATGCCAGCTCTTCCGTGACCCCATGGACCATACTGCCCCTCGGGTTTTCTTGGCAAAAACACTGGAGTGGTTTGCCAGTTCATTCTCTAGTGGATTAAGACACACATTGGTTAAGTGACTTGTGTAGAGTCGGAGATGAATGAGTGTTTGAAGATATATCTGAATTCAAGTCTTCCTTACTTGAGGACCAGCACTCTATCCGCCGAGCCACCTAGCTGCTTCCTAGGCAAACAGAGTTTAAGTAACTTGCCCAAGGCTGCACAGCTATTAAATATCTGATGCTGGATTTGAACTCAGGTCTTCCTTACTCTAGAGCAGCAGTTCTCAACCTGTGGGTTATGTTCAATTTGTAACAATTAAAATATATCCTGCATATCAGATATTTATATTACTATTCATAACAGTAGCAAAACTACAGTTATGAAGTAGCAA
>CM053585.1:139294623-139339222 GCA_028646515.1 Pseudochirops corinnae
TTGTCCAAATATTAGCAAATAAATGTGATAAGCTTTCTAAAGGGGGAAAAAGAAATTCTTTAGGGAACTCATTGACAGAGTTATAAAATGAAAATCCATCTATTACAGAAAGGTCCATGAAACCAAAAAGTGTACAGACAGAGGAAAATATTTACAGCATTTCATGGTCTGTATTTTTCCTATTAGATGCTTCAGTGGAGTCAGTATTAGATATGAGAATACAATTTTTCTTTGTGGAAGCAGGAACTTGTTATGGGGCAGCAAGGAACATGGCCATAGGGTTTTTTATGTTTACTGTGGGTTTTTTTCTCCCCTGAAAGGTGGAAAGTACAAAGGGTCTCAAGCTATGCCTTTTTTTTTGTTTAACTTCTCCCCCTAGGCTTCATTCTCTTGGACTATATCAATGTAGATTTTTTTTTTTTAAGTAGGCAAGCTTAGACTTTTCCCATTACTGCTGGCCAGGGTCTGGATTTAGTCAAACTGGCCACTGTCACTACCTATATCTAATTAGAACCATCTGTTAGATTTTTGTGCAAAAAAAAAAAAATCTATAGTTTGCAATGATTCCAGCAAGATTTAATCTCAAAGCTCATTTTATTCGTCTTTGGCTTGACAATAACATTTTGTAAGCACCTCCCACATTTTTAAACGATCCTCCCTGGGTTTTGGCTGAAATTGCTCATCAGTTATACATACTTCTTTATTTTGTGAGTTACAGTTTGGTCTATAGCAGGCACTGTTCTTCCTCTTTAAACCTCTTCAAAGAGAAAACATACACTATCTAAAACCTGGAGAGGTGAATTCGGGGTAGCTTGATCAGGTTTGAATTAAACTGAATGATATGGATGGAGCTGACATCTGTACAAGCAAAGGCCATTGTTAAGTGTTCCATCTACTCTTCCATTTTAACTTCAATTTCATTCTCATGGCTTTCCAAAAGAGATTTCCTTTCAGTCTGAAATTTACTAACTTTGGTCTTATCACAGTGGTGAAAAGAGTTTTGGAAATTCTGAGAAAGCTGTCCAGGCAGGATGGAATTATGAGAGCAGGGGGAAAAGAGGCTATGTTTTTTCCATTTTCAGTCGTCAAGTGTAAAATGTCATATCTTTCATTCACTTGGTTTTGACTATGAAAAAGTCAACTCTCCGGAAACAAATGAAGTTCTACTTACTAGAAGTGATTGAAAAAAACATGTCTACAAGTCAATAAACATTTGTGCCTGGACTATGCATCATAATTCTATGGCTCCATAAGTTATGGAAAAATTTAAAAAAAATCTATTTCTATTGAAATTCTCATAAAATATTACAATGAAAAGTTTATCGCATGAGGAAGAAAAATGTCCCGTGAAAAAAAGGACTCTAAACTTAGCTCAGAAGAGTGACCTCAGTTAACCTTAGCTTATCCCTTTTTCCTTCTCTTTTTCATCCGTTCTTCTATAAACTGAACCATAATTAAATGCCTAAACTAAGAAAATCCAGAGTTAAGAATAGGAATTTAAACACCAAGACAAAAGCAAATATAAATGTTTTTCATAACAATCTACGCAAATTGAATATAGAGATATCACCCAAAACAATATCGTTCTCTTTAAAAAAAAAAAAAAGATTTGACAAACAATTCAGTTTGAATGGTAGCCTTGGATATTCAAGCTTACCTCACTGCTAACCAAAGGGCTCCCTGTTTTTTCATTTTTTACCTGATGTAATACCCCCTGTGGAGCTATGTCCCACAAATCCCACTTGAATCAGTGGGCTGAGTACCTGATTTCTTCTCCTTCTCAGGATTCTAGGTGTAACTTTGTGGGTAGCTAAGTTTTTGAAGACTCCCCATTGGTTAATAAACAGATATCATCATCTTCTAGAAAGGGTATTTAATAATCAGATGTAACAAGAATTGTTGATACAGCAATCATCACCACTCCGCCTCCACCCCCACCCCCAAAAGTCTGGGGTACGTTCTCCCAGAAATACACATAAGGCCTGTGAGGAGAGTAGGCATAAACATAAAGTGCAATAGTGGTGAGGTACAACACCTAGAGGGTATGTGGGTCCAAAAGATTAACTCAGAAATCCTGGTTATTGGAAGTCTTTTCCTTAGTCCATCTGGAGTTATTTTCTGGTGCAAACAGGTATGCTCCTTGAAGCTATTTCCTCTCTTAGATGACTGTCTGCAAAAGTTTTTGTCCTCAGTGTATCCTGAATGAATTTCTCTCTGTGCTACTGGTTGGATGCGTGATTTGATCCTGGTCCAGTATCTGATGACATGGGCAATGGAAGGGAGAGGAAGGAAGTATCACACTTCCTTTGAGCTCATTTGCTCCCTTTTGTTACCGATAGAAATTTCTGCCTCTTCAAAACATCCTTGAGCCTAGAACCTCATCTAACCTTTACAGTTTTACTGTTGTATTCATTGGTTCCAAACTGGTTTGCTGTATTTATATGTAGCCTTAGAAGTACGGGTTGATCTATTTTTACGTAGTCACAAAATGTGTCCATGATCAAAGCACCTTATCCTTTCAAATTGACTAAGGATTTGTTCATCCTCTAGGTTTGACTTTGATTGACTGATTGATTCATAAAGGTGTCTAGTGCAATTGTAATTACATTAATCAGGATGAGGGAAGAAACCTTACCCTCACAGTGTTAACAATGATTTTAGGAGTCCCAAGTCTCAGACTATTCAACCACGAGGCCAAAAGGAAGACACTGAGTATTTCTGATGCCTAATCACATCACTGTGTTTTTCCAAATCAGATAATATAATGACAATATTATATTATTGACAATACACTGTGACTTTTGTGACCTTTTACATCACTATTTCATAGACACTTCTTTCAGATGCCTAATCCAGATTTCAAACAAAGATTCTCCTGATATTTTAATTTCCCTTTAAAATTCGTGAACAATTCTTGTTGGCTTTAAATCTCTTTCTACTCAATTCATCATCTGCATAACTGCTGAAGTGATTTTTCTAAAGCCAAACCATTCAGTCACCTACACATTAAACACTAATTATTCTTTATTGCTTTTAGGATCAGATATAAGATATTTTGTGTTTGCTCTTGTTTTAGTTGCACAGTCATGTTTAGTCATTTCTGACTCTTCTTGACTTCATTTAGGTTTTTCTTGGCAAAGTTACTGTAGTGGTTTTCCATTTCCTTCTCCAGCTCATTTTGAAGGCAAGGAAACTGAGGCAAACAGGGCTAAGTGACTTGCCCAGGGTCACATAACTAGTAAGTATCTGAGGCTGGATTTGAACTCAAGTCTTCCTGACTCCAGTTCCAGTGTTCTATCTATTGTGCCACCTTTGAAAAGATATTATGCTTTATAAACCTTTGCCACACTCTATGATCCAGCCAGACTGGCCTTGCTTTACCTTACGTATTACAATGCAGCTCCTGTCACCATGCCTTTACATTGGCTATCCACCATATATGGAATCCCTGGAAAAACCGTTTTCATTTCCACCTTGTATAATCTTTAGTTTCTTTAAAATCTCAATTCAAGGACTTTTAGAGATACTTCAGGGAGCACTTAGCTGAATTTTCCCAAAGTTCCCTTCCAAGCAACTTTAAAATGCCTCAAATCAATTCTGAAGTGGCAGAGCCAATAGAAGGTCAGGGTGAAACATTTTTCAGCCCAAGTCAACTTTTCAGCCCAAGGAGGTAAGAAGGTTAGATTTGTAGAGGCTACCCTGGAAGCCATGTGTATGAAACACCAAGGGTGAAACTAGGTGGTAGTAACAGAAGCATCAGCAGTTTTAGGAGTTCTCAAGTCAGAGATGGAAAGGGGACTTGGTAATTGGTTAGAAAGAGATTATAGGGGACCTCCCCCAGACAGCACCGGATGTAGGACTGAACCCTGTTTGGAAATTCCATTACATATACCCACTTCTAGAACATAATTCAAGGGCAAAGAAAAGCACTTTTGGTCCTAAGGGAGCAGCAGGCCCTAAGGAGCAGTATCAGTTGCAATTTCAAGGGATAGGGGACAATTCCTAAGACAGGACAAGAGCACAGACCAGGAGAGAAGTGACCATACCTCTCCCAGATCACACCACCTTGGAAGAACTGAAAATGTCCAAACCCCAAGAACTAGCTCTGAAAGTAGCATGGCAAAAAAAGTCCAACACTTGGCATGGTGCTCCACCCCTACTTCCTGCCCCAAGCCAAGAACAGAGCCCAACTCTAGCATGAAGTTCAAAATCAAGAAATGAAATGGAAAAATGAGTTAACAGCAGCAACAACAACAACAAAGACCATGACTGGGGCAGCTAGGTGGCTCAGTGAATAGAGCACTGGCCCTGCAATCAGGAGGAACTGAGTTCAAATCCGGCCTCAGACACTTAACACTTACTAGCCATGTGACCTTGGGCAAGTCATTTAAGCCCAATTGCCTTGCATTCCCCACTCCAAAAGAAGCAAAAAAATAAATAAAAGGACCCTGACCATAAAAAGTTACAACTATGACAAGACACAAATTCAGAAGTAAGATAATGAAGTCAAACAATTACAAGTAGATCTTTGAAAAAAAAAAATGAATTGGAAATAAGCCAAACAAGAATTTCTGGAAGAGCTGAATCTACTGTTTTTCAAAATGAAACAAGAGCAATAGAGGAAAAATCAGGTAAAGAAATTAGAGCGAAGGAAAAAAATTATGAGGTGACAATTAGGTTGGTAAAAGAGGCAAAAAAAATACTGAAGAAATACCTTAAAAAACAGAATTGACCAAATAAAAAAAAAGTATTACAAAAATTCAGTAATGAAAATAACTTCTTAAAAAATTGAATTGGCCAAATAAAAAAAAGTACAAAAGCTCACTAAAGAAAATGGTTCATTAAAAAGTAGAATTGGACAAGAGGAAGCTAATGACTCTATAAGACAACAAGAAACAACTAAAAAAAGTCAAAAAGATGAAAAAATAGAAGAAAATGTGAAATATCTGATTGGAAAAATAACTGACATAAAATAGGTTAAGAAGAAATAATTAAAGAATTTTTGCCCTAAGGGGCAGGTAGGAGCACCAGCCCTGGGGTAAAGAGGACCTAAGCAAATCTGACCTGAGATACTTACTAGCTTTATGACCCTGGGCAAGTCACTTAACCCCAATCGCCTCCAAAAGAATTAGAAAGATTATATGACTACCAGAAAGACATAATCAAAGAAAGAGATTAGATATCATATTTCAAGAAATTATCAAGGAAAACTGCCCTGATATCCTAGAATCAGAGGGTAAAATGGAAATTAAAAGAGTCCACCAATCATTCCCTGAGATTCCAAAATTAAAACTCTCAAAAATAGTATAGCAAAATTCCAGAGTTCCAGGTCAAAGAGAAAATTCTTCAAGCAGCAAGAAATAAAGCATTCAACTATTATGGAGCCACAGTCAGGATCACCCAAAATTTAGCAGTTTCTGTGGCAAAAGGTATAGGATTTCTACCAAGAATAACTTACCCAGGAAAACCGACTATAGTCCTTCAAGCAAAAAAAGAATAGTTAATGAAATAGAAGACTTTCAAGCATTCCTGATGTAAAGACCACAACTGCACATAAAATGTAACTTTCAAATATAAGATCCAAGAGAAGCATAAAAAGGTAAAGATGGAAGAGAAATCATAGTCGATTCCATAAAGGTAAGCTTTTTACCTTTCTATGTGGGAAGATGATACACGTATTTTCTAAGAATTTTATCATTATTAAGGGAGTTAAAAGGAATCTACATAAAAAGAGCCCACAAGAGTAAGTCAATTATGTTGGGATGATGTTTAAAAAAATGGATAGATGAGAAAGAGGGCTGCCCTAGGAGAAGGGGGAAGGGAGTGCACAAGGAAGTGTGCAAGGAAGAGTTTTTACAACGAAGAGGGAAGTTTTGGTGGAAAGAAATATTTGATTCTCTCTATCATCATAATTGGTTCAAAGAGAGAAAAATATATACACACAATTGAGTATAGAAATCTATCTTACCCAACAGGGAAGTAGGAGTGGGGAGGGAAGGAAAGACAGGAAGTGTGATAAAAGAGAGGGCTGATAAAAGTAGGCAGGGGTCAGCAGCAAACAGATTTTAGAGTAGGGGCAGGATAAAAAGAAAGAGATTTACAAACAGAAGAAAATGGGATGTATGGAAATGTACAATTAGCATTCATAACTGGGGATGTGAAAGGCTGTGGAAACACAGACTAAAAAATTAATTGAAAACTAAATAATCTAATCCTAAATAATAAATGCATCATACATCAAATCACAGAAATAATCAATAATTTCACTAAAGAGAATGATGACAATGAAACTATATACCAAAATTTGTGGAATGCAAGTATTTAGGGTAAATTTTTATCTCTAAATGTATATATTAGTAAAGGGGAAAGAATAGAACAATGAATTTGAAATGCAACTAAAAAAATAACCACAGAAAGAACAAATTAAAAAATCTTCAATCAAATATCAAAAATGATAATCCCAAAGATAAAAGATTAATAGCACTGAAAGTAAAAAAAAAAACATCTTGAAGTGATAAATAAAATTACAAGCTGCTTTTATGAAAAAAGACAGTAAAATGGATGAACTATTAATCAATTTGAGTAAATAAGGGAAGAAAATGCTATTATTAGTATCAAAAATCAATAAGTGAATGTGCCACTGATAAACATGAAATTTAATGAATTATTAGGAGTTATTTAGCCCAATTATATTCCAGTAAAACTGATAACCTAAGTAAAATGGATGAATATTCACAAAAATAAATTGTCCAGATTAACAGAAGAAATAGAATACATAAATAACCCTGCTTTGGAAAAAGAAATTGAATAAGCCATAAATAAACTACTTGAGAAAAAAATACCCAGTACAAAATTGATGTAGAAATGAATTCTACCAAACATTTAAGGAACAGTTACCTATAGTAGTATATAAAGTATTTGAAAATATAGATGATGGAGTCCTACCAAATTCCTTTTATCACATGAATATGGTCTTAATACCTAAATCAGGTAGAGCAAAAATAGAGAAAGAAAATTTTAGACCAATTTCTTTAATGAATACTGATACAAAGATTTTAAATAAAATATTAGCAAGGAGATTCCAGCCCATATCACAAAGATCATATATTTTGACCAGGTTGGATTTTTACCAGAAATGCAGGACTGGTTCAATATTAGGAAAACTATCACCATAATTGACTATATCAATAACCAAAACAACAAAATTCATATAATCATATCAATAGATGCAGAAAAAGTCTTCAACAAAGTACAACATCCATTCAGAACTGATATCTTTGATAAAAATCTCATCTCTCAAATATGTAGAGAACTGAGTCAAATTTATAGGAATACACTACTGATTAGAGAAATACAAATTAAAACAAATCTGAAGTACTACTTCAGACCAATCAAATTGGTTAACATGACAGAAAAGGGAAACAGCAAATGCCGAAGGGGATGTCGAAAAATTGGGGCACTAAAGCACTGTTGGTGGAGTTGTAAACTAGTGCAACAGTCCTGTATAACAATTTGGAACTATGCCCGAAGGCATATCAAACTTCATACTTCTGACCTAGCAATGCCATAATTAAGTCTGTATTCCAAAGAGATCAAAGAAAATGGAAAAGAACTTATATCTGCAAAAACAGTTAATAGTAGCTCTTTCTTTTGTGATTGTAAAGAATCAAAAATTGAAGGAATGCTCAACAATTGGGGAATAAGTGGCTTAACATGACATGATTGTGAGGGAATACCATTATGCTATAAAAAATGATGATGGGATGGTTTCAGAAAAACCTGGGAAGACTAATATGAACTGATTCAGAGGGAATTATGCAGAACCAGGATGACAGTGTTTATGCAACAGCAATATTGAAAGATAATCAACTTTGAAAGATTTGATTGTTCTAATCAAGACAATGATCCAAGACAATTCTAGTGATGAAAAATGCTATCCACTTCCAGAGAGAGAACTGATGAACTCTGAGGACAGGTTTTAACTTTCCTTACTTTTCTTGTTTTGCATGTGTTTGTAAATTCTTTTGCAACTAGGCTAATATGGAAATATGTTGCACATGACTTCACATGTAAATCAGTCACACAATGCTTGCCTTATCAATGAATGGAGGAAGGACATGAGGGAGAGAGAATTTGGAACTCCAAATTAAAAAAAAAATACAAATTACATGTAATTGGAAAATATTTAATAAAATAAAAATATATTTTTAGAAATCTGAATTCAAATACTGCTTTCTAGATGAGACTTTCCCTGACATTCCCATCTGTCAGTATCCTCTCCACCAAAAATATGTTTTTTTAATTTTGTATATATTCATACCTATGTGTTTTCTCCCTGAAGAGAATGCAAATTCTTTGAGGCCAGGTACTCTTTCTTTGTATCTCCTGTGCCTAGCACAGTGGCTTTAACATAGTAGGCACTTCATAAATTGTTCTCAATGGATTAATTGATTGGATTCCATCCCAGACACCAGTTTATCCTTACCTTTTTTTTTCCCATTTCTTAATTGTTCCTTGTCCTTAATGCTCTTTCACATCCAGATCTCTCAAAAAAGCTATAGATGAAAATATGCATTCACATCAGCTCCCTTCACTACATATTTTTCTTTCTTTCTTCATTTATTAATGACATTCTTTGTCATAATTCTGTCCAGATTTTCACCTCTGAGTGCCTCCTTCAACCACTTCTTTCCCCATAATTACTTTGTATATTCCCTAACTCCTTTTTAACCATATTTCAGGAAAAGACTTTTCTTTCTAATTATGAACTAAAGGTAAAATTCCATTCTCCCTTGTTATGGTTTGATGAAGGTAATTATTGTTCTCAAGTTCAGTGACATGGCTCTTATCTAGTTATGTTATTCCTATTCATTTCCCCTGTGCCCTCTCTTTTTATCTCACATTGTGAATACTTTATGTTTCTGTATGTCTAGATTTGAATTTTTATTTTCCTTTACCTTACTTAACATCTAGAATTTGAACTGGATTCCACTAACTAATATTGTCTTAATTAACCATTTTCCCCATTAACTAAAAGGAAGATGAAAACTGGATTTCCCTATATTTTCTAAGTTGAAATTGTAAGAGCTTCTTTCAAGCCTAGTCCCACTACTGATTGGCCTTGGAAGCTTTGACTCACTCTGTTTCCAACCTGGCATTATTTACTTCTGAGGCAGCCTCATGTTCCTCAAATCCTAGTGTTTCTCCATATTGATGACAGACTGACTTTGGGCAATTGATTGCCATAGCACACCTCAATTCCATGAGCTCAATTAATTCCTAAGTCTCAGCTTCCCCCATAACAAAGATTGTAGGCAAATATCACCATACTCACTCCTAAAAAGAATTTTGAAAGTGTAATATATTGATTACCCCCAATGTAGTCAATTGTTATTTGTTTATGTTTAGATTAAATGAGAATGACCTATACTTTGGGAAAGCATGAAAATATACATTGAGTAGATCTATTCAACCAATCAAAAAACTAATTATGGAGCTTCTGTTTTGTATGTTGCATCTGCACTGCATTGGGTACTGGCTAGGTGGAGTAGACAGAAGGGCTATATAGAATATAAGATCTTAAAATCTAAAGGCATCTTAGAGGTCAGCTAGCACTATCTTTGACTCGTGGTTATCCATTCACTACTTAAATGACTACAATGGTAGAATTTAACAATTTACAAGACAACTCATTTCATTTTGTAAAGTTCTCAATTTTAAGAAACCTTATATAGATAGACACTGAGATTTCCTCCTTAAAAATTATAGTTCCAATTTTCCCTTTTAATATAGTACAGGAAAAGTCAAATTTCTTTTGTGACATTTAAATGTTTGAAAATATCCAGCACACTTTCCCATTCTTTATATGTTGCCTTCTTCAGGATAAATATATGTATGGCTTTCAGTTATTCTTCACATGATCACTTTCACTTCTGATCACTTTCCTTTGAATCACTCCAGTTTCACTGAATCACAGAACTTCAGGATTGAAAGGTACTCCAGTTCCCATCTAGTCCATTCTAGACCTGAAAAATAACCCTACTTGACATACCTAATAAGTGGCTACCTAGCCATTGCTGGAAGGGCTCCACTGAGCAAAAAGCCATTAATTTAGAATCAGGAAAATCACAATTTTAGAATTTTAAAGGTCCTCAAAGCTACTTATTCCAACCCTCTTACTTTATAGAAGAGTAAAGTGAGTCACAGAGATGTTACATCAATTGCCTAAAATTATACTGATAGGAAATGGCAGCAAGAATCTTCAAAACCAGGTTCTTTAGCTCCAAATCAACTAATATTTGCATTTCACTATGCTCCTCCTTGTTCCTATGTCTTTTCTTTGGGATCAAGTGGAAAAATCTAATCTTTTCACCATTTGACACCTTCTAACAACCTGAAGACAACTGTCATGTTCTATCCTCCCAAGACACACCACAATTTCATATTATTTTTCTGACTGGATAGTGCCAATCCTTCCAACTGATCTTCATATGACATGAACTTTTCACTATTTGCATGCTCATAAATTTACCATCTTCCTAAATTGTGGCACTCAAAAACTGAAAATTAGACTTTGGATATTGTCTCCACAGAGAAGAGTAGAATTACCTCTTTTCTTCTGAATGTTATATTTCTTATATTTAAGATTACATTAACTTTTCTCACAACCATATTAAACTGTAGATTCATATTAAGCTTATGGCAGTTTGTATTTAAATATAATTTTACATTTTAAATATTGTATAATTTTTATATTAAATTTTGCTTTATCATTATAACTATAAAGAACTTTTAGAATCTAATTTTATAATTTAGTTCATTAGTTATCTCTATCAACTTCGTGTTACTTGTAAGTTAACAGAAACATATTTTCTATGTTTAGGGCAATTTGGGCAGCTTTCTATGTTTAGGACATAGTGAATAGAGTGCAAGCTTGGTTAGGAAGACCTGAGTTCAAATCCAGCCTCAGACACAAATCCAGTCTGCAAGTCACTTAACACTTTTTGCCTCTGTTTTCTCATTTGAAAAGTGAGCTGCAAAAGAAAACAGCAAAGCACTCTAGTATCTTTGCCAAGAAAGCCTCAAGGGGTCACAAAAAGTCAGACACAACCGAAAATGACTAATCTGCAACAACAACCTTGTATATTTAGTTCTTCTTAAGTAGTTGATAAAAATATTTTGCAGGACAGAGCTATGTCTTCTAATTTATATTTTCAAATATGATGAATCTCTTCACTTTGTTTATTAATATATAATTCAGTTCAGTTCTTCAAATATTTATTAAGTATTGATCTCCCAGATGATGAGGATAAAGATTTATAACAATAGAACTTTACTCTCAAGGAATTTACGATCTAACGTACACAACCTAAGTCTAGAGAATTTTCTTGAAATCCTCAGAATTTTCCTACAGACAGACACTAAATTCATTAATATGTTGTTTTCAGATGTATTATCTACTTTGTTTTGAAAAACAAGATATTTCCCTTCCTCATTCTTTCAGCATCTCTTAGATTTACCGTGATTTTTCAAAGATTCTCTTCAGTATTCCAATGATTTCTCACATCTTTTGTTTCATTTCCTTTTCATCTACTTTTTCCTGCATTTTTCAAGTTGGTGAGTATTTTCTGTGATATGAGAGATGGAAATAAAATATGGGCAGGGGAGTAATTTTGTAATTTTACCTGTAAAATTACAACATCTGCCCCAACCTTTATCTTTGTTATTTTTGTTATTGTTATGCTTATTATTGCTTCCTTGTTATTTTCCCTTCAAATTTCATTATTCTGAGTATTTCTTATTTAAATTTACAATTTTCTAACTTACAAAAATCTATTTTCTCTCTCTCTTACCACCTCCTCAATAGAGAAAAATGCTTGTAACACATATGTATACAAAAAAACAATGATCATATCCAAAAAAAAAAAAAATATGTCTTAATTGCTACACTTAGTCCATGTGCTAACAGATGGGAAACCTATTTCATCATAGGTCCTTTGGAACTGTAGTTAGACAGTGAGATGATTTGAATTCTTAAGTCTTTCAAAGTTGTCTTTATAATTGGTGTTGTTGTAGAAATAATTCTCTTGGTTCTGCTCACTTCACTTTGCATCTCGTCATGCAACTCCTCCCAGGTCTCTCTACCCCCTCATCATTTCTTACAGCACAATAGTGTTCTGTTACATTTATATAAAACAAATTTGTTCATCCATTTCTCAATTTCTGGAATCAACTTTAGTTTCTAGCTCTTTCCTAAAACAAAACGAGTTTCTATAAATACTATTTACATATATCTCCTTTCCCCCCTTTTTATTTGGCCTATTTGTTGTATATGCCTAAAAGTGTTATCACTGGTTCAGATTTAATAGTTAGTTTAATTATTTGGGGGGGAGGGGCATAGTTACAAATTGATTTACAGAATGGCTGGAATAGTTTGCACATGAACCTTATAGCCTCCCCAATATTTGTCATTTTCTTTTTTCAACTTTGTCAGCATGATAGGTATAAGGTAGAATGTAATAATTTCTTTATTTGCATTTTTATAATTATTAATGATTTGTAGCACCTTTCATATGGTTATTGATAATGTAGATATCTTCACCAGAAAATTGCCTAGTCGTATATTTTGAGCATGTATCAATTGGGCAATGAATCGTATCCTTAGAAATTTGAATCATTTCCTTATATGAATTATGAATGAGATCATTGTCAGAGAAACTCACAACAAAGTTTTTTTCTCAGTTGTTTGTTTCCTTTATAATTTTAATAGCATTCATTTTGTTTGTACAAACTTTTAAAATTTTATGTAATTAAAATTATCCATTTTACCTTCTGCAATACTCTTTATCTTTTATTTGTTCATGAACTTTTCCCCTATCTGTCAAGTAATTTCTGTCTCATTCCTCTAATTTATTTATTATGCTACCTTTTATGTCTAAATCATCTGCCTATTAGGAGTTTATCTTGGAATGTAGTGTGAGGTATTAATTTATACCTAGTTTTTATTCCACTACTTTCCATTTTTCCTAAAAGTTTTTGTCAGATATTGAGGTCTTACATCAGTACTTAGGGTCTTTATATTAATAAAACACTAGGTTAGAGCATTAGTTTCTGTATCTTTTGTACACAATCTGTTCCACTGATTCATCTTTTGATTTCTTAGCCAGTACCAAATTATTTTGATGATTGCTTCTTTGTAGTATAGTATGAGATCTATCAATGCTATGATCCTTTTCTTCCTACTAAAAAAAAAAAATCCCTCATGTCTGAGCCTTTTTTTCCCTTCCAAATGAATTTTTCCCTGTTTTTAAATGTAATTCTGTTAGTTTTATTTTTATGGCCCCAAATAAGTAAATTAATCTAAGTAGTGTTTTTGTTATATTTCCTCAGCCTACCCAAGAGCAGTATTTTTTAAGTCTTAGCTCATTGTGAAGATTTTATCTGATACTGTTCTTACTATTTAATGACACCCACTTTATTTTTCCATACATACATACATATATATACATACATACATACATACATACATACATACATACATACATACATACATATTTTCCCTGGGTCCTTTTTAAGTCTATACTGACTGAAAAAGTCTTGTGTAACTCTAATGATTTTATTAAATGTAGCCTGCATATCTTTCCCATTTTCTCTCCTCCAAAGAATGATGATAAGGATTGACAGATGTTGCCAGTTGCAAGATTTTTCCAGTGACAGTTGGAACAAGAAGATAAAAGACCCCACTTGGGAGTACTGGCATCTATTTTTTAGGTGATAATAGCAATAGAAAGGTTTCTTATCTCCCCGAAGCATGTATTCAAGTCATAACAGAAAACCTCTCTAGACTTGTCAAACTAGGTGACTATTACCAAGTTTGACGAAGATGAAATTCTGGTGATACAAATTGGTACAAACAATACTTTTGCAGCCAAACAAGAAATCGCTGTAAGTTTTTAATAAGTTTTGGGCATGAAGCTAAATACTTTAGGGCATAGGTAGTGTTTCTGTCCCATCTGCCAACAAAAATAATGGTTTTGGAAGAGAAAGGCTGATTTGGAAAATAGTTGGTTAAAAATGTGTCTGAGAATAAAATTTGGATTTAGAAATCATAAAGTTGATTCATGATGCACAAAGTATAATGAACAATCAAAGGTGAGTTATACAAGGAAAAAATATTTGAGTTTCTAGATATCCCTGACCTTTGCTGTTTTTTAAAGTCATCTTCATTTCTGCAATTTCTTTCCCCTGTCCCATACTTAGCAAACCATCCCTTATAACAAACAATCAAAAGACAAAAAATTAATTCAGCAAAAATAACCAAGATATTGAATGTATCTGACACTGTATAAAATATTTTACAGCTACTTCAACAAAGTAGTGGATTCAGCTACTATAATCACACTTAATTTTGATAACAAACCATTTTTCTAGAGCCTAGAACAACTTTGTCCAGATTCAGGCTTTCACAGTGATTACTAGCCATCTCTATAACCTGTTGTCTCCATTTGAGCTTCCACTTAGTCTTCTTAACAGAAAATTTGACTTTTCTCCTCCCCATCATCCCAGTTCACCTTTATGTGTTATTTCTTCTCATTAGAATGTAAGCTCCTTGAAGGCAGGGAATATATTCTTTTCTTATATTTTCTTCTAATTATTTGGTACATTCTCTTCTTGATATTTACACCATTCCACATCAATTCATAAAAGTTTCTTATCATTGCTAATGGGACAGTAATGTTCTATTACACTCATGAAACATAATTTTTTATTGAGCCCTAATCAGTAGGCATGTATTTGATTTCCAGTCCTTTGCAACCATAAAGAAAAAAAAGGTTGCTATCAATATTTTATTGTACATGGAGCACTTTTTCTTTGTTGGACTTCTTTGGGGGTATAGATGGCCTGAAATTTAACATGAAAAATCATTGTAGGATGGATAAGAACCTGGTAAAAATGAAATAATCAAGATATCAAGGGGAAAAATATGAATAGGCAGAAAAGAGGGACACTACTGAGTCTTATGTATCAGCACATCGGACACACCAACCAACTTAGATTTTAAAAAGACATACAAAAAGTGAGGACAAGGACAGAGAATATAGAATAAATACAAAAATATAACATGGTCCTGGAAGAATAGCATCATAAGTGCTAAAACTGAATGAGTTTGGGGTATAAGGGTAGATAAAAAACAACAAAAATAATTTTTATCCATAGAGAAAAAGAAAGATCAAAAAGTTAATTCAATTGACCACTGCTTAGGATAGAAGGGGAAATGATAATAAACAAGAGAAAGAAGAAAGAACAGTTTTACACTTTTTATTTTTGCTTCAAATTTCTCTGCTAAGGAATAGAATCTTTGGATTATGAAGGATAAAACACAAATGGTTGATAGTAAGTTAAACTCTGAGATGAGTAGGGGAATAGTAAGAGAACCCCTTGCTACACTTGAATTTAACTCACCAGACCCAGGTTAATTACATCCTAGAATACTATTTCAAAAACTGGATTTGATTTGATTGCTGAATGATCTTAGAAATTCTGTGGAGAACAGAATTGTTGAAGAGGAAAGAGTGTCCCAGTTGTAATGGTAATGTACTTTGAATTTGAAGATTCCTTTGTGTTGGCAAAGGTGGCAGGTACTTAGCACTTAGTAATTGATCAAGCCTCTGTTGGGGAAACAGAAGGTATGAACTCCCATCTCCTTTTGCTGATGTAACAGGAAGAGGTTGGCTGAAACAAGAAGCTAATGCTGTGTGTATATGAGAAAAGCGCCAGAGAGGGAGAGGGAGATTTCTTTGGAGCAGGCTTTGTGGAGGCTGAAGAGGAGTGGTAGAGGAAGAGGAAATTCCTTCCCAGGTTTGAGAGAATGATTTTGATTTTGAAAACCTGGATAGAATGATTTTGATTTTGGGAACCAGCTTAAACTTCTGATGAGTCCAAGGGCCAGACAGAGTTGCTGAGGATTTCTGAGAACCAGTCAGAGCTAAGGGCCAGGCAGAGTTGTTGAGGCTGTTGAGGATTTCCAAGGGCCAGAGAGAGCTGCCAGTGACTGAGGAAGCATGATTGTGATGCTGGTACTTTGGGTGAATCTGTTGGTGGCTTTGTTAAGCCTTGTCTTCCTGGGAATAGAGGCTGTTTAAAGGATTTGAGATGGACTGGACACTGTGAGCTCCATTGTGCAGCAGGAATTGCACAAAGAGCTGGACAAGGACCTGAAAGCTGTCTGCCTTTGAACTCAGGTGACAGTTTGGTGAATCCAGGTAGGAGCTGGGACCATGGAAGGGCATTTAGGGAATCCAAGAGACCATCCCAAAGTCAAGCTGAAAGAAGATTTTACTTGGATACTGTGTACTGACTGAGAAATTGTAAATTTACTAGTGATCTAGGAGTGGAGGGTCTTTGTAGTTTCTAATGATTGGATAGTGAATGATGAAGGATGATTGATTGACTAAATGATTGTACTTAGTGATTGATGACTGAACAAGTAACGTATTTGTAACCTAGTAAGCTCCATGAGTAGTTGTGATTGAATTAAGGATTTTATGAATCTTGAGTTACTAAATTATTGTTCTTTGTTCAAAACTTTGTGGCCACTGTAGTGGAAACTATGTAGCCATTTTCTGTGGTAAGTTGTAATATTGTGAATACTGTACTTTGATTTACTGTTAATTTTTTTCCTTTGATGTGTTATAGAATAAATAGAATGTTCACTATAATGTGTAATCAGAACCTTAAAAGCTGTTCACAGTAGCATTCTTCTGAAAAGCTGCTCGTGCTTTACTTTACACCAGTTTAAAAAAAAGAGAGAGAGAGAAAAGATTAAAGTCTGGAAAATATAGGTCAGTGAGCTTGATATTGATCCCTGGCAATATTCCAGAATGAATTATTTAAAGAATACCTATGAACATTCTGAAAAAATGGTAGTAGTCACAAAAAAGCAACAGAAGCAAAAGGAAAAGCAACATTTGAATTTGAAGATTTCTTTGTGTTGGCAAAGGTGGCAGGTACTTAGCACTTAGTAATTGATCAAGCCTCTGTTGGGGAAACAGAAGGTTTTTCCTTTTCCTCATTTCCTTTCTTACTAGACTAACAAATTGACACATTTTGAACTGGGATGCCAATCTTTTTATTTTACATTTGGGGAAACTGAGGCCCAGAGAGGTTAAACAACTTGCCCAAATTCACATAGTGTCAGAGCAGGGTAATGAACCAATGTCCTTTTTCTGCAAATCCAACATATTTTCTACCATGCCAAACAACTATAGACAATATTTGCCTAGATTTTAGCAATGCCTTTGACAAACTCTCATGCTTTTCTTATGAAAAAGAAAGAGAGGTATGGCCTAGATTAGTGATTGGGTTCAGAAATGGTTGAATGCTTAGACTCAAAAGTAATGATAAAAAAAGAGTAATGATTGTTAGTTGTCAGCATAGAAAGAGGTATACACTGGGACTCTCTTTTAATGACTTATATAAAGGGTGAGATTCTTATCAAATGTACATGTAAAAATAGTACAAAGCTAGTAGGGATATCACTAGGTCAAAACATATGCACTTTAGGAGGCATATTTCCAAACTGATTTCCAGAATGGCTAGACCAGAAGAACGTGTATTTTAGATGAAAAGTTATGTGTTCAATCACAGTTGCTATACACTCCTAGTCAGGAAAATTCTCAATATTTAAACAGAAATTATTCTCTCTGCCCAACTTTGCAATTCTGTCTCTAGTTATCCCCTTCCTTCTTTGTTGTTGACATAAAATTCAGTTTATTTGAAACATTTGAGCAACAAAAGAGAAGATTTTTTTTTTAATTTTTAAATTTTTTGTTTAATTTTTTTAGCTTTTTGGAAGGGCAATTGGGCTTAAGTGACTTGCTCGAGGTCACACAGCTAGTAAGTGTTAAGTGTCTGAGGCCAGATTTGAACTCCGGTCCTCCTGACTCCAGGGCTGGTGCTCTATTCACTATACCACCTAGCTGCTCCAATGAAAGAAAAGATTAAGATTATATTATAACATTTATGTATAAACAGGTACTAAGAAGGTAAGTTGAGGAAAGAGCAGAGCTTTCTTTGGGACTTATATTAGCCAAGATCTCCTACCTTGAGGTGCCTACAGAGTAGGCAGTTCTCTTCAATATCCTTCTCTATCACAATTCAGGCCTGACTTTGCTGATGAAGGGTGTGCTAGAAAACCATACATTACAATATCTGGAATCTAGAACCTCAGAATCTTTCCTTCTGATTCTAAAGAAAAAAAGCTTCCTTTTTATAAAAATTTCCTAACTTTAGTGACAAGGTAGCTCACAAAGACCCGAATTCAAATCCAACATTGAATACCTTTATTTATATGACTCTTGGCAAATTACTTGTAATTTCTATTTTCCTTCTTTTCTTCAAGTGTATAATGGGAATCATAACAATCCCCACCTCATGGTGGTGTAGTGAGGACCAAATGAGATAATCCTTGTAAAGTGCTTAGATTGGTGCCTGGCACATAGTAGGCACCGTATTAGTGTTTGTTCCCTTCCCTTCCGGCTTTAGGGCTTGACAGTCTATTTCCAAATAGTTTTGATTGATTCAGGGAGATGTACAGGCTCTGTAATGGGGAAGAGACATAAGAGCTGCCTTCAAGGGCTTTTTGAAGATCTGTCTTATTGAAGAGAGATTAAACTTTGCTGCTTGGCCCTAGAGGCCCTAGGAGCCATGTGGTAGAGCTTACAAAGAGGTTAATGTAGAATTGGTATTATCAAAACTTACTTAACAATGAGAGTGATATGAGGGAAGAATGGACTGCCTTGGAAGATACTCAGTTGTCCTTCAAAGGAGGTCTTAACAAAAACTGACTGACTACTTGATGGTGATGTGACAGGGAATTCTTGTTAAGGTGTAACATTTAGATTGGATGACCTATGAAATCTCCTTCATCTCAGGGTCACCATGGCATATTGGCAAGTATTTGGTGTCAGGAACAACTGGGCTTAAATCCTATCTCACACACATAATCACAAGTAGTGTGACCTTGGGCAAGTCACTTAATCCCTGCCTCAACTTTCTCATCTATAAAATGAGACTAATAATGCCATCTACTTCCCAAGTTGTGTGTGTGTGTGTGTGTGTGTGTGTGTATAAAACGAGATAATTATTGTAAAGTGCTTTACAAACTTTAAAATGGTGGCTATAAATCCACAAGTACTATTTATTATTTTTATTTATAATTTATTATTGTTAGGATCAGCAACATCCATTCCTACAGTCATATGGGTTGTGACAAAAATAGTCAACTCAAATTCCAAATGACTTCTGGAAAGAACAAAGAAAGGCGATAGATCCTGGATAGTATAAGGTCTAAACGGTGAATGACAGTGAGACAAAACCTCTTCTCCCGGCATGCCTTCAAAGGAAATTAGGTATCACAATGGAAAGCAGTCATCGAGAAAATATCATCAATTGTAGAGTGTCTACCGCAGTAGGGGAGTTGATTAAATATCTGTTTTCTTGAGACCTGGACAGCCCAGATATGGGTACTTGGATGGCCCTTACTGACAACCTTCCTCATCAGGCTTTTGAAGACATAGAAGGCTCCCTTTCCCTGATTCTTTCAACAGTTGGAGGGTCATGAAATTCCCCAGCATAATATGCTTATTCAGGTTTTTATATCTGCCCGCCTATTTTATTACCCTTTATAATGCATGGGAGGCAGGATCAGTTTGCAGCAGAACAAAGCTAATTACACCTTTCATTGCCTAAATATAGCATAATAACAGAGTGTCATTCAAGTGCAGCATTGAGCTGAGAAACCTCATGGCGGCTGAGACAATGACAGACGTTATTCAGCTCTACCTGAATTGCTGTTGGGGCTGGCTGCCGGGATAAAAGTTACTAGAGAGAGCTAATAGGCAGGTCGCTACATAAACTTCAGCATCAGCTTGACTCCAGGGAAGAACACTTGTCTCATCAAACAGATCCTGCCTTCTTTTCTCGCATCCCAACCCTCCCCCCAACTTTTTTTTTCTTAGTTAACTACTATGCCTTTTATGCAAAGGGGTTTGAAACTGAATAGAAACATCAGATTTCAGAGATTTGGGCACGAGGTAGAGCAATTTATAGAATCAAAGAATCCCAAAGAGATTCTTGTGGGAAAGCCATATGGAATCATTCCTAAATGCAGGATAGGCTGTACACTGTTTCCATCAAAGGGTCATTTGTCATTTGGGTTTAGTGCTTAAAAATCTTTTTTTTCCTCCGGTTTGACTTAAACAGCCTTTTCCCCCTAGCCTTCCTTTCAGAATTTGTTGTTTTCTGTTCTAGATCTATGGACATATAATGTTTCTCTGATATAGGATTTATCTGAGTCTTTGGAAAAGATGTCATTTTTATTGACTGACAACTGGTGATCTTTTTTTTTAAATAAAAAAAATTAATGTAAGCCATAAGACTACTTCTATAGAATATGGATTATATGCAAAGTTCAATTTTCTATAGTGTTTATTAGCTCTTTTCCAAAATAATAATAGTTTTGTCGTTTCTTCTCCTTTCCCTTAATCCTACCTGCCACAGAAATATTTCCATTGACTTTGCCCTAGGTTTGGCTGACTCTGACCATTCTTGTGTTTGCTTCCTCCTCCTCCCTCCTTATTCTCCTCTTTTGTTCTTTCTAGAGCTTTGTAGTAATGCTTTGTGTTACTGCTTGTTAACACTATTTAATGAGTAGCTTTAAAAGTCAGGTGAGCAGAGAAAATGAAGGATATGACCAAGCTAATGACCAAAATCCCACCAGCAGAGGATTCACTTCCCTTCCCCCATGTTGCTTTTACAATTGAAGGTAAGAAATTGAATCTCAGTTACTGGCTCCCCTTGTTCTCCTTGTGAACCAGGGAGGCCAAAGGTTCCTGACCATTTATTTAAAGTCTATGAGGAGTCTAGAAACTGAATGAGGAATTTGTTATATTAAACAGTTTTAAGTGAACAAAAAGAGGTATTTAAACAAATATAAATGGTCTGTTCCCTTTTCAGTAAAATGAAAGCAGCTTGAAATGGGGGAGCGGGAAAAGAGAAAGAGAGAGTGAGAGAGCGAGAGCAAGAGCTGGTTGATGATCATCGGTCATCTGACAAAATTAAACCAAAAAAGTAAATCTGGCTTGAAATTTCACACTAGTGAAATTTTGAAATCTTCTGTTTCATGGGTGATTGGTAAATTTATTATATTCTTTAGTTTAAATTTCTTCTATAAATACAGGCATAACCAAAAAAATCCAAGAAAAATTTCAGTACTATAAATATGACTATTAATATTTTTCTATTTGTTTTTACACAAAGTACACACAGACACACACACACACATTCCCATTTCTCCTCAGGATACTACCATTTTCTAGTCACCCACATTTACAATATCATCCTCAACTCTTCATCACCCCAAAGACACAATCAGCTGCCAAATAATGCTGATTCTATGACATCAAAGCATATAACAGCTTTTCTTCACTTATATGGTCATAACCTTAGTTTAGACTCTCATCTCACTTTTCCTGGCAAGAGCTTTTAAATTGGTCGCCCTTCTTCAAGTCTCTTGCCTTTCTAGTTCATCCTCCACAAAATGGCCAAAAAGCATAGGTCTTCTCTGCTCAATAAACTTATGTATTTAGCTTCCTTTTACTTCCAGGACCAAACTTTGTTCCAATATAACCTTTCCAAGTTTATTCACCTTCATAAATTCTGTTACAGCTGGATTGACCTGAAGTCCACTCTACCTCTTAGAATGTCCTGCTTTAAACTACCATTCCTCCATGAGACCTCTCCTGACCTCCTCCCCCTGCTGCTGCTTTTGCCCCCATTCTTACATTTACTTGTGCTTTTCTGTGTTGATGCATACACACTGTTCATTAGGTAGAATGTGAGTTTCTTGACTTTGCTGTGTCATTTTTTTGTCTTTATATTTTCAGTGCCTAGCACAGGACGTGATACATATAATAGGACTAATCAAATTCTTATTGATTGATTGATTATTTGAAAAAATAAATTTGGGGACATAATATATGCCTAATAGATTTACTTTCCATGATTTACTTCTATATTCTATAGAACTTTTGCAGATAATGATATTCTGAACAATGTAAGGGCAGCATTTCTGATTTAGGGGCTCTTCCAAGCCCCTGTTGGCTCTTTCTCCTTTTCTTTCCCCTCTCTTCTCCATTTCCTGTTTTAATAAGCTTCATTGCTCATTGTCCTCACCATCAGAAGCAGGACTGAATAAATTAAAAGTGTTAGTATTCAGATCAATCAGCCTTGCTCCCTGTTAATAGCTCTGGAACAAAGTTTGATTAAGTGGCTAAAACTCTGTTCAAAATAATATTTGAGGAATATATGAGAATATCATTCATCTAGACTTTATGATAATTGGCAACATCAACCCCCAACTTCCTCCCCTGCCCCCAATGAAAATTTCATACACACTCACATACATACATACACACACACACACGTGTGTGTGTGTGTGTGTATATATATATATATGTACCTTCCTGACAATGGATAATTAAGAAATGATTCTAACACTTCATTTTGCAAATGTAGAAGTTTCTTGTTATCCCTTCCAGACTTTTGTTTTGTATGAATTTTTAAAAAAATATCTATACAATATAAAAGTGGGGAAAACTTACTTTACTGTGATGATCCTTTATCATCCCTCTCTCCTCCATAGCACTGAGTGCAGGATCATCATTTTAACAAAAGATGATTTTCCATTTACTGAAGAAAAAGCCAAGGGAAAATTTATAAAGGATAGTAACAATTTGAATTTTATGAGTATGGGAACAGTGAAATACGCCTTTTTCTGACAGCTGTAAAAATGTCCCATAATAAAAAAGGAGGAACTATAATTTGGTTTTATATTTTTTGACATTAACAATAGCACCAGTATGGAAAAAATATAGTTGAAGTCATCAAAGGACATTTCTTAGCATCATGTCACTATTACAGAGTTGCATTTTGCCATTTATTGTTCAAACAGGTTGTAGCCCAGTAAAATATGTCCTATTCCATAATGCTAATGTGAACATAGTCATTTAATATATGTGTGTGTATAATTTTCCTAGAAACAATATGAATGATGAAGAGATCATAGAATAGGAAATGAGGCCATTGAAACCAAGTGCTGATAGAAATATTATAATCTGACTTGGAATGTTGGATAGAGATCAGTTAAGATGCAATAATTTGGTTTAACTTTCATTTTTGATACTAAAATATACATAGTGTATTTGCTAAATTGAAGCCTGTACTACTAATAGAGATTCCTTAAGGAAATCTCTGCTTCAATCTGTTAGCTCCAGGTGTCTTTATTTTTCTTGAAACATCAATGTTAAATGTAGGGAATTTAGGACAGTCAACTCACATATCAAAGAAAGTAACCTCTCTTTAGTGCTCCTGGATGGGAAATTCTGTGCTCATGACTGAAAAGAGGAACTTGCAGAACATAACTTAGGTCTGCAAAAATTAGACTGAACCTGTGATCTAAACACAGTGCACAAGAGTTCCTACTGTGAAATATAGCTACACTTAAGAAACTTTATTTGGAAATTCTATGAAACTCATGATAATATTCCTCTCATCATTGCAGACAAATCTTGGTATAGTAGAGGATTCATCAGATGGAATAATATCCAATTTCATTCTAGATTGCTATTATATTTACATTGGAAGCAGGAAATTAAAATAAACACAAGCCTTGGCCTTTTTAACATAGTTGTGAAGATATTTAGACAGAAAAGGCAAAGATGACTGTATGAGCTTTTAAACAAGGCTGGAAGCCCCAAGAAAGGTGAGAACATAGTAAATAATATTAAGGCCTTGTTTAACTAGAACTTTGACTTCCTAAGATCATAGGATCACAGAATTTGGAGCTGGAATTAGGCAGATTCTTCTAAACCTTGTTTTAATAAAAAAAAAAAGAGAAAGAAAGAAAGAAAGAAAGAAAGAAAGAAAGAAAGAAAGAAAGAAAGAAAGAAAGAAAGAAAGAAAGAAAAAGAAACACCTTGTAAAGCAACTAACAGGAATTTAGAGAGGTTAAAATAAATTCCAGGTGATGTCTTGAGATCAATACACCAACAACCCTGGTCTTTCCACTTTGTCCAGCTTTATCTATATTCTTGTACTTTTAAAATAATACACTCAGTGTCCAGTATGATAGTCATGAAATCATGTTCTGTAGACTCTTATTTCCTAAGTCAAGAGAGTCTAGTCAATAAGTTAATTTTAGAAAGATTTTCCACAAGGGTTAAAATAAACAAAAAAGTCATTGCATGTGTGTATGTGTGTTTTAAAGAACTTTAGCTAACCAGTAAATTCAATTATCCCATACCCTGAACATTCTGGTTAATCAAGGTTTGATAAAAATAGTGTTTCACTATTTCCTGAGCTAAGTAGCTCTGAAATACCAACTGTGTACTCCCTAAATTACAAGGTGTCTTTAAACCACAATGCAGTACAGTGCACACAGTCTTTGAGGTACCTCAGATACAGAAAAGAGAGTGCCACCAAGGTCTTATAGCAATAGTCACTGACCTCACCAAACAACAGGACACTAGCAGCAAACCTAAATGGCTCAAGATTGCTTTCCCCTTTGCTTCCATTTTGAGCAGTCTGCATTGAATTTCTTAACTGTTTTGGCCAAGCCCATCAGGGAGGAATAAGCATCAGATGCATTAGGAAAATAGGTGTCAAATCTAAGATTCCTTAGATCTGTCCTCATTGTAACTTCTGAACAGTGTCTTGCTTTTATCACAAAGTCTGCATAAGTTAGTTCAATGGTCTTTAAATGACTGAATTTAGGGGAAATAAACAGATAAGCAGAGGCCCACAGCTCTCTAATGAAAACATTCTGTGGCCTTAACAGGTCCCTGAGTTCTGCAAGGAATGGATTACTGTCAAGGGAGGTGTCAGAGGGTTTTGGTTTAGGGGAATGGAATTATAGTGTTTAATAAAGTTCCCCAGTGGTAGAGTTTGACACCTTAAATGAGTGGAAGGACTATGGCTGTTCATGAAGCCAGGAAAGAATGAGGGAGCCCTGATAGGTTTGGGACCTCTAGTAAGCTTGATGTATATTTGCCTTCAAAATCTGAGGGTAAACTAAAGCATGTTTTTGAGACATCCTTCTGCTTCCTCCTTGGCAGTCATTCCAGCTCCTTGGTTGCTCATTTCCTGTGCATGTTATCTGCTTCTATCACAACTGCTACTGTTTTTTCTACTGGTGAGCTGACCTATCCCATTCTACCACCATCTAGGAAGCCACTCATTGCTAGATGAGTTGTATTTTAGTAGCAAATCCCACATCTCTACAAGGCTTCCTCAGTGGGGAATCAAACCCATGCATGAAGGGAAATCCTAAAAAACAAACAAACAAAAAAAAAACATTCAGGCTAAGCTACTGATCAACAGTAGGGACAGTGCCTTTCTGAGGCTACTATATCTTGGAGCCCTTTAATGTCACTTGGTGAATGACATTAAGGTTCAAAGGGGAAGTGGAAGATGCTAGTGGAAAGGTATACAGCAGGCACTGCAGTTTCAGGGTAAAGGTCTTGAAATAGTCATTTCATCCCTCATTTTTTTAAACTTAGCTCCATATGCCTGGTAAAGACAGATTTTTGAATTAGACTGGGAATGTTTGTTCTAATACTTTACATATGAAAAAATGAGCAGACAGTTTATCCAGATTTATTAAGGAAATCAGATACAAATGGGACTTTAAATATAAATTTATTGTTCACATTTATCACATATTTCCACAAATAAAAATTATGGTTGTCTCAAAGTACATATTCCCACCTCCTTTTAAAAAGAAAAAAAAAAGGATTGATAAAGTCTCCACCATGTGAATAAAAATAGTGTAAGCTCAAGAAAGATCTGTCATAATATAAATTATAACACACATGGAATACATTTCCCATCGAAGACAATATTTCTTTCTTACACAAATGTTGCACTCCTCCATTGAAGTGAAAGGAAGTTCATGAAGGTTGACAAAACAAAGTGGCCCATTTTTTAACACTGTACAGAACAAAGTGTATTCTGCTGCCAATTACCCTTAACTGCAAATGACTACAACATCTCAGGGACACAGCCAAGGGTCATGGGTGGTATGTGAGCTCCCCCAAGGGAACAAAATAGCATGAAGTGACATTCACACTTCAAATGGACTTCTACCACTTAAAGGGATGTGGGGGGTGGGAGCAAAGGTGGAAAAAAAAAGTAGGCAGGATAAAAGATAAATCGTATTTCAGCAGATTTTCTGTTTCCAGGCCACAGAAACAACAAAACCCAATTGGAAACCAATGTGAGACTAGCTTGGAATGTCTGGTTGGGTCTCTACAAGAGAAAAAGCACTGGTTTTGCTCCAACTAGAATTCAACAAAACCCAACAATCTGTATTGATTTACCACCTATTGTATCTATGCAACGCCATTACAACCAACAGAAAAATCAGAAATTCTAACAACCTGTTTGGTCCATGTGAATTCAAGGAGTGTGGCCCTTCATTTTTTGTTAATTTAAATAAGGTCTCTAATGTTCTGTTGTTGCATGGGCATAACTTTAAGTGGGGCTATTTGAATGTTTCTTTAAAAATAAATAAATAATTTTAGCTCTATAGGCAGCAGAGAACTGAACGTGAGTTATTGCTATAGAACTGACGAGCTCCCAAAAGGCTATTTCCCTGGTTTCCTTCAAAACCGAGATTAAACGCTACTGTCTACCTGAAGATTTTGCTGACCCCCACCCCACTCCACAGCTTCTAGTTCCCTCCCTTCCAAAATGAACTTGTATTTCTTTTTATATACAGTCTGTCATTATCAATGTACATATTACCTCTCTATTAGAATATAAGGTCCATGAGAAAGAGAGCTGTTTGATTTTTCTCTTTGTTATATTAGTACTTAACACAGTGCCAAAAACTGTAGATGCTTAATAAATGCTAGGTGATTGACTGAATTCTTGCACGTAAGATCATATAATGATATCATCCCATATTTGGGCCTGTTTTATAACTATACCTAAGCTAACTGAAATATTATTATGTTTAATTTTCAAAATTGTGTGTTTTTATGCATCGTACACCATTAATGATCTGATTTCATTGCCTCTTCTTGGAAAGTATGGAAAGGATAAGACACTTTTTAAACTGGTTAGAGGAAGAGCAGGTGTAGCAATTTCCCTCCATATCTTAGAGTAGTAAACTTAACATCATAAACTGTATTAACTAAGACCATTTAATGTGATTTTTTCCTTTCTAATCGAGCCCTAGTTCAAATTAGCACATGGGCACACAAACTCATATGTACACACACACATGCTAGTTAGTAATCATATGGTGTTTTAAAGTCTGTAATGCATTTTATAAATATTATCTCATTTTGACTACACAACCCTGGGAGATAAGTGCTATAATATATATATTACACTTATTTTGTAGATGAGGAAACTGAAGCAGAAAATGGACAAATGACTTATTCAGTACCACACATACAGCTGATAACTGCCTGAAACTAGATTTAACTCAGGTCTTCCTGACTCAAAGACCAATGCTCTAGCTAAGACATACACACAAATATGTGAATATATACATACATGCATACACATATATACACATACTGATCTTCATGTGTATCTACCAATTGTACACATCTGTGTACACACATATAAACATGTCTATATATGGGTATGTGTCCACATATATGCACATATACAGCAAAGTAGATGCATATATGTAGACACACATATATGTACTAGATAAACCTATACATGCATGCATATATACACATACATATCTGTACTTATGTTTAAATGTTAAGTTGGTGACTCAGTTGATGAAGCATTAGACTGAGTCAGGAAGACATGAATTCAAATCCAATTGCACTTACCTCTGTGAATATGGGTATGTGTGCATGTGCATTATGAGTGTGTGTGTGTGGGGGGGGGGGTTCAGTTGTTTTTCAGTCATATCCAACTTTTTGTGACTCCCTCCCTTTAAGGTTTTGTTGGCAGAGATACTAGAGTGATTTTCTATTTCCTTTTCCAGCTCATTTTCTAGGTGAGCAACTGAGGCAAAGAAGGCTAAATGATTTTTCCAGCATCACACAGATAATATCTGAAGCCAGATTTGAAGTCAGGAAGGTGAGTCTTCCTGACTTCAGAATGAGTCCTCTTTCCATTATACCACCTAGCTGCCCCATACACAAATATATGTTTGTATAGTATACACAGAAATAGGAATATATTCATGTATGTATATAGAAATATAAACACACCTATATGCATATACATATATGTGTATATAATATATATACACACAAATATGTATGCATGTACTTATATGCATACACATGTATGTGTGTGTGTGTGTGTGTGTGCATTCCTCTTCCTTTTAGCAAATCCTGAAGTACAAGCTTTTGATATGTGGTGCTTTGGTCTAAATGCTTTCAAAAGAATTAATATTCCAATTACATCCTTCATAAAGAGAGTCAACACAGAACATTTCCAGTCTAACATGCTGCTGAATCTGGGGTCTGGATTGTGTCACCCTATGTAGGGTTGAAGCACTGGAAATAATTCTATTAACTGAGAGGCAGCAAAAATAGGAACAGAAAGGAAAAGGTGTCAGAGGTACAATACTGCTGGGTTCACTTTCAGCTTCAGTTTAAACAAGTATAATACTCACAGAAAAAAAAAAAATCTGACAAACTTCATAGAGACTTCCAGGAGCCCAGTGGTCCTACTTATCCCATTAGTTAGTTAACACCCTTTCCTGGCCTGCTGCCGCTTGTAATGGATATGTTCTCCATTCAACAGATTTTGTAGATCCTGCTCACATTTCACCAGCTGCCTCCAATCAAACGAACACAATTGTAGATAGAAGACAGTCACATGAAGATTGTTGTCTGAGACTCAAAGATTTATGTTCCTAAAGATGATCATTTCTCACAAGGAGATTGCATCCTGTGCCTTGGTGGTAGACAATCTTGGTGAATTGCTTTGGCTAGAAAATTCTACCATTTGGTAGTCACTTTGGGAGGAGTCTCTCAAAACTTAAATAGGTTAATCCTTGAATGACATACATGTTCTCATTCAGCAGTTTGGTGGCACAGTAGATAGAATGCTAAACTTGGTTCCAGGAAGACCTGAGTTCAAACCTTGCCTTAAATATCTACTACTTGTATGACCCTGGGCCAAGCTTTTAGTCTCTTCCTTCCTCAGTTTCGCCATCTGTAAGATGAAGAGAGTAATAGCATTTACTTCCCAGAGTTATTGTGAAGATAAGACAATATTTTAAAGTGCTTTGTAAACCATAAAACACTGTATATAACCGCTTATTATTATTATTATTGTTGTTGTTGTTATTATTTTATTACTGGTTAGTGGTAGTGATGGTGTTGGTCACTGGGTTGGCATACAAGGTCTTAGTAAGACCTACAAAGTTAAGACCTAGCTTTTGAGAACCCAGGGTCTTTTTAACATAATAAAGCAAAAGAGTAGGACTTAAATGGAGAAATATCTAAACATAGAGAATAAGAATTTAAAAATCTGACAGTTACATGAATAAAGCATAATTTTGTTGAGACAAGAAAATTTTGACTGTATAATTCCTTATCCAATAGGGAAAGGAGGTAAAAATGAAAATTATTAAATAAAAATTCACCACTAAATTTATGTAATTAAAAACAAGATTGAAAATTTTGACTACTACAAACTTTTGTGATGATCTATAAATACGATCCGGTATTAATGAAAGCAATTTAATACAATACAATTCAAGACAATCTATTTTTGGTCCTCTTTGAGAACAAAGGGCAACAACCAACCATGTGTCCAACCTTGTCAAAGATAATGGTGAAAGAACAATTTCCTGTGTCAGAAGGGTTTGCCATTAGTTCTTCTAATTATTGAAGACTTGGGAGAAGGTAATAAAAGAAAACAATTAATACTTAGGTTTATAGAAGTTGATATCAAATATTCAATTTTCATATAAAAATATGAAATAAAATACTCATCTTAATATAGACAACTAAATAAATCAAACAATATAAAAGAGGATGATTGTTTTACATTTTTGACATTCTGTTCTAAATATTAGTTCCTAGGTCCAGTAGGATGCATTCTTTTCAGTCTCTTCTTTTGTATTTTCTACTCAAAGAAAACATATTTCAGTCATCAAGAAATCAAAGTCTTGAATTATGCTGAATATTCAAATGGTTTTTAATCAATATAATCCAAGTGTCTAATAAATCAGTGATCTCATTAATGTAGATATTCTCTTCAATGATGCCAATCACAATCTATCCATTGCAAGTTTCTTATCAATGTCACTTGATAAATTCATGACAAGGGTTCTACCCACTGTTTGGGGGACCTTTCTTAACTAGTTTATCATTTATTTCTGATTGTATGTTTTTCTTATGACAACATTTATACTAGTTACTCAGTCAAAAAGCCTTTATTAAATTGTTTACTACGTGCCAGAAAATGTGCTAAATATTGGGGATGCAAAAACAAATAAATAAAAGTTAAAAAATGAAACGCTCCCTTGATGAGCTCAGATTCTAATAGGAGGATGATACATAAATAACTAGCTACATGCAAAATATGTGCAGAGTTTAGAAGGTTTTCTGAGATGGGCCGAAATCAATCCAGTCCTTTAGTAGCTTAGGTTTAACATTGGAACACAATGAGATACTTATATGTCATTCAACATTTAACACAAAAAGTGATTTACTTTGACTTAGAAGAGAGGTATTCAATAAAGACACTTTGAGGTGAGTTAATGGTGTTAACAATTGAGCCAACCAAATCTTGAGGAAGGTTTCAATATATTAAAAAAAAAAACTAGCCTAAGTTGCATGAGGGAAGGGATAGAATATTGCTCCTACTGCCATTGGCCATTTTAGGAGAAGGTTTTAGCATCTGGAAGATTAGAAAAGGCCTCTTGAAGATGGGATTTAAGCTAGAGAACCTAAGAGGCAGAGATGAAGAGGAAGAGCATTCCAAGTATGGGAGACAGCCAGTGTATAGACATAAGAGATGGGAGAAGTAGGGTCATATATGAGGAACAGGAAGTAGGCCCATGTATCTGGATTGTAGAGAGCATGGAAGGAAGGAATGTGTAACAAGATGTGGAAGGTAGGAAGGGGCCAAGGGGAAAAGACCTTTAAATGACAAACACATGCTTCATATTTTATCCTGGATATTAAATGGTACCTACACATTAGGAAAATCAGTGGCATCTGAAGGGCAGATGGATTGGAGTGAGAAGAGACCTGATGGAGGGAGGCTGATTAGAAAACTATTGCAATAATCCAATCGAGAGATGATGAGGACATGCTTCAGGGTAACAGCTGTGTAAGTGAAAATAAGTGGACATAGATGAGATGTGTTGTGAAAGTAGAAATGACAAGATGTGGCAAGATGGGATGAGTGCAAGTTCAGAACTGAGGATGACACTCAGCTAACAAACCTGGGTGAGTGGGAAGATGGTGGTTCCCTCAACAATGAAAGGAAAGCTGGGAAGAAGGAAGAGTTTGCAGGGAAAAATAATGAGTTCTGTTTTGATTCTGTTGAATGTAGAAGCCTGCAGAATATCTAATTTGAGATATCCAAAGAGCAGGTGGTGATATGCGAGAGATTATGTTTTGATATGCAGAGTTGGGCATCATTCCATAGAGCTTATAACCGAACCTATGGAACCTGATGAGAACTTGTGAGATAGTATAGAGTGATAAGAAAAGGCAGCGTACAGAGCTTTGGGGGACACCCATGGTTAGTGGTCATGGCCTGTATAATGGTTTATCAAAGGGATTGAGAATGAGTCCTCTGACAGGTAAGAGGTAGACCAGTACAAAGCAGGATCACCAAAACCTAGAAGAGAGAGTATCTGGAAGTATAATGTGATCAACAGTTCCAAATGGTGCAGGAAGATCAATCAATTTGGATTAGGAGTGAGAAAAGGCAACTATATTTAGATAAAGGAAGATGTGTGAAAAAGGCAAGGGAAGAAGAGGGAGCTCTTGGCAAATTGCCTCAGTTTTTTCGATGAAGTATGTGGTAAGACCTTGAACGAGTCACTAGACTACTCTAAGGATCAATTTTCTAATCTGTTAAAGGGGAACAGTGACATATGTTCTATCAACAGAGCTATCGTAAAGAAAGGATAGTGTAAAACATATCACAGTCAATAAAAAATGAGATATTCTGTCACCGGAATTGAAGTAATTAAAATAGGGAGTCATTTAAGAATTTGATTTGTAGGTAAACACAATAATATCTATTTTTAACACAGATACTAACATTATTAATCTCCAAGATTATTTTAAATGCCCTCCCATGCTATCTATGTAATGTTAGTCAGTGAAAAATTCCATTTTGATTTTCCACAAAATAATTGTTTTACAGAGGACTTTTATTTCTTATTTTTTTCTTATTTCTAACCTGTCATACTAAACCGCCTATGCTCTCCATCTTTTTTTAACTTTACACATAAGTGGTTTCATGACAATATTCTTCTAAGTCCAATTCCAGTCCTATCTCTTTCATGAGAATGGCATGCCCCTTAAATTTGCTACACTACTCCAGCCTATCTTGACCTCTCCATTATCTAAATGTGCATGGCACTTAAAGGTGGTACTCATTTGAGTACTTTATCATGCACTGATTAGTGCTAATTAACTTCCCATTTCTAGAAGAATTTGAAATGAGTTAGTGGTGTTAACAATCTGAGTCACTGAACCAACCAAGTCTTAAGGAGGGTCTCTATACATTTTAAGGGAAAACAAACAAACAAACAAAAAACCCCAAAACTAACCCAAGTTGCATGAGGTTGAAAATTCCTATCATGACCCTAAAAATCTTCTAGGACAGGTATATTACATGCCTTCAGTTTTGGGTGCTCCCTTTCCTTTCTCCTCCAGTGCCTAAAATGGTGCTGGGCATATTTTAGATGCTCCATAAATACTTATTTAATTAAAGCGATTTCCTGTTAGGGGAAACTGAGGCATGGAGTAGACTAAAAACTCCTGGCTTGTGTCATGTAGCAACACTCACTTCCAAGCTGATGTTTCAGCCACCAACCGACCTCACTTCCCTCTTTGTGAAATTCTTTTTTCTTTTTCTTTTTTCTTTTAAATAGAAAACTGCCAGCATTTTTTAAAGGAAATTAAATTACCCAAATATGCTTCTGCAACATCAACAATCTCAATAGAAGCCTCAACAGCAAGGCAAAAACATAATGAACCTTTCAAAAGAAAATATGCCCCATAGTCAATGTATGTTTTTAATTCATCATTATCATCCATATTAGAAGAACTGCAGCCCAGGGAATGAAGAACCAAACATGTCAGTTTGAGTTTTTCATGCACTCAAGGGAAGGAGGTTGAATAATTTTTCCATATTATGCAATCATCATTTTAGTAGGTGAATTTTATTTATTCCCACCATTATTATTCATGAGTAATATACAAACCCTGATTGCTGTGAATGCCACATTCAAATCAGATTTCCAATTGTCAGGTAACTAACTTTTTTTTTTTTGCCAGAGAATTCATTTCCCCCATCCTGAAAGTCTCCCTCCCTGCCCTGCCTCTTCCTTGCCCAAATTCCTAATAGACAAACTTAGGTTTTCCCTAGCAGTGAAACACAACACTGAATTTGAAAGCTTCTCAGAAGCCTTTTAGGAGAAATGCTCAAACATCTGGTTGACATTTAATCTAGAAATGCCAGGCCTCAGCACTTCCAACCCAGTCTGACAGCTCTTTGGTTTGAGCAGCAGAAACATGCTTATTGAAAAAATAGAGGGAGGAGGTAGATCAGAGACTAAATATTACATTTAAAACATTTTTAAATAACTAGCAAAAGAACATTTATGGAAACTCATATGCATTCTTGATTTTAATCAGCATGTCATTGTAAAAGGCATTTAACCTTATGCCTAATTCTGACCAAAGTCTTCTGCCAGATAATATTGTATTGTGGGAGCTGAGGAAGTAGGAGGGATGGTATAAGGGAATGAGGGATAGAGGATGAAGAAAGGCTAATACAAGGTGACTCTCAACTTTTTTTTATTATTCCATTCTCAATAAGCATTTCAGGAAACAGGATTTTAATAATTTGGCAAATGAGATCACGTGTGATGAGTATCAGGACTGCTCTGAAGCAGACCCTCTTTTCTGTCCTAGTTTTAATATAATGTAGGGATTTTAAGTGATGTTTACTTTTATCATTGAAGCTAATTTAAAGAAAAGCCAGACACATTAACAATCAAATGCCAAAAGTATAACTTTGAGAATTCATTTTAATGAGCACTTATTAAATCAATATCATATCCAGCTGAATCCTTTTTAGTTCAGAAGATTAGAATCTCTGTATATGTTTCTTGTTTATTAAAAAAAGCAGAAACATGTGGGTTTGCACACTCATCAATGCTCTTGAACACAAATTTGGGTCCTGTCTCACTTACCACATCTTCATCAAGTTCCACTACTATCTTGAAGACATTTGGATAAAAACAAAAGCCTTTCAAAATACGCCCAAGAAGCCACAATCTATTTACATACACTAATGTATATCAAATTTAATGGACAGAAAATTAAGAAGAACAGAGAGAGCTAATGGAACAGAACACAGGGAACAGTAACTTCAGAGGGACCACAATTCGGGTGATGATCGAGCAAAGCAGTCTGTATAGCAGTGACTAGACAAGTAGAAGCAAGAAAAAGCCTCACTTCATTTGTTCCTACATTCCATGCATACAACATGCTGCTTCATTACTTCAAAGGTTTCATCCATCTGAGGATATTCTCTACCAGTGAAGAGGCTGCCCACTCACAGATTCACCATAGTGACAAGGCTTGCAAATAGTAGTTACGTACTAAATGGTATTCAACTGCATGCCTTCCACTAGAGCCTCCAAATGTCTTTTAGGAAAACCACTATCCCGTCATGCCTCTCACATCTTCTATTTGTAAAAGACTTTCTAATCTAAGTACAAAATATTTCTTTATATTAAATTTCATCCTATTTGATTTAGCTCAGTGTGTACTAACTTATGAAGATTTCTATGAGTCCTGACTCTTAAGTGTGTTAGTTATTCCTCCTAACTTTGTGTTTACTGAAAATTTTGTAAGGCCACAGTACATTCTTTTATCCAAGTCAGTGATAAACATTTTAAACAGCACAAGGCCAAACACAGATCCCTATGGCACTCTCCTGCTGACTTCCTTCCAAGCTGCCTTTGAACCACTAACAGCTGCTCCCTTGGTCTAGCCATTCAATTGGTTCAAAATGCACATAATTGTTCTATCATCTAGCCCACATGTTTCCATCTTTTCCACAAAAATAGCATGAGATTTTATCAAACGTGTTGCTACAATTTAGGCTAACTGCAGTTGCAACTAATCTACTCTATCTAACAGCTTAATATTGCCTTCAAAAAAAGGAAATAAGATTCTGGCATGACTTGTTCTTGATGAAACCATGCTATTTTTTTTTCTAGATGTTCTTTAACCATTACTTTAATACTATATTATAGAACTTTTCCAGGACTCACAGTCAAGCTTATTGGCCCATAGGGTGAATGTACATATTCCATCTTTTCTTTTTTGAAGGTTTTTAAAACATCAAATTACTTTCCGTAGCACAAATGAGATACAGTGTTATATCTATAGAGATATGCTGATTTATTGATTACTGGGGCAACTAGGTAGCATGTTGGATAGACCCAAAGTTAGGAAGAAATGAATTAAAATCCAACCGCAGACATTTGCTATATGTATGACCTTGGCCCAGTCTTTTAACCTCTCTGCCTCTGTTTCCTCAACTACAAAATGAAGATAATAATAGCACTCATGTCCCAGGTTTGTCCTAAGGGTAAAGTGAGATAGTATTTGCTAAGTGCTTTGCAAACTTTCAAGTATTCTACAAATATTATTATTATTATTATTATTATTATTATTATTACTATTATATTATTATCATATGTGTAGATACGATTGGATAGAAAGGCAATATGAGATTGCCAATACTGCTTCGTATTTGTATAGTTTTCTCATTTATTATTTTAATTTAATGTATCCCTGGGAAAAAAAAGTTAGGGAAGTTTCAGTAAGGCCTGATGAAGGAAAGTGAGACCTATTGAAGAGAAATGGCTTACTTGGTGCCATATAACTAAATTAGTGAATATAGGACTGGAACCCAAGTTAATTTATAATCACAGTAACTCAAATTTTTGTAGTACTTAAATGTTTGCAAAATGTTTGCTTTTACTGAATACTTTTGGTCAAAATATGTGACACTTGTGTCCTAACTGCTATATACCTGTACGGCAACTCCTTGAAACTCTTCATTCATTCACTGATGATGCCATATTTGTAACTATCATACCACTAGGTGGCTGTAGAGTATTTTGCCTGCCCAGCAACTTAGGACAGTCTTACTTTGGCATTGCCATACCTTAATGGCTTATTAACCCAAGAGGGATCCATCTCTACTACCTACCTTGAGCACACCTGGTCAATCAGAGTTCAGCAAAGAACAAAGCAAAAGAACAATAGCTTTCCATGTGCTATTGCATCACACTGAAGTAACAATGGTAAACCATTTCATTTTGAAATGGAAAAGGTACTGAATTTGAAGAGGGAGACTACGTTCGTTTCTTAATGCTCTCAATGCCTCTGATTTTGAGTACATTTTGCCCACTCTCAACTTTAGTTTCCTCGTCTTGCAAAAGAATGGAGTTTAGCTAGATGATTTCTGAGTTTAAACATGTGATCCCATAACCTTAAGCTCATTCTATAACTCCTATGGTTTATTAAGAATCAGTAGAAGAAATATTCTCCTAAGACAAATTCTCACAAAACCTAATACATTGATCAGCTGATAGAAAGAACAATCTTTAATATAATATATCATGAATAATTTCTAAAGTAACTCGAGGGTTACATGATATTATTGATGATTATGTTGACAAAACATCTTTTTAAAATTACAAACTAATTTAAATACAAATGTATGAAAATAGATCATACTTTATAAATGCCTAACAGTAAGTGTTTTGTAGTCTTATGACCCATCTTTAACTATATCAGATTATTAGAATGAAATATAGAAAAATTGTGACTGGGAAGAAAGTCTCCTAGAGGTGGAGTTTCCCTATCATGCTTCCACACATTCTAAAGGGCCACTATCTGATGCCACAACTTTCTTTTCTATGAACAGCAAAATTTATATTAGCTGAATCCCTCCCTTTACATTGGTCTTTTAAATAGCCATTTACTCAGAGAAGTGCTAATGAAAGCTTTTTGAAGAACAAAAATGAACTTATGACACTTATTTTCCTATTTGAGAAAGTTTGAGTTCTTCAGAATGTGGAATTCAGTGAAAGCCCCAAATTGGGGAATGTTGACATTAGCTATCTAAATCTTGACAATGACCAAACTGGCCATCCAGGAAAAGAAATTAATAAGTGTTTGTCAAACATTTGCAGGAAAATATAAACATTAGCAAAAGATGATGTCAACATTAGATTGCTTGACACAGAACAATTGACTTTACATATGTTTGACATTATCCAATGAATGTAGTTGAAGTTGATGTTATCTGTGATTCAAATTTAGTCTAAAACATGACCATGTTGAGTCTCTATTACAGGTAATGTTTAATAATGGCCTAATGTAGAGCATTAGTCTTAAATATTTTCTTATATTTAGCATTCAATGTAGCCCATTAATGAAGAATTACTTATTATTTTGGATTCTCTTGTCCCATTATTGATTCACATTAAGCTTGCAGTCCACTGAAATCTCCACTCCATTATTTTTTGCATAGAAAATATTGACTAATTTCATCTCTTGTAGCCTATATTGAGGAAGTTAATGTTTTTTTTTTTAATTTTGTAAATAATTTCATTGATATGTTTTTATGTTGCCCAAATTTCCCCTTGGATCCCTTTCTCTGTCTCCTCCCAAAAAGACATACCATATAACAGAATTTTTAGAAAGAAAAAAGTGAAAGGAAAGAAAAAAATCAGAAAATGGATAACACATCAAAAATATATGCAATGTTCCACAGCTGTCCCTCTCCAACCTACCCCTAGTTTTGCAAAAGAGTGGGTAGAAAAGTGTTTTCTCATCCTTCTTTGGAGAAATGCTTTTGTTGGTAATCTTCAAATCATCATTTTTGGCTGCTTTGTGCTCACTGCTTGTCATTCCTTACATCAATATTGTTGTTATTCTGCATGTTGCTTTCTTTGCTCTGCTTACTTCACTTTGAATTACTTCATGAAACTGATGCTTCTTAAGTATGTTTTTTCATATTCGCCATTTCTTATAGAACACTAATATCCTTTTATATTCATGTACTACAATTTCTTTAACCATTCTCAAATTGATGGTCATCTGCTTTGTTTATTTGCTACCAATAAAAAATAATGGTGCCATAGGAATTTTTTATATATATGTAGGTTCTTTATTTTTATTAATGACTTCCTTGAGGTATGTGTCTGGCAATGAAATCCCTGGGTCAAAAAGTAAGGACAGTTTAGTAATATTGTTTGCATAATTGCAAATTCAATTGTTAATTTGCATATTTTCATGATTGCAAATTCAAAAGTTATTTTACTAATCCACAGCTCCACCAAAATGAACTAGTGTGCTTATTTTTAGCAACCTCTCAAAAACTTGGACTATTTCTGTCTTTTGACTTTGAATCGGAGTTGAAATCTTGGGTTTATTTTTATTTGTATGTCTTTCATTATTAGCGATTTGAAGCATTCTTTTATATGATTGTCAATAGCTTGCAGTTGTTTTTTTAAAATTATTTGTTCATGTCTTTTAATCACTTAACCTCTGTCTACGTTAGTTTCCTCAACTGTCAAATAGGGATAATAACAGCATCTACCTTGTAGGGTTATTGTGAAGATCAATTGAGATAATATTTGTAAAGTGCTTAGCTTAGTGCCTGGCACATAATAGGGACTATATAAATACTTATTAACTTCCATTCACTTCCTACATATATATCTCCCACATTGGAAACGATAACAACAATAGAAATTCTAGGATGTAGCCAAAGCAATTCTTAAAGGAAAATGTGTAACTCATAATACTTTAATCAGTAAAAGAAAGAACAGAGCAATAAATGGAACATGCAACTAAAATAAAATTAAGCCAACAAATTTAAAAGTACTAATTAAAAAAACAAATCATAGATCCTTAAAAGTCAAAGAGAATGACAAAGTTGAATGCATAAGAAAACTGAATTAATAAATAAAATTCAAATCTGTTTTTAAATAGATCAATCATGTGTTAATTTGATTTATTGAAAAAAGAAAAAACATGTTTATAGTATGAAAATTTTAAAAGGTACATTCATAACAAATGAAGTTGTTAACAAGTATTTTAACCAGTTGTATGACAACAAAACGGATAATATAAATTAATTGGATAGTCAAAAATATAAAATGTTTAGAGTAACAAAAAAAAAAGATAAAGGACTTAAATGACCCGATCTCAAGAGAAAAAAAAATAAACTGAAAACACATGAATGAAATTCTAAAAGGGGAAAAATAGAACCAGACTGATTTACAAGTAAATTTTTTTATCAATAATTAAAGAAGAATTGATTCTAATATTGTATAAGTTGTTTAGAAAAATGTGAAAGGAGAGATTCTACCAAATTCATTCTGTGCTATAGTACCATAACACCAAAACTAGGGATAGTCAAAAGCGAGAGAAACTACACAGAACAATATCTTTAATGAATATTAATGCAAAAATTATAAAGAAAATTTTAGCATAGAGACTTTCGCAACATATCACAAAGATTATATACTATGACCAATTTGAGATCATATAAGAAATGTAAAATTGGTTAAATACTAAGATAATTTTCAATATAATGCACCATAATCATAGCAAGAACAACAAAATTAAATAATTATATCAATAGATTAAAAAAACACTTTTCCTGAATATAATACTTATGTCTCTTTCTGCTAAAAACTACATGAGAATAAAGAGATCTTTTCTTAATAAAGTCTCTATAAAACCAAGACCCAATATTACATGTGATGAGAATAAAGTAAACATACTGACCTTTCAAATAAGATCAGGGGTAAAGCAAGGATGTCCATGATCACTTTTAGTATTTGCTATATTTATAGGATTTCTAGCTAAAATAATAATACAAGAAAAAGAAACTGAGAGAATAAGCATAGGCAAAGAAGAAACATAATTATTACTTTTGTAGATGACATGATGGTTTACTTAGGGAACCCTGGGGTCAATTAAAAATTAATTGAAGCAATAACTTCAGCAAAGTTGTACGATATAAAATAAACCTAGATAAGTCATCAGAATTTCTGCATATTACCAACAATACCCATAATAAAGAGGTTGAAAAATAAATTAAATGTATATGACTGTGGAAAATATAAAACACTCAGGATGTCTACCAGCCAAGACAATTAAAGGAATTATATGAATATAAGTAGAAAATTTTTTTACATAAAGATATATAAATAATCGGCAAAATATTAATTCTTCATGAGGAGACTGAGCCAATATAATAAAAATGACATTGTCTAAATTATTGAAGGCCATATCAATCAAACTAACAAAATAAAGCTTTAGAGACCTGGAAAAAATAATGACAAAATTAATTTGAAGGAACAGAAAGTCAAGAATTTCAAAGGAAATAATGAAAAAAGTGGAAAGCAAGGGGCCTCAGCAGTCCTAAATCTCAAGCAATATGACAAAGTAGTAATCATCAAAACAGTTTGGCATTGGTTAGGATCTATAGAGGACAATTAGTGAAATAGATGGGAAAAACAGCAGACAAAAGCAAAACAAAACAAACCATAGCTTGGGGCTTGACAAGCCCCAAATCCAACCTACTGAGATAAGAATGAGTAGAATAGTGATTGAACAAAAAATAAAATTCTTAGAAAACTGGACATCTGTCAGAAACATGGTATAGACCAATTATTTCATTCTATGTTCTAAGAAAAGCTACAAATAGATTAATATCTTTAAAATAAGAGGAAATTAAAGGAAAAAGGAAGACATTATCTTTCAGTTACCTGGATAGCAGAAGAATTCATGAAAAATCATGAAACAGAGAATCATGGAATGTATAATACACAATTTTTAATAAAGTTTTTTTGCACAAACAAAACCAATGAAGCTAAAGTTAGAAGAGAAATAGGTAACTGGGGGAAATGCTTCTCTCAAGTTTCTCCAATGAAATTTTATATAAAATATATAGAAGGAATTGATTCAAACTTATAGGAAAAAGATTCATTCCCTAACTGATAAAATGATCTAAGTATATGAAGAGACACTTTTGAGAGGAGGAAGTGTAGACTGTAATAGCTATACCAAAAATATGTTCCAAATCACCCAGAATTGAAGAAATGGAAAATAATGCAATATTGAGTTTCTACTTAAAAAAAAATAAATTAAATAAAAGAGAAAACTGACAAATTCTGGAGGGACTATGGGAAAACTGGCGTATTAATGTACTGTTGCTGTGACGATGAACTGGTCCAAATTTTCTTGAAAATAGTTTGGAACTATCCCCCTAAAGTTATTAAGCTATGAATACTCTTTGACATAATGATATCACTACTACTTCTAAACCCCAAATAGATCAAAGAAAGAGTAGAGAGACTCATTTGTTGTCATGTCCAACTCTTTGTGATTCCATGAACCATAGCACATTAGGCCCTTTCATTATTCATTCTTTCTCAAAGTCTGTCCAAGTTCATATCCATTGTTTTCATGATACTATCTATACTTCATCCTCTGCCATCTCCTTTTCCTATTGCCTTCAGTCTTTCCCAATATCAGGGCATTTTCCGGTTATTATTTTCTTCTCATTATATGACCAAAGTATTTCAGCTGCAGCTTCAGTATTTGAACTTCCAGTGAATAGCCTGAACTAATTTAAATATTGACTGATTTGCCCTCCTTCTTGTCCATAGGACTCTCAAAAGTCTTATCCAGCACCACAATTTGAAAGCATCAATTCTGAGATGCTCAGTTTTCCTTATAATCCAACTCTCCCAACCATTCATTGCTACTGGAAAAACCATAGTTTTAACTATATGGATCTTTGTCAACAAGGTTGTCTCTGCTTTTTAGTATACTGTTGAGATTTGCCATAGTTTTCCTTCAAAGCAGCAAGGGTCTTTGAATTTCATGGCTACAGTAATCATCTGCAGTGATCTTTGAGCCCTGAAATGTAAAATCTGACACTGCTTCTATTTCTTCTCCCTGTATTTACCAGGAAATGATGGGACAAATTGCCAAAATCTTAGCTTTTTTGTTTGTTTGTTTTTTCTGTTAAGCTTCAAGCCAGCTGTTATATTCTCCTCCTTCACCCTCAATAAAAAAGTTTCTTCTTCTTCACTTTCTGCCATCAGAGTGGTATTGTCTGCATATCAAAGACTGTTGATGTTTCACGCAGCAACCTTAATTCCAGCTTGTAATGCATCCTGCCTGGCATTTTGCATGATGTAACCTGCATATAAGTCAAATAAATAGGGTGACAAAATACAGTTTTGTCATGCTCCTTTTCCAATCTTCCAATCAAACAACATGGTTGTTCCATGTTTGGTGCTAATTATTGCTTCTTGACCCACATAGAGGTTCCTCAATGTAAAATGATCTGTTACTTCCATCTCTTTGAGGACTTGTCATAATTTGTTGTATTCCACACAGTCAAAGGCTTTAGTGTTGTTCAAAAAGCAGAAATGAATGTTTTTCTGGAACTCTCTTGTTTTATCCATAATCCAGTGAATGTTGACAATTTGGTCTCTAGTTCCTCTGCCTCTTTGAAAACCAGCCTGATCTTCTGTTAGTTATTGGTTCACATATGATTGAGACCTAGTTTGCAGAATCTCAAGCAAAACCTTTCTGGTATGTGAAATGAACACAACTCTTCAGTAATTTGAACATTCCTTGGCATTGCCCTTTTTTAGGATTTGGGTATAAACTGCTCTTTTTCAATCCAGTGGCTAATGTTGTATTTTCTAAATTTGCTGGCATATTCAGTACAACATTTTAACAGCATCATCTTTTATGATTTTAAATAGCTCAGATGAATTGCCATCATCTCCATTAGCTTTATGGTTAGTAATGCTTCCTAAGACCTGCTTGACTTCATTCTCAAGGATATCTGGCTTTATATCAGTACCCATACCTTTATGGTTTTCAGTGATGTTAAGATCTTTTTTGTATATTTTTTGTGTAATATTGCCACTTCTTAATCTTTTCTATTTCTGCTAAATCCCTGCCATTTTTGTCTTTTTTATGCCAATTTTTTTCATGAAACTTTCCCTTGATATCATTAATTTCCTTGAAGAGATTTCTTGTCTTTCCCAATTCTATTGTTTTCTTTTATTTCTTTGCATTGCTCATTTAAGAAAATCATATCTCTCCTTGCTATTCTCTGAAATTCTGCATTCAGGGAGTGTATCTTTCCCTTTCTTCTTTCTCTTTGCTTCTTTCTTCAGCTATTTGTAAAGGCTCATCAGACAGCCATTTTGTTTTCTTGCTCTTCCTTATCTTTGAATTTTTTTTTTGTTGCTACTGCCTCCTATACAGTATTATAAACCTCTGTTCATAGTTCTTCAAGCACTGTATCTACCAGATCTAATCTCTTAAATCTATTCATCACCTTCACATCATATTCATAAGGGATACTATTTAGGTCATAACTATGTAGTCCAATAGTTTCCCTATTTTCTTTAGTTTAAGTCTGAATTTTACAATAAGAAGCTCATGATCTGAGCCATACTCAACACCAGTTCTTGTTTTAACTGACTGTATAGAGCTCCACCTTTTGGCTACAAAGTATATAATTAATCTGATACCTATATTGATGATTTGGTGATATCCACATATAAAGTCACCTTTTGACCTGCTGAAACATAGTGTTTGTCATAACCAGCAAATTATCTTGACAAACTTAGTCTTTGCCCTTCTTTTTTTGTATTCGAAGGTCAAATATTCCTCTTATTCCAATTATCTTTTGATTTCCTACTTTAGTATTCCAATCTCCTATGATGAATGTGACTTTTTGGGGGGGTGCAATTTCTAGATGTTGTAGATCTTCATAGAACTGATAAATTTTGGTCTTTTTGATAGCAGTGGTCAGATTACAGACTTGTATTAGGTCATAGTGGAGAGTCTGACAAAAGATGATACACTGAAGAAGGAAATGGCATACCAGTCCAATATCTTTGCAAAGAAAAAACCTATGGACAGTATTAAAATGATAAAAGAGATGACATCAGAAGATAAGCCACTCAGATCAGGAAGGGTCCAATATGCTACTGGGGAAGAGTGGAGGACAACTTTAAATAGCTCCAGTGACTGAGCCAAAGCTGAAAGGAAGCTCGGCTGTGGATGCATCTAGTGATGAAAGGAAAACCCAGTGCTGTAAAGATCAATATTGCATAGGAACCTAAAATGTAAGATCTCTGAATCAAAGTAAGCTGGATGTAGTGACATAGGAGATAGAAAGATTAAACAACATCTTGGGTTACCGGTGAACTTATATG
>CM053585.1:139339722-139375479 GCA_028646515.1 Pseudochirops corinnae
ATAGTTTGAGATCTAGTTATGGTATTCCCCCTTCAGCTTTTTATTTGGTTTTTATTTCTACTCATATTCTAGATCTTTTGCTCTTTCACATGACTCAGGTTATTATACTATAAATATTTGTAAAGTGTGTCTCTGCTAATTTGTTATAGCATTAAGACTCTACATTAGCAATGGTAGCATTGTCATTTTATTATATTTTAATATGACTACTAGTAGGCTATGACTCCTAAACATTTCACCATCTATTTAAGTCATTCTTCATTCCTTCTTGTTTCTTTGTTTTGAGAGTGACTTTCCCTATTTTGTTCTGGCTAGAAGATTAGTGATAAATTAAGGTTCAGATCTCAATATTAAATGAGACTAAAGCTTTAACCAACTCTGTTTTTCTTACCTGGGTCAGTTCATTCTTACATAGGCAATTTGGTGGCTCTTTGTTCCTGGTGTTTAATTTAGTGTAGACTCTCAAATGACTTTTGCCCTACTGTACTTCAAAACTCCCAAACTCAAGCAGTTCATCAGGTTCAGTCTTCCCAACAGACTATAGTCATGAACAAGTATATGTGTCCATTATTTCTTTGTAATTGAATAAAATTTTAAAAGTATTTTATGTGTTTTGGTTGAATGGCTCTCAAATATTTTATGCATTTTATAATTAATTTGATTGACAGTATTCTTTTTATTTTGCTAATTGATTTTTTTCTTATCCTCAAGAAATGCCTTTGATTTGGGTAGGATTATTTTGTAGCCTGCAACTGTGCTGAAGCTATTGTCTCTATCAGTTTTTGTTGTTGTTGTCATTGTTGTTGTTTTGGGTTTATTTTTGTTTGTGTTTTTGCTTTTTTTCCCCTTGTTTTGTTTTTTCAATTCTCTAGGATTTAATGTGAAGTTGATTTTTCAAACCCTGTTGGAGAACTGTTTGTTTGGCCCTAGGGAAAATAGGTGGTGCAGGAGATAGAGTGCAAGACCAGGGATCAAAAAGACCTGAGTTCAAATTCACTTTCAAACAGTTACTAGCTCTGACTCTGAGCAAGTTACTTAATGGTCAGCTCCTCACCGTAAAATGAGCTGGAGAAGGAACTGGCAAACCATGCTAATATCTTTGCCAAGTAAATCCCAAATGGAATCACAAAGAGTCATACACAACTGAAATGACTGAACAGAAACAACAAAACTTTTTGCTCTTAGAATTATAATGGTTGATTATGTCATTTCTTTTGCTTATTTCCCTTTTTCATTTTTAATAGCTTTAATGCTTTGCATAACTCAGGGTTAAATCTTAATCTCATAATATATCCTTTCTCATTTATTATAATTTCTGTTCCTAGTTCTAATGAATGAAAGTATTGATAGTACATAGATATCTAAACCAGGGATTATTCCCTTATTCTTATTAAGGCTTTTCCTATCTATTAAACTATAACTACTGACTAAACTATTAAACTACTCAGTTTCACCCTTATTTTATTCTAATTGCTTGGTATTCACCATATCTAAGACCTTATCAATTCTTACTTTTTAAAAATGAAGTGTTAAGAGATAGGTGTAAGCCTTCTGTATAATCTAGATATCTTTGGTTTGTCTCATTTTTCCCATCCTCACTTTTTTTCCTATCTTGGTGTGGAAACCAGAAAGTACTGGCCTGAAGGTTGTTATCAAATCTTTCATAGAATTTCCCTACTACGTTGTTCTCAGCAATTGATATTTGCATATAATCTGAAATTATTTTCATGGTGATCCTTTTGCAAATACTTATCATTACTGTGAAGTAATATGATGATCAGATGTCAACAAAAATAATAGTTCTTGCACCTTTTGGGTGTATGATAAAACCCACTCCTCTAACTCTTGTCATTGTCTACCCAAGGAGTACATCTGAGTTATCCTTCCATTTAGCTAGAACTCCCTTCTTTCTTGTGGTTTCATTTATAACAAGAGTTTCAAGATTGATATAATTCAACTCAACTCCTCAAACAATATGTCCACTCAATGGGCAGCCTCAGATTATTGGAGTGGAAGGAAGCTGCACAATCTAACTCCTCACTATTACTTCAATGCAACAATCTATTTCTACAGACCAAAATTTGATCATGAAAACCAAGACAAAGTCACAGTGAGAAATCTTTCAAGCCCTTGTGGGTTAGGAAGGCAGCCAGAAAGGTCCATTTCCTATTCTAGGAAATAGGGTCTGGCTAGGAGCACTCACATATCCATGGTAGGGATGAGTCCCAGTGTCCAAAGACTGAAAAGAGACTTGAAGCAGAAAGAGATCTCAGGGTGTCCCTCATTAGTATGTGGTGCTAGAATAAACACTATCTGGCACTTCTGTCACTCACTAACCAGCTCCTGGTCAGAGGTCAAGGGCAGACCTAGTTGTGCACTGAACAAGGAACAAGTTTCAAAAATGCAGCTATGTCGCTCAGATCCCAGGAGCAGAGAAGTGACACAGTTCTGACTTTTAGCTCAATGTCTAAACCTGGAATGGAATGATCAGAGAAGGAGTCCCCGACCAAAGGACAAGTTGGCAGTTCATCACTCTGAACATGCAAAGCCTCCCAGCAGGTTAACAGCAGCAATCTATTGAAATTCTCAGCAAAGGACAGATGCAAACCTGGGTAAGGAATTGATATAGATCAGACCAGAAGGACAGTGAACAGACTACATTCCAGATCACACCACTTTGGAAGCACTGAAAGCTTTCAGAGTCTCAGCTGGAGATTGTTATTCTTGTGTTTGTCCTTCATTTTCGAAGAGGACCATGGCATCAGGGAAATGATGACATGACTTGTAGTTGACTTTGATTTGAATGAGAGGGCTGTGCAATATGACCAGCCTCACTTTCTCCTCCAGAGACATCTGGATCCAGTGACCAGATGTTCATAAGAATGACTGGAGATGACCCTTTTGGACTAAGGCCTACTTCTTAAAGTTGGAGCTAAGAAAATAGCAGAAATATGTAAAAGCATAGAAGCTTAGGACAGATATCCTTCCTTCTCCCCCATCCACAATTGCTCGACACCCAGCAACAATATAAAATCAGAAATCAAGAAGTAGTCTGGAATAATGAGCAAACAAAAAAGAATAGCATAAGAGATTTTATGGAAACAGAAAATCTCAAGTCACAAACACAGAGGAGAATCACATAAAAAAAAATGTCTACAAGCAAAGACTCAAAGAAAAAATACAGATAGGACACAATTACAATAAGAATTTGCAGAAAAGTTTTAAAAAGAGAGCTAAAATAATTTTTAAAACCAATGAGAATAGTAGAGAAAAAAATGGGATAGGAAGCAAGGGCCAGGATAAAAAGATATGAAAAATTTGTAAAAATAGGCACAAAACCTTACTAGAGAAAATAATTCCTTGAAAATTAAAATTGGCTAAACAGAAACTACTGGTTTTATGAAACATAAAAAGAGTCAAAAGGCAAAAAATAAATTGAAGAAAAAGTGAAATAACACATAGCAAAAACAACTGACATAGAAAACAGGTAAAGGAGAGATAATTTAATAATAGTGAAACTACTTGAAAGTCATGAATGAGAAAAAAAAAGATATGCTTCAAGAAATCATTAAAGGAAAATGCCCAGGTGTCTTAGGCAAAAAAGGGCAAAATGGAGACAGAAAGAATCCCCCAGTTACTTCCTGAAAGAAAGCCCAGAATGAAAACTCCCAGAAATATTATAGTCAATATCCAGAACTATTAGGTCCAGGAAATATTACAAATAGCTAGAAAGAAAGAATTCAAGTACCAAGGGGTCACATAAGATACCAAAGAAATCACTAAAGATTCACTTCCATAAAGAGCCAGAGACCTTAAAATATTACATGCTAGAAGACAAAGAATGTAGACTTACAACCAAGAATAGTCAACTCAATAAAACTGAATATAATACTACAGGAGGAAAAAAATGGATCTTTAATGCAATGGAGGACTTCCAGATATTATCGAAGAAAAGACCAGAGCTAAGTAATAAAAAAAAAAATTGACAAGCAAGTACAGGAGTCAAGAGAAGCCTGAAATGATAAACATAAGTGAGAAATCATAAGGACCAAAATCAGGTTAACTATTCTTATGTGGGGAGATTAAATATGTAGCCCCACAAAACTTTATCATCACCAGAGGTCATAGAGGAAGTCTAATTTGACAGATGACCTAGACATGATTCAGTTCTTTGGGGTTATCTAAAAAGAAGAAAGGAAAGGGTGACAAAGACTGGGAACATGGGAAGGAAGAGGAAGAATGGAGAAAATTATCTTATGTAATGGGTGCATGAAGAGGAAAGTATCCAACAAAGACAGGACCCTGAGAGGAACCTCAGTCTCATCTGAACTAATTAAAGGAGGGAATAATACATATCCAAACAGTGGAGTAAAGGAACACATCTTACTCTATAGGAAGAAAAGAGAATAAAGGAAAGGGGGGGAATAATTAAAGAATAATTATTGCTATAAACAACAACTTTTTTTAAAATAAGTGACACATCTGAAATAGAAAAATCTACATAGAGTTAAAATAAAGGTATAGAGCAGAATCTATTATGCTTCAGTTAAAGTTTAAAAAAGGGCAAGGGTAATGATTATCATCTAAGACAGTGGTTCTCAATCTGTGGGTCGTGACCCCTTTGGGGGTCAAACAACCCTTTCACAGGGGTTGCCTAAAACCATAGGAAAACACATATTTCCGATGGTCTTAGGAACCAAGACACTGCTCCTCTATCTGTCTCCAGGCATGTCCTCCCATGTGCGGATATGCCCACATTAAAGGGTCACAGCATTAGGAAGGTTGAGAACCACTGATCTAAGACAAAGCAAAAGCAAAAACAGACTTAATTGAAAGAGATAAACAGGGAAACTACATTTTGCTAAAAGGTACCATAGACAATGAGTTAATATTAATATTAAACATATACCCACAAAATAGCATCTAATTTTACAAGAAAAAGTTAAATAAATTATAAGAAAAAATAGACTAAAAAGCTATAAAAGTTTAAATTATAATACTATAATAAGGCCTCAATGTACCATTCTAAAACTAGATAAATCTGACCAAAAAATAAATAAATAAACAAGCAAGAAGTTAAGGACCTGAATAGAATTTTAGAAGTTAGATAAAATAGTTCTAGAAAACAGTGAATGGGAATGGAAAGAAGTTTGATTATTCATCAACTGTGCAAGGCAACTTCCCAAAAACTCACAAGGAATTAAGGCATTAAAAATCTCACAGAGAAAAGAAGAAATGTTAAATGCATCTTTTACCAACTCTAATGCAATCAAAAAATCATTCAGTAAAGGACCTTGAAAGCAAATAACAAAATTAATTAGGAACTAGATACCTTTAATCCTCAAAAATAGGCAGGTTGAAGGATAAAATCTAGAAACAATAAATAATTCCATTAAAGGTAATGACAACAATGAAACAACATACAAATTTGGGGGATGTAGCCAAAGCAGTATACAGGGGGAAATTACTATGTTTAAATGCTTTCATCAATAAAAGGAGCAGCTAGGTGCTAAAGTAAATAATGTATAGGGCTGGGAGTCAGGAACAACTAAATACAAATCTAATACCAGACACTAGCTAGCTGGGCAAGTCACCCCCTGTTTCTTTATCTGTAAAGTGGGCATAATAAAAGCATCTACCTCCCAGGGTTGTTGTGAGGATCATATGAAATAAAAATTTTAAAGCACTCATTACATTCTTGGCACATAGAAAGACCTGTGTAAATATTAGCTATTATTGTTGTTATGATGAAAGAAAAAAAAAGAGTAGCTCAATGAATTAGACACACGACTAAAAAAAAAATTAGAAAACTAACAAATTAAATCTTCCCATTAAGCACCAAAATAAAAATCCTGAAAATCAAAGAAAAAATTTACAAAATTGAAAGTTTAAAAAGTCATTGAACTAATAAATAAAAGTAGGTTTTTTTAAAAAATAAAAGCTGATAAAATTGATAAGCAATTAGCTGATTTGATTTTTAATAAAAAATTCAAATTACTAGCATCAAATAAGAAAAAAAATGAATTCATAACCAATGGAGAAGAAATCAAAGCAATTATTTGGAGCTATTTTGGCCAATTACAAGCCAAGAAAACATAAAATAATTAGATAAATATTTACCAGAATATAGTAGTGGTAGTGGTAGTAGTACTAGTAGCAAGAGCAGCAGCAGAAGCAGCTAACATTTATGTAACATTTCCCATGTGTACTTTATTATTATTAACTTGCCCAAATTAACAGAAAAAAGAATAGAATATTTAGATAACTGTCTTAGAAAAAGGAAATTGAATATGCCACAAAAAATTAACAAAAAAAAAAACAACCCATACCCAGGACCAGATGGATTTGAAAGCTAATTATATCAAATGCTTAAAGAACAATTAATTCTAATACTAAATAAACTATTTGGGAAAATTAAGTAAAGGAATCCTACCATCTTCCTTTTGTTATATGAATATGGTCCTAATAGATAAATTAGAAAGTCAAAAAAAGAGAAAGAAAACTATTGATCAGTTCCCCTAATGAATATTGATACAAACATTCTAAATAAAATACTAGTTTTGAGTCTATAAAGTGCATTATCACAAAGATTGGCTGGATTTATGCCAGGAGTGCAGAACTGGTTCAGTATTAGGAAAATTATAAACAAAATCAACAAAATTAATTTTAAAAAAACCCCAAAATGGTAATTTGAATAGATGCAGGAAAACTTTGAACAAAACAAAATTTCCATCCCTGTTAAAAGCACTGGAAAGTGTAGGAATTAATGGAACTTTCTTCAAAATGGTATATAGAATCTAACTAAAACCAAAAGTAAACTATATCGGTAATGGTGACAAGCTAGAAGTATTTCCAACAAAAACAAGAATGAAACTAGGATGTCAATTTTCACAATTATTATTTAGTTGGTTTTTTTTACTAGAAATAGTTATAGTCATATAGTTACTAATTATGGCAGTAACAGAAGAAAAACAGACTAAGAAATAAGCAAAGACAAAGGAAACAAAGTTATCATATTTTTGCAGATGATATGATGGTTTACTTAGAATTCTAGGGGCAACTAAAAAAACTAATCAAAGCAATGAACAACTTCAACAAAGTTGTAGGACGTAAAATAAACCCACACAAATTATCAGCATTTCTGTATGTTATGAATAAAATCCAAGAGGAATAGATAGAAAATTCCATTTAAATTAACTACAAACAAATTTTATATTTGGGAATCTACCTGCCAAAACGCACAGAGGAACTCTGTGAATGCAATTACAAAATATTCTTCATACAAATAAATACAAGACACTCCTTATGCAGAACTAAATAACTGGCAAAGTATTCATTTCTCATGGGCAGGCCAAAATAATATAAGAAAAATGATAATACTACCTAAATTAATTTACTCATTCAGTAGCAAACTAGCAAAGTATTACTGTACAGATCTAGAAAAAATAACTGAATTTGTCTGGAGAAAAAGAAGTTGATAATATCAAGGGAATAAATGGAAAACAATGGAAAGAATGTATTTTAGCAACATCTTATTTTAAACCATACTACAAAGATGTAATCATCAAACAATTTGGTACTGGATACGAAATAGTGGTTAACATATGGAACATATGAAGTACCCAAGATAGAAGAGCAAAAGAGGTCAGTAACCTACTTTTTAATAAGCCCAAAGATCGGGGTAAGAATTCACTATTTGACAAAAACTGTTGGGAAAACTAGAAAGTACTCTGGCAGAAACTAGAAATAGTTTCTAGAAATACCTCATAAAGTATACCAAGGTAAACTCCAAATAGGTATTTATGTAGATATAAGGGGTAACAATATAAGTAAATTAGAGGATCATGCAAGAAATTTCCTGTCAGATCTTTAGATGGGGAAGACTTCATGGCCACTTTACATGGGAAGTAAAATAAACAATTTTGATTTTAAAAGTTTATGCAGAAACAAAACCAGTGCAACCAGAATTAGAATAAACATGGAAAATCAGAGGGAAATTTATAGCAAATGGCTCTGATAAAGGCCTCATTTCTAAGATATAAAGGAAATGGAGTCAAATTTATAAGAATAATAGCCATTCCCCAATTAATAAGTGGTCAAAGGATGACAATAGGAAGTTTTCAGAGTAACAATTTTAAGCTGTCAATAGCCATATAAAAATACTCCAAATCACAAATAATTGGAGGAATGAAAATTAAAACAACTCTGACATATCTCATGCTGATCATATTAGCTAAAGTAACAAAAAATGGAAAATAAAAACAATTCTAGATGGGTGGTGGGAAAGGAGGTACTTTAATGCTTTCTGTTGGTAAACCTGTGCATTAGACCAAAGATTCTGGAGAGCAGTTTGGACTTATTCCCCTAAAGTTATTCAGCTATTCATTGTCTTTGACATAGTGATACCTCTACTAAATCTATACCTCAAATACATCAAAAGACAGAGGAGGCAGAGAAAACCTATATGTCCAAAAATATTTATAGCAACTCTTCTTGTGGTAGCAAAACAGTGGAAACTGAGAAAGGATGTCCATTAATTGAGGAAAGGCTAAACAAGTTGTAGCATATTCGTGTGATAGAATACTATTGCATTGTAATAAATGATGAAGAGGATTGTTTCAGAAAAAATCCAGGAAGATGTGTATGAATGAATGTAATGTGAAGCAAGCAGAATTAAAAGAACAAGGCAAAAGCAACATCATAAAAATAATAAACTTCAAAAGATTTGATCAAGACAATGATCAATCACAGCTTCAAAGATCTAATGTTAAAACACTTTATCTACCTTCAGATAGACAGCTGATAGAATCAAAGTGCAGACTGAGTCGTATTATTTTCTTTCTTTCTCTTTTTTGGATATAGCTAATGTGGGAATTTGTTTTGCATGATTTTATATATATACATATATATATATATATGTATATATATATATATTTGTAATATGTTTTGTTTTCCATACCTTCTCAATGGATAGGTAAGAGGTTGAGGGGAGGGAGAGAATTTGGAACTGAACAAAAGATAAAATTAAATTTTAAAAGAAAAAAATCCATTCGTTGATCACTAATTGAAGATCTCATACTTCAGAGTACCAACCCTCAAAGTTTGTTGATACTCTAAAATCTGAGTGATCCTATGCATCCTCTACTCCCTTTCCTTCAATTATGCCACTAACACTCAGAAATAGAAAGTGTCCATACTTCTGTGACCAACAGAAGGTGAATCCTGGTTCATTTAAAAATTTTCTCTCTTCCATGGATTTCTATTATCAGAAAAATCTTGTCACCAAATGACCAGCCTACTGGTAATAGGGCTTTCAGGGATTAGTTTAACTTGCTATCAGAAAGCACAATGCATTTATTTCTGGGCTACACTTGAAATCTTTTCCAGTATGGTTGAACCTTTCAGAGCTTATGCATTGCTGCCATGGCCTTCAAGCACTAAGGGCCACCTCCACACCATGATCAGGTGTTAGAAAGTAAGATCTCAGGAAGTTTCAAGATACCACAAATAGCAGAATTAAATATCTTTGAAAATAAAATCATTTTTATTTATTAACAAAGATCTTTAATAAAACAATAACCTCTTCTTGAATCTATTAGATTATGGAACAAGCATCTAAAATGCAAATAAGTGAGCTTTCTAATTCTTCTTCCCTCCTTTTATCATTAGTCACTATTCAATACTCCAGCATAGCATATACACAATTGTATCCATAGATTCATTTCATGACCTTGGGGCAATCTTCTGTATTAATTCTTCTCTCTTATCCTTTATATATGATAAGTTATAAGTCCTATAGATTACATCACCACAACACCTTTTTTCATTCATCCCTCTTTTTCTCTTCCAGTGATACCATGCTAAACCAGGTCCTCATTGATCGTTGAGTGAAATATCACAGAATCTTAGATTTGGAAGGGACCTTAAAGTCCACCCAATACATCAACAAGTCAAGGCAACTAGGTGGCACAGTAGATATAGTGCTAGACCTGGAGTCAGAAAGACCTGAGACCAAATCTGGTCTCAGACACTAATTAACTGTGACTCTAGGCAAGTCCTTTAACCTTTATTTATCTTCAAGTCCTCCTCACCTATAAAAGGGAGATAATTAGCATTTAAAGGCAGCTAGATGGCACAATAGATGGAGTACTGGGTCTGGATTCAGGAAAACATCTTCCTGACTTCAAATATGGTCTTAGACACTTACTAGCTATGTGACCCTGAACAAGTCTCTTAACCTTATATGCCTCAGTTTCCTCAGCTATAAAATGAACTGGAGAAAAAAATGGCAAACTATTCTAGTATCTTTGCCAAGAAAACCTCAAATGGGTCACAAAGACTCTGACATAATTGAAAAATAACTGAACAACAATCAGCACTTACCTTGAAGGATTGTGCACACTACTATACATGTTGCACATAATTGGCTTATTCAGTACATTCTTATTCCCTTCAATAAGTATTCCTTCCATAGTATGCCTGATAATTAGACATAGGATGTTTGCTTGAACAATTCCAATGATATGGAGTACACTGACTGGAATAAAACCTATTCCAAGTATACTTCAATGGGACATCAGAGACCACCTTCTCAGATGATGTGACTATCTTTTGGGTCCAAGTTAACACTGAATCATTAATGAAAAGTCTTTGAGTCCTGACATTCAGCCAGTTCTAAATCCACCTAATTGCACCATTTAATTCAATTGTAATATTCATTGGGCCACTGGCCTAAGGGTCTCCAGAGTAGAGTGAATGAAATTATCTATTGAAGAGGCAGTTGCAGGTGCAATCATTTAGAAATTTGGTCATATCTCACTCTCACTATGGAAGGAATCTCAAACACAGCACACCCGTCACCAGGGCTGCTACTGCCTGCCATGAAGTAATATGAGGGCATAGGATATGCTTATCCTGAGGGCAGATCAAGGCTATTTTCCTAACATCAGCTGCATAGCTGTTATGGATGCCAAAGTAGTGGTTATAATCATCTTAAGGAATTAGTTAATTCTCCTTGTGTAGTATCACCCAGCACCCCCCACAATGAGACCTCTGAAGTTGAGTAGCCTTTATATTGGTGCCTCAGTTGTTGGAGCTATGCGCTGAAGGAGAAAATAAAAGCCAGCCAGCCCAGATTGCCCTCACCAGGGAACTAGATTCAGAATTTAAAAATCTGAGGAGTTGTTCATGGTTGATGGATAATTTAGTCATGAGCTAATGGAACAGATTAAATGAATAAATTTTAAAAATATTTTATTAAGCACTTACTATCTACTATGATCTGTGCTAAGAAGCATTGGGGATTCAAAAACAAGAAGCAAGCAAGATAGTTCCTGTAATTGTGGGCCAGGATATTGGTAGAATGAGGAGGCATAGGTTAAACCCCTACTTTCACATAACATCAGTGGGGAATGTTGAAAGCAAGGAAATTGTGGTTGAGACAAGGGCAATTTGGTTTAGCTTTGCTGCCATGGCAATTGGTTTGGGACTTAGTTGTAGGCCCTTTGGGCAAGAAGGGCATAAAAATCACTTTTAGGATTTTGATGGAAAGCTTCTAAGACTTGTGGAAACTTACATGTTAATTGCCTTTTATCATCATGCCTATGGCTACTATTTGTTTTTGTTTTCCTGAAGTGCTTTTTAACTGCCTAGATAACTGCTTCTACCTGAGGATGTTAGAATATACTTTTTAATAACTAAGATAAATAAATATTTAATATAATAAACAAATAGAATAGATAAATAAATGAAATTATTTCACCCATTTGGTTCTGAATGAACCATTGCACCAAACTCAAAACAGCAACAAGGAAACAGCCTAATGGAAAGAGACAACATGCAAATAAGGGGGCGTGCTTTTGAAATGACCAGGGAATTACGTGGAGTCTCCCTTCCAGGGGAAAAAAAAAAAAAGATGAAAGTTTACCTACCAGAAAATTGTATGAAGACAAGTCTAAGATAAACTCTCTTCCCAGATCAACAGTTAAATGTCAGCAGGATGGAAGTGTCACCAAGGTCTTGGCAGAGAGAGATTCATCCCCTCCAAGGTAGAATAGCAGAATAGGGCTGGCCAAGAGATCCTCTCCACCACAGCTCAAGTTTTCAGCACTGAACTTAGAATTAGGCCTTCAAATCATAGTATCCATAATATGATAAACTAAGGTTTTCTTAAATAAGGAAGTTTATTCAATTATATAGCTCTCACATACAAAAATTTTTTAAAAGTTCAAAAATGAATTTTTTGCAACTTTAAATATTATTTATTTTTATCTCATTCTTTAAAACTTATGTATGTTTTATCATATGCAGACTATCCTAGTATAGGAGTATGTGTATTGGGACTGAACCTATCATTTCATTGATTCAAGGAACTTTTAGTTAAGAAATTTATTGTTTTAATATATTTTATTTATTTCATTAAATCTTTCCTAGTTATATGTAAAAATATTAATATTCTTTTATTTAAATTTTGAGTTCCAAATTCTCTCCCTCCTTGCCATCTTCCTCACCCTTTGAGAAAGAAAGCAACATGATATTAATTATCTGTGTGAAGTCATGCAAAAAAATTCTATATTAATATGTTGCAAAAGAAAGCAAACACAAAAATTAAAAGCAAGAAAAACAAAGAAAGTTTTAAAAGTGGATATGTTCAGTCTATATAAATAGAGTTCATCAGTTCTCTCTCTAGATTAGAGGTAGATATCACTTTTCAGCATTGTTCCTTCAGAATTGTCTTGGGTCATTGTCTCGATCAAAGTAGCTAAGTCTTTCATAGTATAATACCATTACAATATTGCTGTTACTATGTTTAATGTTCTCCTGTTTCTGCTCATTTCACTTTGTATCAGTTCGTATACGTTTCCCAAGTTTTTCATTATTTCTTATAGACCAACAGTATTTTATCACAATCATATACCAAAACTTGTTCAGTCATTTCCCAAATGATGAAAATCCTCTAAATTTCTAAATTTCTAATGCTTTGCCACCACAAAAGAGCTGAGATATATATATATACATATATATATATATATATATATATATACATATATATATATGTATATATATAGATATGTGCAAAACAGTCTTTTTCCCTTGTATTTTATGTCTTTGGGATACAGACTTAGTAGTGGTATTTCAGGGTTAAAGGGTATGCACAGTTTTATAGCCCTCTTGGCAAAGTTCAGGGACTTAATGTTTATTGACTCCACCCTCTTCCTTTATTTTGAAATTTTCCTATCCTATAGCACCATCTTTCAAAGTTCAGCACTCTGCATAGTTCATTTTGGCCTTATGACTTGAATTCATCAAGGATAACTAAGCACTCTCTTATAATCTCCCTACTTATCTTGGTTTTAATCCCTTATTAACTTTTTTTTTAGTCTCAGCATATTGTTCTTCCTGCCAGAGAAAATAGATATAAAGTAAGAGTTAATCAATTCCTGAAGATTCCAGCTTGACCTTCTCTCTGATATCTCTTATCATCATCCTGTCCCTGAGTCATGATCCCATGCTTCCTTTGATCCTCCTTTTGTTCCGTTATATAGGTTAAAAAAGAAAAGCACAACTTTTTTTTTTTTTGGTCCTTCACTTTTCTTACTAGCCTCAGCTCATTCTGGCCTTTAGTTCATCTGACATTTAATTTAATTTACAAAAAGTAGTACTTATTATACCCCCATGTTGTGTAAAGCACTGTGCTAGGCACTTGGGGTACAAAGGCAAAGAGTAAAGAGCTCCATCTCTCAGAGTTTACATTCTACTGAAAGGAAAAATCATAACTACCAAAAACAACAGCAGCCAAGAAAACTACATACAAGCTTGGGCCTTGAAGGTAGTTGGCAATTCAAGAGGTAGAGATGAGGCTGTAGTACAAACCAAGAATGCAAAGGCATAAATGAAAACAGGACATTCAGTGTCAAGCAGAGGGAACCACAAATAGTCCAGTTTGGCTCAAACTAGCTTTTGGTATACTTTATGCACACAAAAGGGAATAATGTGAAATCAATCTGGAAAAATAGAGAGAGACAGATTGTGAAGGTCTTTGAGTGCTATAAAGAGGTTATATTTTTATCCTAGGAATAATAGAAAGTCATTGATGTTTCTTGAGCAGCAAAGTGACATCATCTGATCTGTGCTTTAGGAGCATCAATGCAGTATCTTTGAGGATAGATTTTGGAAGGGAGACACGAGAATCTAGGAGACTGATTAGTTAGTTATAGTCCAGGCACAGAATGATGCTGGCCTAGAGAATGAAGCCTAAATAGAGGGGAGAGGATCCATAGGAGGGAAAGGGTAGAGGCAGAATCAGCAAGAATTGGCAAGTTGCTGGCTATGGGCTGGGCTGGGCTGGGGCGGGGTGGGGTGAGGTTGGGGGAGTTCAGAAAGAGTCATAGATGACCTTATTCTTACCGGATATTGCCATGCTTTTATATTCATCCTCTTTCACCTGCCCATGCTTTCATCATTTATATATGTGTTTTTAAAATCCAAGTGATGTGAAGAGCTCCTAGTGTTTGAGGAGCTTGTGGGCCTTCTTTTCTCCCTCAAGGCTGTAATTCTTTCATACCTCAGTTTCACCTCTTAAAATCTCTAGCTTCCTTTAAGATTTTGTGCACATGCCTCCTTCCTAGGCTGTCTTTTGCAGTTCTCCTTTGAGGTCACCTTCTGATTTATCTCTGTGTGCCTTGTATATAGCTATTTAGATGCTCGTTGTCTCCCTCATTAGAATGGAAACTTCTTAAAGGCTAGGGCTGTCTTTGTTTTTTGGTTTTTATTGTTTTGTTTTGTTTTTCTGTGTGCCACCAGCTTTAGTACTGACACGCAGTAAAGAGTAAGCATTTAATAAATGCTTGTTGATCAAATTATCTTTTTAGGTAGCTCCCTACTTTATTCTTTGGAATCTTCAAAATTCCAATTGTTATTGCCTCCTAAGAGATTCTGCTGCCTTGCTGACCTTTTCTTCTTCCAAGCTGTCCTACATATTGCTTTCATAATAAGCCTTTCATGTGCATAGATCTGGTCATGTCTACGTCTACTCAGAAGTCTTCAGGGATTCTCTATTGCTTCCTATATAAAATTCAAACTGTTTAGCTTGGCAATCTGTCAAGGATAAACACCAGATAGTGTACAAAGTACTGAAGATACAAAAAAAGATAAAAAACACAGTCTCTGCCCTCAAGGAGAATATATTTCAAAAAGGGTGAGAGCATGTAACAAATTGTACAAGGAAGAAAAGAAAGATTAGTCAGAAGGAACAAGCATGGGGGAGGTGGGCAGTAAATGCCTTCCTCAATCTGGCACCACCCTACTTTTCTATACCTACATAATGTTATTCCTCTACATGCAACCTGTGACCCTTCCAGGGAGGACTACGATCTCTCATCTCTATGCTTTACACTCTCTCACCTCCATGTCTTCATTAACGTGGTTCTCTATGCCTGGAATGCCCTCATTATTGAATCACTAGCTACCTTTCAAGCTCAACTCAGATTCTGCTTTCTCCACAAAGCCTTTTGTGTTCCTCTTACCTAGTAATTAATCTTTCTCCTCAGATGTCATATAACTGCTTGTTTTTCAGCTCTCTAATAAACTTACCAGTTATATTATATGTTAGAGTTATCTATGTGTTTTTGTCTTACCCTCCCTCCCCCCACAAATCATAAGCTCCATGAATATAGGGAATAATTACATAACTTTGTCTTTCTTCTAGAAACTAGCACCATATGGCACTAAATGTTCGTTGAATAAGATGGATGAGTGAAGGAATAGAGATAATTACATGTATTGTTATGAAATGGAAATATTTTTAACTTAAAATGTGTCTGTCAATGGGCCATCTAATCACTTTGGCCAAACCATTTTTCAAATAAACTGCCTCATTTTTCAACAACCTCCCTAGCCTCCATAATATTAAGCTTCCTACTTATTCCAGTTTGAACCTGCTACTTCTAATACGACCTGCAGTAATTATACTGGATAAAGGATCTCTCACTAGCTTCCCCACATCTTACTTCTCCTTTTTTTCTTTTTTTTTCTTCTGTTCTTGCTTCTTGGGAACAGACCAAATGACAGGAAGTGTGATCCTGGCTTATCTATAGTCATAAATCTTGAAAAGTTCAGATAGGATTTGTTTTTAAGAGAACTCTTGAATTTTCTCTGGGCCTCTTTACAATAGGTTAAAGTCTTATTTTCTCTCCTTTATGGCTCAATGAATATGCCATCTCTCTGCAAAGCCACAGCCCAGGAAGATCACTTGGATAGCACCTTCCCATTCCTCTCTCTCTGTCTGTCTCTCTATCTCTCTGTCTCTCGTTTGCTGTGTGTGTCTGTCTCTATCTCTGTCTCTCTCTGTCTCTCTGTCTCTCTCTCTCTCACACACACACACACACACACACACACACATGCATACACACACACACAATCTGCTAGGAGAGAGTTTTCCATTCTGTTTCCACATGCTATAGGAATCCCTCTGTCCTAACTTATAGACTACATTTTTTTTTTTAAACATTAAGGAATCCAGAGCACAGAGTCATTCACTTGCCTAAACTCACCCCCACCAAAGTTAAAGGGGTGGTGGGAGGAAGGCTGTGATGAGCTTCCTTCCATTTGGTGGAAGGTATTTAATCATTTTCCTCAAGATATCTTTAAGATATGAATGGTAACAGGATGTTTATAGCAGAGATAAGACTGGCCTGAAATCCTATTCTACTCTGGGAGCTAATAAAAGTAAAGATTGGGACTTAAGTATCACTTTCTCCTAGAAGCACACGAACAAGGAAATGGGGGTCAAAAGGGCAAGCTACAACATTGTAGGCACTTTATCTGAAACATAAACATTACTAGAGTGCATTTTGGACCAAATTAACTCTCTCAGATCTGAGATGTTAGCATTCCTGAAGTATTTAGGCATGCCAATTTTACTACTGCTTTGACTAAGGGGACTGACTTCTCAGTGGGCTGGGGTGGACACTTGAGAAAAAGGCCCTTACCTCAAGAGCTAGGAGACCGCAGGCAATTAAGAGGCAACCCACAGAGAAGAACCTCATAAAGCCAAAATCATTGGAGCAGAGGCCCCCATAAATATTACAGGAGAAAGGAACAGGTATTATTTCCCTTTTGAAGGCACATCCATCTTTCTCTTTTAAGAAGGCACAGATTATGCATATGGTAGACACTGGAACACTAGGGGAGGGGGAGAAGCCCACAAAGACCTGAATATGTCTTGCTAGAGAAAACACGCACACACACACACACACGCACACGTGTGTGCATGCACACGTGCATAGATAGAAATCTCAGTGTTGTTGCTTCACGAAGTATGGAAGCTTTCTAAGCTCTGTTAACTGTTTAAAATCCCAAGAAATATCTCCTTGAAAGACTTTTTGTTTTGTTTTGTTCTCTTTAAAGAATGAAACATAAGGTAGCCACCTGAAAGAAGAGGAAATCTGTTTGATTTTGAGTTTTTCAGTAATGATTCTTGCACCAAAGACTAGTATCTCTGGTTGCAACGTGAGTGTATCTAGATCCTTGGTTTAGTGTTGGAATTTTCTACCTACCCCCCAGATTCACAATGAAATCCTGTGATCGAAACAACATTTTTTTTTTCCCCCAAATCAACTCACATCTGAAATCATAATTTCCTAGTCTAGTTTGAGGTTCATAAGATTCTATTTGTCATCTGCCACCAGCAAAAAGAAACCCCCCGATTTTTAATGCTGAGCTTTCCCCCCACCCCTATTCTACAAATAACCTCTCTTTGCAGACTAAGCTTCCATACGCTTTCTATTAGAATGTCATTGACCAAGAGAGCAGACAAGGGGCATTTACAAATTAGGCAGAAGCAATTAAAAGAGTTTAAAATTCCTTTTAAATGTTGTGCTAATCTAAGATTTCAGCACCTTATATTCTTACTGCCTGGACTCCCTAATTTGTGCATTGAAGTTCAGTTGCAAGACTTCCTAATAGGCCGGGAAGGGGGCAATTGCCTTGAAACCTGAACTTTGTGAAGCCGTAAATTAAGTGTGAGTGCTGCTTCCAATATGAGCAGCCAAAAAGTTGCTGAGCCAGTTGTCTCTTTTCCTCATTTTGTCTTTTTTTCTGACCCAGTCTGGAAATGCTTCCTATTGGAGCTATGCCTCTTGGACTAAGAGAGTTGGTTAACCAGGCTATTACTTGCTACAAAATATAGGAATTCTAGGAAATGAAGACTTTGCAAACAAACTCAGATTTTAGTGGGGGAAGTAAGTGGAAGTTCCTATCTACAAAAGCATCGACTGGAACTTCTGCATTTTTTTTAAAGCAAAGACAAGATTATTCTGTTAATATTTCAAAATTGAAAATAACCATGGAACCCAGTAATTTTAATCCATCCATTTTAAAATAAGGAACCTTTCTGTTTCTACTGCTTTCTCTTATAGCTTACAAAATTATAGATTGTAGAGCTGAAAGGGACCTCAGTGGTCTTTGAACCTCTCCCTCTCCTTTTAAAGATGAAATTGAGGCTTGGAGAGATTGTGATTTGACCAGGGTCCTACCGTCAGGATTGGAACTCAGGCCCTGTTAATCCAGTTCCCTATTTACTCTCTTTAGCTGCCTTTTAAACCCCATGCTGCTTCCTTTGTAAGGTTTCCACAACTTGTTTTGTTGTTGTTGTTTTTAAATATTAGAGCCCGTATTCATACTGTCACAACATTGAGTTGACTTGGAAAACATAAATTGGGAACCCTCATCTTCATGGGGAGACAGCTATGTGGTTCGGTGGATATAGCACTGGGCCTGGATTCAGAAAGATCTGAGTTCAAATTCAGCCTCAGATACTTGCCTGCTATGTGACCATAGGCAAGTCCCTTACCCTCTCCCTGCATAAAAATGGAAATAACAAATCACTCCAGTAGCTTTGCCAAGAGAATCCCATATAGAGTCATGAATCGATTTTCTTTTGGATAAAGACCTATATTCACGTATTAGTTATTCCTTTGATCCACAAGCTGATTACCTATAAACTCCCATGGGGATGCTATGTTTAGCATAGAAGACTGGATCTTTGCCTCCTAGCAGACCTACTTACTTTTCTGTCATTTCCATCTTAATATTTTCTCCATTAGAACAAGTGGCAAGTCCTTTGCACAGTCTCACTTTGCCCTGCCTGAGTGGTGTCCCTTGGCCTCTGTTCTTAGCTTTATAAATCCAGGTAGGCAGGAGAGTGCTTGGGGGATGCAGGTCACACACATTAAACTTGCCTTCTGGAATTCATTGTCGTAGTGGAAAATACCATTCCCTGTCAGTCAACACCATTTATTGAAGCAGCCCCTCCTGAGTACAGAGTCTGGTGCTAGGTGCTGAGAGGAGATACCAAAGCCCCTGAGGAGTTTACAACTTAATGAGAGAGACAGGACAAACACGTATAAAAATGGCCTAAGAACACTTACAAGGAAGCATAAACAAGTTCAAATTAATACCTTGCCTAGTATGTAAATAAATTCTGAGAAGTTATAGAGTAATGAGAAGTAAGAAATTAAAGAGTGGGGGCTTGGGATGAATGGAGAGAATACTTTCAGACTGATCAAGTTTTGGGTGAATTTAATTTTTACGTCAAAGAGCCTTCTATCAGTCTTGAAAGATGAAACAACAAAAAAACAATAGGGAAACCCCTTCGGAGATGCTCTATTTGTCTAATTCAATGATAAAAGTAATTGATATAAAGGATCTGCTCTAACAGCATAAAATACCAATGTTGTTATGATCTAAGATAGAAAGAAGGGGCTGTGGCTAAGGAAGGAATGATAGTGGCAGCAAGACATTAATTCTAAGTGTTTTGTACATTACCTTGCTAGAGCTCTTCAGATGGAAATTCTGCACAGGGAAATATTTGAAAACAATGGACGTATGCATAAATAGATACACATATGTGTATATAATATATCTGTACATATGTACACCTGTACATGAATATAGGTACATATCATATACACATATTAGAACCTACCTACACATTTCTATATATGGTTATATGTGTATATATATTAGAAAAGCTTAGGAGCAAACAAGCCAGTGTGCCTAGGATAATTATTCAATATAAACAGTTAAATAATGTGCCATTTGGAGAAAAAAATGTGAAATAGCTATCTACTTGGAATATATTCTGTTGATATCTCTAGATATCTTTATCCTTCTGTTTTCCTTGCCCCTGCAATTTATGTGGCTGTGGAAAAAAAAAAAAAGGAAAGGCAAGGAGAAAGGAAAGGAAAGGGGAAAGGAAAGGAGAAAAGAAGGAAAGGAAAAGAAAATGGTTAGAATGCAAAGCCCAAACTATAGCAGCACCGCAGGCCCTGAACCCTGTTATTTGATCCTCAGCCTTTTAAACTAATTTCCCCTTAAATAACTAACTTGCTTCTTTGCCTCAGCTGGAGAGGATCAGACCCTGGTCATTTCTCTGACTTTATTTTTAAAAAACGGGAGCTGGGGGCAGGGCAAACTCTCCCTCCCCTCCCCACAACAACAACAAAAAAGAATGTTTGCAAAACCAGACAGCTACAGCAAAGTGCTCTAATGGTCCAGGAAATTGAGGAAAAAGGTATGACTAGTTTGGTTTGACCAACTCAAGTGATTCATACAAAAGCAATGGATTTATAAGCCTAAATAGAGCTAAAAGCAACCTTTGGGATGCTTATTTTATAGATGAGGAAACAAAACCACAGATAAAAATAAAATTAAAATTAAAAAATTCAAAATAACATCACTTTATGGCTTACACCCAAAGTGAGCTGGCAAGCAGCAGAATTGGGGTTTGAACCTAGGACTTCTGGAGACAAGTTCAAGGCACTTTCCAAGATGTTAAAAAAAAACAACTGTTACATAATCAAGTAATAATCTGTGCATCGAGACCAATAATTCCACAATCATCTGCCCGTTATAATGATGACAAGTGGAATGGTCCAGTGAGAACCAGAAGCAATTCAGTAAAGTGCCTTGGCAGCCATCAAACTGAAGTGCATCAGCTATTGGGATAAGGACTTCTTTCTTCACAAAAACAAAACGAAACAAAAAAAAACTCTGCTGCAAAAACTAGAAAGTATCCTGTCAGAAATTAGATTTACATCAATATCTTATAAAAGTAGACTTTTTCCAGACCACCCCACTCATGGTGACCAACCATCTCACAAGTGCTTTCTGTGTTAAACCACTGAGTTAAAGTTATGACATGCGGCAAAAGAGCCAGGAAAGGTGGCACCTCTCATCCATGGAAGAATGCTGATTCTTAAAGGAGACATGCTTTTTTTGGATGTTTAGCCATTAGATAATATGTATTTTCAATAAACATTTTTTCTGGACCATTAGTTCCAAACCATGATACCTCTATCCTGCCCATCATTCAAGCAGGAACCTTAGACTTTACTCTGAGATCAAACTAACCTCTGATAGATGAGTTTTTCCTTTATATTTCCAGGAAACATAATTCCATCTCATTTTCTGGCCCCCAGCTCTAAACAATGCCTGAGATTCAAGCATCCCTTCCCTTTTCAACTGCCCTTCATCTTTTATCTGCCTCCCCCATCCCACTAGACTACAATATAATTTCATTTTATTCTCACAAAAACCTTGGGATATAGGTGCAGTTATTATCCCCATTTTATAGATGAGGAAACAGAGGCAAACAAAGGTTAAGTGACTTGCCCAGGGTCACACAGCTAGTAAATATCTGAGGCCACATTCAAACTCAAGAGTTGCTGATTCCAAGTCTAATTAGATCCTTAAGGGCAAGATGTATCTGACACATACTAAGTACCTAAGGAATGTATTATCTACCTATGCATCTAAGAGCAATATTTTAGACCAGTTTCATTTACTCAGGTGAAAACAATCACCATTTGCTGTGGATAAAAGTGAGTCTTGAAAGACTTGATAAACTACATGTACATCATGAAAGTACAGTAGGAATACTTTAAACATTTTGTTAAATAAATCTTGACAGCCAAATAGGTAGGTAAATAAAGCATTGATTAAATACTTACTATTTTCCAGGTATTAGCAATAGTTAAGTAGCTAAACAAGCTAAAGAAACAAAAACAGGGACACAAGGTGATCCCTAATCACAAGGAGTTTCCATGGAGGGAAGGAGGGTTCATACCTTGCAGCCAGTGCAGAGTTAGAAAGCACTGGGGTGACAATGGAGCAGCCCAGAAGAGGAGTTGGAAGTGAGGGGTGAGCAATGTATCTGGGCCCTCTAATAATATAGTGAATCTAGGCAGGGAATTGCCAGCAGCTAAGCTGCCCTCTGGGTGGAGTTGTCTTTTGGGGACTTTTGAGAAGGTGGAATAGATGCCAGAGGGTAAATACCTATTACGTCCTAGGTCTGTAAGGACGAAAAGTACAGAAAGCAAAAATAAATGAGACTGTTTGCCTTCAAATGCTGTAAAAGTAGAAACAAGACAAGTAAAAAAAAAAAACTATAACTGAAGGACATTGACATAACAAAAAAGGAAACAGGCTCAGGAAGATGACATGACTTGTTCAAAGTCACTTTTTCAAAGTTCGAAGTCACACAACCAATCAGCCAGTTAGTGGCAGGGCCATGATTTTAATTCCAGTATTCTATTTCCATGTGTCCATAATTCTTTCCACTGTATTCCTGCTATCTCTTTGAGCAGGTCCACATAGACAGTAGGTGCTTAATAAATGCTTGTTGGCTGATTGACTCTTGAATGAAACGCATCCTGCATTCATCATTATTAGAATAATTGGATTAATTGTTTCAAAGTCAGATTAATGTCAATGCTTAGTACTTTAGAGTTCTCAGAGCACTTTTAAATATCTTATTTAACTGGATCCTCACAATCTCTACAAAAGTGTTATTTAGATGCCTTATTTTGATGTGAAAATGACTTTCTTTTATTTAAAGGTTTTAAGAGGCGAGAATAAGTGCTAGAACAGCAATTCTCAACCTGTGGGTTATGTTCAATTTGTAACAATGAAAATATTCTGCATATCACATTACGATTCATAACAGTAACAAAATTACAGTTATGAAGTAGCAACCAAAATAATTTTATGGTTGGGGGTCACCACAACATGAGGAACTGTATTAAAGGGTCGTGGGATTAGGAAGGTTGAGAACCACTGTTCTAGAAGGTTTTTGTTTCTTTGTTTGTTTTACCAACGATGGACATACTTCCTGATTTTACTTCTTTCTAATGACCCATCTAAGTATAGAAAGTTATCTGTTGTAAAATGGCTAATAGGTTATTTTGTTTTGTTACGTTTTGCAAGCCATAAAGCAATTAAAATTTTAAAGTGAGGCAATGTATGGTCCCCTTCCATTTTCACTCTGAAAAATCATGAAGGAAAAGAGATAAAAGGTACTAAATTCTTAGATCACCTGCAAACCTTCATTGTAGATACTCTTCACATGGTTTCTTTGTCCAAATCTAATGAGTTTATAATACTATTGGAACAGATTAAAGTAATCAAATTGAAAATTTGCTATAGTATACAAAGAGGAGTGAAGAAGTTATAGATAAATGGAAGAACCAGTTAAAAATAAATTATATAGGACATCTAGGTGGGGCAGTGAATAGAGCACTGGCCTTGGAGTCAGAAGGACCTGAGTTCAATTCAAGCCTCAGACACTTGACACATTTAATAGCTCTGTGACCTTGAGCCCCCTCCTAAAAAACCACGCAAAAATAACATAATATGCTAATAGATTTTTTAAAAGTTAGTTGATGAAATCCCGTTTTTTGCTCAAAGACAGTAAGAAACATATCTGTAGAAACTTTATCAACTTTGACAGTTAAAAATGAGTAGACACTGTTGGAGATAACTAGAGCTCAGATTTCGTCTTTGCACATACAAGAATTGGCAGAATTAATGAAGAATTTATAAAGATCCTCTAAACTAAGTTCATAGTTTAATACTCAGATACTTCAAGTCAAAGAGAAACACAAGGCCGGACAACACAAACTCACTGTTTGAAAAAAGGCTCAGGGCCCAGAGGTTCTTCAGAGGCCTCAGGCCTGCACACCTTCAATTCCTTCTCAAAAATGAAAAGTCGGATTCTGTGGGTTGTGATAGGAACTGCATTGACTTCAGGGCTTCCATGGTATTATAGATTTATTACTATGGGTACTTTCTTCAACAAACGAGATCGCAACCCATCCATGTTTATTCACCCCTTCTGAGGTTTGTCCGTGTTCTACCTTGTCTTTCCGTATAGGATTTATGTGATATAATGACTGCCTCCCTCTAGACTTTTTTTTTTTAATTATGTGGGAACCACTATGCCCTACAGTTGGCCACCTAAAACTCTTGTTTTGCTTTCCCAAATATACATGTCATGTATGATGTCTTTGATAACATATTAAAACTCATGCATTGCTGCTTATGCCTAACATTCATCTCTCCATTGCCCTTTGTGTCATCAATATTTTTTTTTTATTCTCCCAAGACAAGACTGTAAACACATTTGTTGTTCAGTTGTTTTTAGTCATGTCTGACTCTGCATTACCCTATTTGGGATTTTCTTGGCAGAGATACTAGAGTGTTTCACCATTTCCTTCTCCAGTTCATTTTACAGATGAGGAAACTGAGGTAAACAAGATTGTGACTTGCCTAGAGTCACACAGATAGTAAGTGTCTCAGGCCAGATTTGAAGTCAGGCAGATGAGTCTTCCTTACTGCACACCCAGTACTTTATCCACTCTGCCACTTAGCTAACCCAAATGAGACAAATAGGGCTAAGTGACTTACCCAAGATCACACAGTTAATAAGTGTCTGAGGCCAGACTTAACTTCAGATCTTCCTGACCCCAGGCCCGGTGCTCTACCCAGTATGCTGTAACCATTTAGTAGCACCAGAGAGTACTGGTCTTTTAAAAAAAAGCGAATTTTTTGAGGAATAATCAGTCAAAATGGTAGACAATTTCCCAAAAGCAACCTAGTCGTGTCTCTTTAATTTATTCAATTCTGGTCTCAAAACAGTGTCTGTCTACAGCATCTGATATATACTGAGATATTAACTCAAGTGGCTTCCATTCCAACTTCATTTCATAGATGGCTAAATCTATATGAATTTGTTCCTCCCCCCCAATATTGTTAGGCAGATTTTTTTTTTAATAGTCTTGGATTGCATTGAGAAAACTCATAATAATATAAGATTTCATGTAATCAATACAATACATGTTGATTTGATGGGATATTTATAGGCCTAAGAATATTCAGAGAAGGGTAATAATAATAGTAGTAGTAATAAGAATAATAATAAAAATAGCTTGAATGTATATAGTGCTTTAAGGTTTGCAAAGCATTTTATCTATATCAATTCAAAGGATACTTACAAGAAGCCTGTGAAGTAGGTACCATAATTATTCCCACTTGACAGATGAGAGGTTAAGTGTATCGTCCAGAGTCACTCTTCTAAGAAGTGTTTGAAGTGGTCTATGAACTCAAATCTTCCTGACTCCCAGTCCTCTGTCCTAAACACTTGACCAGTTGGCTGTCCAACTTCACCATGAGGAGGGCAACCCCCATGGAACAGAACCTTGAGTTCAAGTTATAGAAAAATTGGCTGAAGTAGTGTAATATTAATGGGATTTAAGATCTTCCCTGCCTATTAATAGGCCTCATGTGGAGCCCATTAAGGGAAGCTTGCTTAGGGGAGGCTTGCTTATAGGAAGGTTTTCACACCTTTTCCTAATTTCTAATTAGGCACTGAATCAGTAGCATTGTGATGCCTTCTGGCTCTGAGAAGTATATATTTTTTGATTTTGATATTCTGCTTTGGGGAGCTTGCCTATGAAAAGGACCTTGATGTTCCCTGATTGAGATTCTGAGTGGCCATATGTTCAGAGCTCTCCAAATGCTCAGATGTAAAGGCTCTCTCCATCCAGGGATATATGTAAAGTGTATAGTTGATTCAGGCAGTCAGAGCCCTGTCTGTTGGTCTTTATTTCTCTGCTTGTATTTTCTCTGAAGTTCAGGGTGCTGACTTTTCCCTTGAACTAGTGAATGTAATTTAAAAAGATTGTTGACCCCTTAAACAGCTATCTTTCCTAGTAAAGCAGAGCTAAGAAGCTGTGCTAGCAGTCATCCTGAATAAGCCAATGTTGTTGCTGCTACAAGTAGCTAGGGATATTTTTCCTGTAGCAGAGAAGACTTGTGTGAGGGTGACAGTTAATTTCAAGTATCTGAAGGTTTAAGAGATTAAATTTGAGATTAGATTTGTCTTCTTTTGCCCTAGAAAGGGGGAAAAAAAAGCTAGGAACACAAATCAATCACTCCACCTAATGAAACTAATTTAATTATGTAAGGACATCTCTGTTGAATCAATCAGTCCATCAAAAGCATTAAACTAGATAAGAAAAACCCATAGTCATTTTGAAAGGAGCAAAAACCGTTGGATGAAATGAAATATCATTACATTGAAAATGTATTGACATTGTCTGAAGAAACCCAGTCTTATCCTGTGAGGCTTATATATTTAGAAGGCCAAATCAGAACCCAGGATTTAAATATCAGGCCATCTTAGTGGTAAAAGCTGTTCCATCCATGCCCTGACAAGGAATTGCTCAGAACAGTGGTTCTCAACCTTCCTAATGCTGTGACCCTTTAATATAGTTCCTCAACCAAAAAATTATTTTCATTGCTACTTCATAACTGTAATTTTGCTACTGTTATGAATCGTAATGTAAATATCTGATATGCAGAATGTATTTTCATTGTGAAAAATTGAACATAACCCACAGGTTGAGAACTGCTGGCTTAGAAGGAAGTAAAAAGAATGCCTCTTCTCTACCACTTGACCACTGGAAAACCTTGAGAACTGAAAGACTTGGACTTCTTATTTTCACCCTATTAGAGTCACTGGAATAGTAATGACTAAAGGCAGTGTCTAAATCATGAGCCAAGGGCAAATTGTCAACACTAAAGAAATTATTAGTATTACTTTTAGAATTCTACAAGGCTCTAAACCTTGGGCCCAAAAGAAAGCTATACCATACCAAAGGGGAACATCATAAGGATTCCATCATCAGGAAGGGAAAGGCTTCTAACAAAAGGACTTCAAGGACTAAGAATTATTCTTTTCCTGTCATGTGCTCTGTCTGACCTTGAGCCCACTTTCCCCTTGACTTCAAATGTACGAATTTTGGACTAACTGCTCTAATTATACTACCTTAGTAAACACTAATTTCTAAAAGCTAATTAGCCATGTTTGGCTAATTAGTATAAATGAATAATCAGGAGGGAAGCATAAGATCGAGAGCCCATGAGCTGCAGTACTAGAAAACCCCTTTCCAATGCCTCAGTGTTATCCTTTCAATGCTGAGGGGAGACATAGCCTTTTCTGGGTACCCTATCTGCCACTGCAAATGAAGTTTTGGAACTTGAGCCCCACATGGAAGTGGTAAAAGAGACTTAATAAAGAGATAATTCCTAACAATTCAATGCATCCCAACGTTGAGTAGGCTGCATGGGAAATATGGGCTTTCTTCTCATTTGAGGTCTTCTAATAAAGGTTAGATGACCACTTGTTAGGTTGGTTGTAGTGCAGAATATTTTTTCAGGTATAGGTTGTAATAAATGGCCACTGGAGTTCCTTACCATTCTGAAATTCTTGTGATTCTATAATGCCATCTGCAAACAGAAACATGTTTTAGGGAATCTTTTTTCTTCTTGACTTCTGCACATAAAATCCTTTCTGACAGTGGTAGACACTTATAACAAGCATTCTTCTCCATTTTTATGTCTCATTTCATAGCTAGTCAAGATTATTAAACCAGTAACGTTTATGATAAACCAGTAACATTTGTGACTGTAACTATCAAGAAATTTTGCATGAAGGAACCTAGACATATAAACATTCATGAAACATATTGTTGAAAAGATAACTTAAATGTGATTTCTTTTAACAAGTCAAATGCTTACTAAAATTAATGAACAGTAACATTCAGTCATAGAATCTTGTCTTCTCTACACCTTTCTTTCATTGAACTGTAATACTGAAAAAAGGGTCAACTGCAAAAAAAAAATTATTTGTAAAAGCCTGCTTGTTTTTTCTCATATTTTCAGTAATCATATTTGATATGTTTAGTCATTTTTATAAGTACTTTTTATAGATTAGTACATAGGTGTACGTTTCTGTTAATAAAACTTAGCCAACAATTTGCCGATTTGACATCCCTTGAATAGTTTGTCTGTTTTATTACTCAAAAAAAGCTTTAATTTTTATAGAAATCCATTTGTACTTGTAGTTGACATAAATCATAGCTTTCTTGATAGGTTAAATCCTAGGTATTAAAACTATTGTTATCTCAATTGAACATTCTCTTCCTCATTCCTCCTTCTATGGCAACAATACAAAAATAATTGATTAAATTTGTGGATTTATTTTATATCCTGCTACTTTAGTGAAGCTCTCATTTTTCTTGATTTCATTGATATTCTAAGATTTATAAAAATTAATTCAATTCAATTTGACAAACACAGAATCAATAAACATTTATTAGTATGCGATATGTTCCAGGTACTGTGTTAAGCATTGATGATTTTTTTTTTTTAATGCCAAATATGTGTTAGGCTCTGGAGAGAAAAAACAAAAACAAAACAATTCCTGACCTCAAGTAGCTCACAATCTCTTTGGAGGAAAAAAATGTGTATGCATCAACAATAATGACTACTACCAATAATAAATAATTAACATTTATGTAGCACTTTAAAATTTGCAAAGAACTTTAGTAATATTATCTCATTTTAACTTCACAGTGACTCTGGGAGGTAAGAGCTATTATCATACCTGTTTTCAGGTGAGGAAATGGAGGGACACAGGTTAAAAGCATCTGAAGCCAAATTCCAGGTAAGGTTTTCTGATTTCAGGTCTAGCCCTCTATCCATCACACCACTTAACTGCTTGTATGTACTATTTTATATATAAGCCTTCTATGGGGGTGGAAGCTGAAATGTGCCTTGAAGAAAACTGAAGATACTATGAGGCAAAGAGTGTTCGTAGCAGATATGAGGGACAGGTTTTCATGGAAGAGAGGAGAAATGTTGGGTACAGAGAACAGTAAGTAAACCAGTTTGTCTGGAATATCAGGTATAGAAGGAAGAGTATTGTGATAAGTAATTAATTCTTCATTGTTTTTGTTGATGTTTATTCCAATAATTTCCCATTTTGTCTTACTGTTCTAGCTAGCACGCATAGCAATATTTCCAATAAGAGTGGAAACAATGGGAATTCTTGCTTCATCCTCCAAACATACTGGAAAAGACTTCAGAGTTTCTTGGTTATAAGTACTGTTCCTTAATAACTTAGACCATTTTTGGCATCTTTTATTCCTATGAATACTTTTAACTTTAATGAATGATATATTTTGTTATGACTGTTTCTAAATCATATAATTACAATCAAAGCTATCTAATTGTAAGTCAGCATTGTTACTTTGTCAAATTAAGGTAGCTGACAGAGTAGATAGAGGGCTAGATCTGGAGTTAGGAAAACCTGAGTCCAATTTCTACCTTGGATACTCACTATGTGACCCTGGGCAAGTAGTCTCTTAACTTCTCTCTGCCTTAATTTCTTCATCTCTAAAATGGAGATAATAATAGCACTTCTCTCTCAAGGTCATTATGAGGAAAATAAATAATAAAATAAGTTTATACAGTCCTTGGCAAACCTTAAAGCTCTACAGAAAAGCTAGCTGTTATCATTATTTTAAAAGTTCAGCATCAAGGATCAGGGGACCTGAGCTCCAGGCTTAAATTAGCTACTGGCCACTCCAAGGAAAAGTGAGTGCTGAGCAATATCAAAATTATATATGTGTTACATAAATATGTTTATTATATATTTATTATATATTGTAAACATTCATAATATAATATTTATAAATCATATATTAGTCATTTTCTTAATAGGAAAACTGGATTTTTTCACACAAAATTTCATATTCACAGGTATATATATATATATATATATATATATATATATATATATACGTATACCCACATATACAGGAAGCTGTATCAAAAGTATTTCTATTGAGAAAATGAATAAATTCCTCCTTGGAATTAGCAGCTGTTCGTCCTACAATAAATGACTCCCACTCCATGAAGCAATAATGGACACCATTATGTTAGCTGGCTTGAACTAAAGTTACCCTCCCTGGTGGGAGGTCAGTGCCTCATTTGTTCTACTCTTTGGTAGTTTGAATATATTTTTAAAACAACAAAACAAAATATCTCTTTTTATTGGCTGGAAAGGAGTAGCTTGTCTTTTTAAATACTACTATAAAACCAGAATTGGTTTTGATACTGAAAAACTGAGGGTAAAAGGAAAGAGAGAAAAAAAAAACACCAAAAATATGCAAACAGGTCAGGAACCTAGTGACTAAAAGTAGAATCCCTCTCTATACAAAGATTTCTCTGAGTTCTACTGTAATTGAGTTGATTTCTCATCTGTGAACATATATTGCTTTAAAAATTCTATTCCATTCCAGTCTATGCCAGACAAAACTTTTGACCTTTTTCCTAACCCAACCCATGAGAACAAGAATGCTGGAGGGAAAGACCATTAAATTCATGAAGCAAAATAATACCTGAAGGTACTGTATTTCTCTTGCTGATACCAGCACACTGAATCAGAGGAGTCAGCTCAAGGTTTTGCTTGGCATCTCTGGCTGGTTTGCTACAAGAAATAAAAGTCTGGCCTGGAGACAGCAGCAGCAAGACCCTCAGAAATTACATCACCTAACAGTAGTGTTCCCAGAAAAGGGAAACATGGCATGAAAATATAATTGACCTGTCCTAATAACGTATGCAGAAATTAGAGCTGAGAAATTCATTCTGGCCATACTTAAGACATCAACCATTGCTTCCATCATCTATGATCACTTGATTGATTTTTGCAAAGGAATACAATTTCCACTTCACACTAGAATGGGGGAGGAGGGAGGAAATCCAAGTGAGGGTAGGAGTTAGGTCTCCTCAAATTGGAAGAATATATTTACTATGTGCTGGTAAAATTACAAATCAGAATCTAGGTTCCACGTTTTCATGCCAAAATTGGGAGAATCAACATAGTATTTTGTAAACCTGGGTTTTCTGTTAGTTTCTTATTGAGTTCTGAAACTGCTTTTCTTCAGTCTATTATCAGTGTAGGTAACTCACTGTTAGGAGAACACCTTCCACTAGTACAGGTTACCGCTCTAGATGTTGGGGTTACACAGTACCAGAGAAGATAAATGAAGTCAGTTTTTCCCCGAGTCTGTGTTCTAAAATGAATCTATTCCTCATTGCCTCGACATTGACTTGGAGTAAGTATTAAATAAATGTTAGGTAATTAACTGACCTAGACCCAGGGCATGGTCTCATTACCAAGTCAATTATCCGTTCCTCAGCTTATAGATGAGTTTTGTCTTTCAGGACACTAAGGTATTATTTCTTTATTGGATTTGATTTATGGAATAAACAGGCGTTTCCATAACATAGTAAAATAAAAAGATGATTGTATATGAAACTGCAAATCTGCTATGCATGACTTGCTATTCGTTTCAAATATACAACAAAATTATCATCTAAATGTCTTTTTTTTCTTCCCTGCCCCCACTCCCTGCTCTAGAGATAGCTACTATTAGGCACACATACGTATATGTAATATGTAAAATTATTGTATACATACTTCTATTTGTCAGTTCTTTCTCTGGATGCAGATAGAATCTTTATTCATATGTTCTTTATAGTGAATTTGGGCATTTATGATAATCAAAATATAGGGTATGATTTCTGCCTCAGCACAGGGACTATACATGATAAATCACTATTAAAGCTAGTTAACAATATGAATATGATACACTCAAAGATGGGGAAATTGAGTCCCCTAGGGGGTCATGATAGGTTCTGGGAAACAGTTTTGAATGACTCTCCAACACATGGGTCAGCCAGTAGATTTCATCACTTTTTTCATACCAATCCAATACTATCTTGGACTATTAATTGCACTTAAAGTAAATACACTGAAATATAAAGATCAGAAGCAATGCCTTAAAGAATATAGCTTAAGCTTTTTAATAAAATGTTCTTTAGAAACAATTAGCTAATTAATCACTTCAAGGGTTGTAGGAGGAAACAATGACTAATTATCCTCATTATACAAATTTGGATATGAGCAGAGGAGTTTGTTCAAGACTACAGAGGAAGTCTGTGTTGGCTCTAGGATTAGAACTCCCATCTTCTAGCCTTTGAGCCTCATGGCTAAGTGATTTCAAAATGGGTTTATATCTGCTATTTTGGCTTTCCTCCCACATTAAAGGATAACTGGATGATATTATGCAGGTCCCTCATTCATTTTCACTGTTTGAGCTTTCCATTTGGGGAGTGCCTGGTCCTTTCAGAAGAATGCCTGACTACTTTCTGGAGTTGATAAATCTCTATTTTGACAAGCCATATCTTAGGACAAATGTTGTTTCCCCAAAGACCAATTTAATAAAGCCTAAATTTACCCCTGTAAAGATGAGGAAACTGAGTACTTTTAATAATTTTATTGCTATCTGTGTCTTTTCTCCTCAAAAGTGATCCATTTAGAGGACAAATCAATTAAACCTCATTTTCAATTGTCTTTTTTCTCCCACAAAGGAAACTACTACATTTCACATGATGAAATTCTTTTATGGCACTTTGTAAAATGAGCAATATGCTAACTATCCTTAGTCCTGGTTTGGGGGGAGAGAAACAGAGACAGAGATACAGAGACAGAGAGATTGAGGGACAGAGAGAGGAGAGACATTAGTGAAGGATTAATTATAGGTGATTAATAGTATGTCAGTCCATTAGTAGACATTTATTAAGCACCTGCTGTGTGTTAGGCACTGTGCTAAAGAGGCAAAAGACTGTTCCTGCCCTCAAAAAGTTTACAGTCTAATAGGGGAAGACAACAAACAGATATGCACAAACAAGCTATATACAGGATAAATAGGAAATAATTAACAGAGGAAAGTCACTAGTTAAAGGGGTCAGGAAAGGCTTCTGTAGAAGACAGGATCTTAGTTGGAACCTGGAGGAAGGCGGAAGGTAGAAGTGAAGAGGGCAAGCATTGTATGAGAAGGGAGAGTATGGTGGAAATATATTGAACTGTGAGTCACGAGGTCTGAGTTCTAGTCCCTGCTTTGTTACTGACACATATGATGTTGGGCAAGTCACTTCTGTAGCACTCAAGGTTGTTTTTTTTTTAATTTCCAAAATGCAGATTTTTAATCACATAACCCCTACCTATAATATCATTTCTAACTTTAACAGTCTCTGTTTCTGTGAACTAGATTTATGACCTTTCATAAGTCGCAGCTATGTAGGGGCTCGGTTTCTTCATCCTTAAATAGGGTTTTAGACTTACGAGATATCTCAGATTATTTCTATGACTATATTGTTTACACTATTTAGTAAGTCACTGATAAATATATTTCAAAAGTTTCTGAGAAAGAAATTTCAAAAGTATGCAAATGATAAACCAGGTGTCTCAGATCAAAATTATTAATTTTGTAAATCTACCCCTGTAAGTTTTAGTAAACTAACTTCTATTTTTTGGCACTATTCCTTCCTGACAGATATTCTTAACCTTACAAAGAATTCTCACTGAGAAAAGTGTGTCTACATCAATGAATTATGAGCAATATCTTTGGGAAGACAGAATACATATAATTTGTTAATGGTGAAAGAGGGGGAAAATGCATTTTCCATCTGTTAGTTTTAGAACATGTCCTCCCATGTGGACGGAAGTACGGGCATGCACTCCACTTGGGGTTTTACTTCATAACATGAAATAGAGTACAATGGCCATCTCAGTAATCATGGACAGGCAATCAAGCACCATTGTCTTGAAATTGCAAAGACTATTTGCAGAGAAGAATATGCTGGTGAGTCAGCTTCTGATAAAGCCAGATGCCAACTTTGCAAAACTTTCAGCCTTTTCAAATACTGTGGCTTTGCAGTGTTCCATTTTCACCATTATAACACTGATATAGATAGAGCAAAGTACAAAGTGTAACTTGTACTCTTTATCTGAAGATTATTCCAGCTAGGTCACAGCATTTGCAATAGACCTCATGAAATCTTACCAGAGGGAAAAAAAAAAAAAGGAAAACACAATTTAATTTGTTTACATCATCTTCCAAATTCTTGATTGTAGCAAAAAGGACTCTGGCATCTCCATGCCTTAATTGTTCACTGGTATTTAGTCGGATATTTCAGGAGACCGTGATACTATTAGATACATTACAGGATAATATGACTTCTCAGGTCTCTTCCAGCCCTAAATTAAGAATCTATGGTTTTTGAGTCTATAGAAAATCTAAATTGAACACATAGAGATGTTGCCAATATTCTTCTAGTGGCTGAAGGTTGTTACAGAGACTCCATAATTATCTCTTTTATGGCCAAGGAAATGAGTTTTTACTTGTCATTGAGGCAACTAGGTATAGCCTAACTACAAATACTTAAACAACTCTTCTTCTCTGAATTCAGAATTTTCTCAGTATGTTAGATTCGATCCCATTGTTTCCAGATGCCCATGAGTTTCCCTTTTCCCTTCATGCATTCCCCAATAGAAAGCCTATTTAGGCTAGACCAGTGATCCTTTTCAACTGAACTTGACCCGACAGGATGCCTAAAAGTGGTATGTTGGAAAACATTTTAGGCAATTAGAGATCTAGACCTGGATAGTTTGAACTGGGAATTCAACTGGCTGTTAAATAATCATCTAATTGTCTCTGTGGAGAGGACATTGAGAAGTCAAACAGAAACAAATGTCCCCCATTTAGAATGGAGATGAATTATATGTCCATAAACTCTGAAGTTCATATCAAGTTACTCATTAAGATACTTAAAGAATCAAGCAAACTGAATGAGCATTGCAGAAACTTAGGAGAATTCATGAAATTAAGGCTCATCTGTTTGAAAAACAACTCTGAGCAGACATCGAATACCTGTTATTATGCCTGCAGTAGGATAATTCTGATTTGAGTGGAATGCTTTTGTATACAGTGTTAGCTGATATAATGTCTTTTCTTAAATTTTCACAAATTAGGTTTTCTAAACAAGCTTGATTTAGATCTATCCTCTGTCATTATCACAGTGTCCTAGCAGAATAAGATGGATTTTTTTAAAAAAGAAACATGCAGAGTAGGGGAAAGGGGAAGGAGAAAGGGAGTGAGCAAAACCACCAATAAGATTCGGAGAACACTGGAGTTTGGGGATGGTAAATGATTAAGAGAGCTGTCTCTTTTGTAAATTCCCAGATTTAAGAATGTAATGTTAAGGGTCAAAGCAGAATCCTTCAAAGGGTATCCAAATGAGCCTTCAAAGGGTATCCAAATGAGCCTGATTTTTTTTTTTTTTGCTCAAAACTTGATGTGAGGAGGCCTGTTATTATTTTTTTTTAATTTTTTTTTTAAATTTTATTATAGTTTACATCATTCATTTCCACAAGATTTTGAGTTACATATTTTCTCCCCCTCTTTCCCCCACCCACCACCCCAAAAACAGCCACCCCAGTGTGTCTCCCCTCCCCCAGTCTATTCTCTCCTATGTCACTTTTCGGTAGGGCAGGATGGATCTCCCAACCACAGTGCCTGTGTATCTCAAGTTCCAGTTGGATGTAGTCAATAATAATAATAATAATAATTGCATATATATATATAGAGAGAGAGAGAGACAGATAGATAGATACACATTCATAACATTTGATTATGGAACTCCAGATTCCAGATTCTTTCTCCTCCT
>CM053585.1:139375979-139388725 GCA_028646515.1 Pseudochirops corinnae
AGCTTCCAGATGCTGGGAGAGAAACTCTTTCTCTCTCTCTCCTTCAGCAGGAGCAGCATTCAAATTCTGTCTCTCAGATGCTCTCTGCCTCAGCTGGCATCAGTCTCCAGGATTCTTCCTTCAAGGGGAGCAAAATTCCAATTCCGTCTCTGTCTCTGGAATTCTTGCTTATATACACACCCCAGCGAATCCCCTTCTTCCACATCAACAGGGGAGTTCATGCCTTCTCAACAATGGGACAGAGTTTGCACCTTCCACACTTAGCACTTAGTACTGTCCATCCACTTAGTACTAAGTGCTAAGTATCCTGCTAAACCAATTACTATTACAGCAACAAAGAAGTTAATCCCCTTATCACTGCAGGAAGTAACATTGTTCCAAAGCCTTATCCCTGCTTGAGCTTTCCCACAAACACTCACAAGCCTAGCTGCATTAGCCTTGCCTGTATCCTCTCTCTCCCTCCAAACTAAAGCTTCTGACTAATTTCATGCTCCAGACCTTCCTGCTCAACCTGTTCAGCAAATTCCTCCCACTACAGGCTCCATGTGATTACATTTGGCCTATTAAGGGGCAGGGAAGATCTTCAAATTCCCATTACCATTACAAGGGGTGGGGGTGAGGGTGGAAGAGAGAGAAAATAGACTCCTGTTATTTATTTTTAATAGAGAAGGGGTAGTGCTATAGATATAAAATGTTGCATGAACTTTTGATGAGATCACTATATTATTACTATTTATTACTTTTGCTTAACTGTTTTACATTGCTACAAGAGACCTCTGACAAATCTGTAAATATATGCAATACAAAGACAAAACACATAAATACAACTAAAAGCAACAGCAAAAAGGATGATATAAGGTTAAGTTGAGAATGGTTAAAGTGAGATAAGGAGAAAGTACTTTAGAAAACTTTAGGGAGGTAAATATCACCTTTTCTTTTTTTTTTTGTAAATATCGCTTTAAATAGGGATGGGGGAATCTAAAGAAGAGAAATCTGAATTGCCACCTAATATGCAAATATCCATTATGTGCTTTACTAGCTTGGTCTTTTTGACTCTTAGAGGTGGGAAGAAAGCAAGTGAAACAAGAGAAAGGAGAAGAGAGGAGAGAAAAGGAAAAAAGAAGAGGAAAGGAACTCTTCTCTTTTTCATAAGGGTGTGTGTATTCTTATGTGTCACTCTCTGCCATCCCACTGCCCAAAAAAATCACAAGCAATTTTTGAAATCATACAAATTTAACCCAGACTTTACATCTTTCAAGGTTCAACAGAAACTACCTTAGTATTAATTCCTTAATTTTCTTCCTTTTTGTTTGAAATATCTTTCCTTTTAGCATGGCCACTAAGGAGGATTGGATAATTTAGTTACTTATTAACAAAACTATGGGTAGTCTTGCCAAATCAAAGTTCTTTAATTCAGATCAAACAGCTATCGTGAATACAGAATTCACAGGGTAATGCTAATCACCTTATCTTTATATTTGTTTTTAAGTAGACATTTAAGATATATATTGATCCCTGTGATTGCTTCCCTCTAAGAAATTTCTATGTAAATCCTTTCCACAGGCACAAATTAGCAACTGTGCTCTGATTTTTGGTCTTAGAGAGAGTTCCTAGAGTGTTGAAAAGTTAAGTGTTTTGCCCGTGTTCACACAGCTAGGATCTATCAGAAGCAGAAACTGAATAAATGTCCTGCTACCTGACCATCAAGCCAGCCAGCCATCTGAACAAACCAAAATGTACATATAAGATTTTATTTCCAGATTAATTTTTAAGTGTTCTTTCTACATAGGATTGCTTAAAGGAGCCATGGTTTTGTGGATACACCAATAACCTGGCAGATGGTCTTTGAAAACTACGGCAGTTGAAAAATTTGCTAACCTGTGGCCAAATTTGATGCTAAGGTTCTCTGAACTGATTATTGAGTGACAGATATGCAGCTCAGTGACAGGATTATATTCTCTCTTTATTTTTTTTTCATTTATTTTAGTTTTCAACATTCATTTCCACAAGATTTTGATTTCCAAATTTTCTTCCCATCCCTCCCCTACCCCCCCCACCCCAAGATAGCAAGCATACTGATTACCTCTTCCCCCAGTCTTTCCTCTTTTTATCCCCCCCTATCTCCCCCTCACCCCCTTTCTTGTAGGGCAAGATGGCTTTCTATACTCCATTACCTGTATATCTTATTTCCTGGTTGCATGTAGAAACAATTTTTTAACACTTGTTTTTAAAACTTTAAGGTCCAGATTCTTTCCCTTCTTCCTTCCTCACCTACCCCCCCCATTGAGAAGACAAGCAATTCAATATAGGTTATACATGTGTAGTTATGCAAAACATTTCCACAGTTGTCATATTGTGAAAGACTAATTATATTTCCCTCTATCCTATCCTTCCCCCCACTTATTCTATTTTCTCCTTTGACTCTGTCCCTTTTCAAAAGTGTTTGCTTCTCATTACCCCTCCCCTAGTCTGCCCTCCCTTCTATCTTCTTGCCCTCTTATACTCTTTCCCCTTATTTTCCTATAAGATACCCAATTGAATGTGTATGTTATTCCCTCCTTAAGCCAAATCCAATGAAAGTAAGATTGACTTATTCATTCTCACAACCCTGTTCTTACCCTCCATTGTAACAGCTTTCTCTTGCCTTTTTTTATATGAGATGATTTACCCTATTTCATCTCTCCCTTTTTCCTTCTCCCAATATATTCCTCTCTCACCTCTTAATTTCATTTTTAAAATATCATTTCTTCATATTCAATTCACCCTGTGCCCTCTGTCTATATATACACATATACACACATACACAAATATATACATATATATTCCCTTCAACTACTCTAATACTGAAAAAAAAAATCTCATGATTTACAAATATTGTCTTTTCATGTAGGAACAAACATATCAACTTTAGTAAGTTCCTTATGATTTCTCTTCCCTGCTTACCTTTTCATGCTTCTCTTAAAAAGCAGAATTGGCCAAATGGAAAAGAAAGTCCAAAAGCTCACTGAAGTAAATAATTCCTTCTGAATTAGAATAGAGTATGTATTCCTGTATTTGAAAGTGAAATCTTTTGTTCAGCTCTGGTCTTTTCATCAAGAATGCTTGAAAGTCCTCTATTTCATTGAATATACATATTTTCTCCTGAAGTATTATACTCAGTTTTGCTGGGTAGGTGGTTCTTGGTTTAATCCTAGCTCCTTTGACCTCCTGAATATTATATTCCAAGTCCTTTGATCCCTTAATGTAGAAGCTGCTAGATCTTGTGTGAATCCTGATTGTGACTCCAAAATACTCAAATTGTTCTTCCTAACTGCTTGTAATATTTCCTCCTTAACCTGGGAACTCTGGAACCCGGCTATAACATTCCTAGGAGTTTTCTTTTTGGGATATTTTTTCAAGAAGTATTTGGTGAATTCTTTCAGTTTCTATTTTGCGCTCTGGTTCTCAAATATCAGGGCAGTTTTCCTTAATAATTTCTTGAAAGATGGTGTCTAGGCTCTTTTTTTGATCATGGTTTTCAGGTAGTCCAATAATTTTTTAATTATCTCTCCTGTATCTGTTTTCCAGGTGAGTTGTTTTTCCAATGAGACATTTTACATTGTTTTCTATTTTTTCATTCTTATTGGATCTTTTGTAATATCTTGATTTCTCATAATTTCATTAGCTTCCATTTGCTCTATTCTAATTCTGAAAGAATTATTTTCTTCAGTGAGCTTTTGGACTTTCTTTTCCATTTGGCCAATTCTGCTTTTTAAGAAATTCTTCTCCTCATTGACTTTTTGGATCTCTTTTGCCATTTGAGTTAGTCTATTTTTTAAGGTGTTATTTTCTTCAGTATTTTTTAGTCTCTTTTAGCATGCTGTTGTCTCATTTTTCATTATTTTCTTGCATCACTCTCATTTCTCTTCCCAATTTTTCCTTTCCTTCTCTTACTTGATTTTCAAAATCCTTCTTGAGCTCCTCTATGGCCTGAGACTAATTAACATTTTTCTTGGAGGCTTTTAATGCAGGAGTTTTGACTTTATTGTCTCCTTCGGGTTCCATGTTTTGATCTTCTTTGTCACCAAAGAATGAATCCACAGTCTGATTTCTCTTCCTCTGCTTGCTAATTTTACCAGCCAATTACCTGACTTTTGAGCTCTTTACCGTGGTAGAATTCTGCTTCCAGAATAGAGAGTGCTATGTCCCATATTTCTGGGGCTTTGTGCAACTGTTGTCAGAGCTACTTCTAGACATCTGCCTCAGAACTATGAGAAGGACTCCCTCTCCACAGCCAGCACAAGCTCTGCCACACCAGTGCTCCTTCTCACTGCAGGACTGCCACTCAGGACGAGGACCCAGATCTAAGTAGGGCAAAGCAAAAGAATCCTGCCTTAACACCAGCAAAGAGATTCTTCAAATTGCCCTCCATTCAGCCACTTGGTCCTCCCACCATCCATGGACCTGTAGCAGTGGAAGCAACTTCTATTGCTCCAGGGGCAAGGGCTAGACCACACTCTTCTCTCACCCTGGTCCAACAGAGTTTCCCCACTGACCTTTTACTTTCTCTTTGGTGTTTGTAGGTTGAGATGTCTGGAAACCACCACAGCTGTCAGTGATTCAGTCCCCTGAATTCTGCTCTGGCCAGTCTGTTCTGCAGGTCTGTGCCTGTGGCCCACACAGGCCTGTTCTCCACTCCTAGCCTGATGTGATAGACCCCTCCTTTGGGCTTTGCAGGCAGACTTTAGCTGGAGGTGTATTTCACTCTGTCATTTTGTGGGTTCTGTAGCTCTAAAATCTGTTTAGATTCATTTTTTACAGGTATTGGAGGTGGTTGTGCCACAAGCTCAAGTAAATTCCTACTTTTGCTCTGCCATCTTGACTCCACCTCCTGAACAGGACTACATTAAAAATATTTCCACTTTGATAGGGACTGGTTAGAATTTCACTCTGTTAGCATAGTCTTCAAGAATCCAAAGTCACTCCCTTGCCCCAATAAAACATCAGAGTAGGATTTTCCTGGAGAATTCATTAGACATTTTATACATAAAAATTCCAACAGAGTTTCAAATACTAAGTTATGATTTCTAATCAACTATTCAGGGACTAGTATAAATTCATAGCCTGAGGTCTATCAGGATTAAAACAGGCTTATCACAATTCTGTTAGACTTCATTCTTCAGACGAATTTGTTGTCTTTCAATTTATTATCATTCTAACAATGATAAATTATTTCATCATCCAAAATCCAGAATGCAGACTATCTCCTTGAGTAATTGATCATAATGTTAAAGAGTGAACAGACAGTGAAAGAGAGAGAAGAAGAAAGAGAGAGAATCTGACTGACCTTCAGTTATCCTACAGCAAATCACTGAGTTTAAACCTAATGAAAAACATATTCCAGGAATTGGTGAGCACTAATCAGTCAACTTCATTTATATAAATAATACAAAGTGCACACAGGCTTCACTGAGAAATATAGAAAACATCAGCATTCAGTAAGGGACACTAGAAAGTTGAGTTTAAAGTAACTGAGTTAGGTAGGGAGGGAGTGAGTACAGTAATCAAATAAATTGTGAAGTGGTAACATGGCATTGCTCCCTCCATACTGAACTGATGCTAAGTAATAAACTAAAACCATTATTATCAGCCTTTATGGTTGCTAGCTTGAAAACAATTCTCCATGAAACTATTATGAGAACACTTCTGTTGATGCTTCCTCTCAGGATCTTGCCAAGGCTATGTTTCTCCTCACTGAACATTTAAATTAATGGGCAGAGGTGAATCTATATTCTGCCTTTTTGGCCTCAGTTGGCTTTTCACAATTAATTTCAGAAAACAACAACTGCCAATCTTCAATACAAGTTCTTAGAGGGCTATAGAGAAAGATATACCATGCAATTCAAGGCAATGATGGAAGCCTAGGAGTCACTGGAGGATTCCAAATTGTTAATAAGGAGAAACTAACTTCCCTGTTTGATGACACAAGCCATGTTTGTCTTTTATACATTGCAAGATCCAATCATAACAATGCAGACTACTTCTACTGCCACTGATGATAATGAAGACAATCACAACTACTACTGCTAATACCACTAACATGAATGATGATGATGGGGATGATTATATAAATATTATTACCACACATGGATATAGCATTGAAAAGTTTGCAAAATATTTTACGTAACATTAGTAATCAACCTCAGCTTAATTAAATAAAAAATTATAAAGCACCAACAATGGAGAACACCCCGGGGGATACCATGACAAAAATGAAAAATATCTTCCTCCAGAGACTAAACATTCCCCTGGGGTGCATATGTGCTCTTTCACAAACATAATGCTTTTCAAGCTCTCTAAAAGATTTTCCCCAAACTCTATACCTGCTCTCAGCTAGATTTGATAAACTATCTCAACTCTCAAGATGGAATGTTTGTTTCCCCCTTAAGTATATAAGCAGGGTAAGCAGCTAGTCTGATATAAATGACTGATAAGGCTTAATGCAATATACTGCCCAGAGATATTTACGTTTTATCAGGGAACCATACCTTAATGTAAAGGGATGATTTTTATTGATAGAGTTTTAGACTTAATTTAATAACATTTGGGGGCAATAGTTTAGTCAAGTCAATAAGCATTTATTAAATACCTACTATGCCTATAACACTGTCCTAAGTACTAGAGAAACAAAGATAAAAAATAAAATAAGTCCCTGCTCTTAAGATCACTGTTGAATGTGGGAGGGTATATGCAAATAACTATATGTGAATAAGGTATAGACAGGATAAATTGGAGATAAACTTGGGGACAGGGGTGACTTTGTTGGCAAACCATAAATAATACCACGTAGGATAGTGATGACACTGTCCCTCTGCCTACAAAGCTAGCAATACACATATGCACATACATACATCTTTATATAAGGTTCAAAGATTTCAAAGAAAATTTGCTGGGAAAAACTTGAAATATACCTTTTGTTGACCAAAGGAAAAAGCCTTTGGAAACTTCCTTGTGTACCCAGGAATCAGAATATTTGAGCCAGAAGGGACCTTACAAATAAGCTGGTCCTTACAGTTAAGGAAATTGTGCCACAGAGACAGGCATTTTATTCAAGGTCTCTATACCAAAGCTCCTTTTACTACTTCAGAAGTCAGATTATAGAAAATATCCTGTAAATAATTAATCTGGGATAAGAAAGAAATAATTTCAATTAGAATACTATCAGTTTTAATGGTTGTTGAAGATTAACAAAATGACATCTCTATGTTGGGATCAAGGTACAACCTGCGTGACTGTAGCTGATTAGGCCAATATGAGCTCAAAAAGCTCTACCACAGTTCGGGCACAAATAGTCCATATGAACATTTGGAGAGGAGATATCTATAAATTTGCACATCTCACATTTCTTTTGAGCTACTGCAATTTTCCTCTTGCTCATAGAGTACAGCACTTTCTTTGATGTGGGTATGCCATGCTGGGTAGTACTGTGCCAGCATCTCCCATGTCTCACAGTTGATTCCAAAGTTCTTCAGAGAGACCTTGAATGTCCTTGTATTGTTCCTTCTGACCTCCATGTGAACGCTTGCCTTGTGTGAGTTAGCTGTAAAATATTCTTTTGGGCAAGGTATATTTGAGGTATATTTGAGGCAAGGTATATATTCAAACAATGTGACCAGCTCATTGGAGTTGCCCTCTCTGCAGTAAAGTTTCAATGTTTGGCAGTTCAGTTTGAGAAAGGACCTCATTTTCTGGTACCCTAGGTAATCTTCAGAGTCTTTCTAAGACAATTCAGATGGAAACAATCCAGTTTCCTGGCATGGTTCTGGTATGCTGTTCCGGTTTCACAGGCATACAACAGGGAGGGCAGCACAAAAGCTCTGTAGACCTGCAGTTTCGTAGGCAATTTTCTCTTCTACACATTCCTTTGGAGCCTCGCAAACAATGAGCTAGCTCTGCCAATGCATGCATCAACTTCATCATCTGTATGTACATCCCTGGAAAGTATACTGCCAAGGGAAGTGAACTTATTCACAGTATTCAGGATTTCTCCATTTGCTGTATAATGTGGTTCTATGTATAGCTGGTGCAGTGCTAGCTGGTGGAGAATCTGTTTTCTTGGTATTAATTGTTGGGCCAAAATTAGCACAAGCAGCAGAGAATCAATCCAAACTTTGTTGCATCTAAACCTCAGAGGCTGAATTGAGTGCACAATCATCTGCAAACAAAATGTCACACACCAACTTTCCCTCCACTTTAGGCTTGTCTTATAACTTTTTCAAGTTAAATAATTTATCATCAGTGTGGTACCTGACCTTGAGGCCATTTTTGTCCTCACCCAAGGAAACAAGCAATGTTGCTGAAAACATCATGTTAAAAAGCATGGGAGTAAAGATATATCCCTGCTTCACACCACTGGTGACTGGGAAAGCTTGAGATCATCATCTATTTATCCAGAACATTATCAAAGACCATAGTCAGATAAATGAATGTTCTGTACAGACTTCTGTTCTGCTACGCCCAGAGGATAACCAAACTCTGCATACCCTTTGATCAGCAATATAACTACTAGGTCTATATCCCAGAGATCATAAAAAAGGGAAAAGGACTTACATGTACAAAAATATTTATAGCAGCTATTTTTGTCGAGGCAAAGAACTGGAAATTGAGATAATGCTCACCAATTGTGGAATGACTGAACAAGTTGTGGTATATGGATGTAATGGAATACTAACATGGTATAAGAAATGATGAGCAGGCAGATTGCAGAAAAAACTAGAAAGACTTACATGAACTGATGCTGAGTGAAATGAAGAGAATGAGGAGAACATTGTACATAGTAATAGCAATATTATGCAGTCATCAGCTTTGGTTGACTTAGCTCTTCTCAGTAATGCAGCAATACAAGACAATTCTGAAAGACTCATGACAGAGAATGCTATCCATATCCAGAGAAAGAACTATGGAGTCTGTGTGAAGATCAAAGCATATTATTTTCACTTTTTTGTGGCTTTTCCCTTTTGTTCTGTTTCTTCTTTCACAAGATGACTAATGGGGAAATATGTATACATGATTGCACATGTGTGACCTATATGAGATTGCTTGTTGTCTTAGGGAAGGGGAATGGGTGGGAAAGAGGGAGAAAAAATTTGGAATTCAAAGTCTTATAAAACATGAATGTTGAAAACTGTCTTTATGTGTCATAGGAAAAAATAAAATACTATTTAAAAAAACCTCTGTTCTGCTCCTAGCATTTCTCCTGGAGTTGTCAGGAGGCAAAGACTCTACCAACCCTTCTTTGGTCCTTTACGAAGCCACACTGGCTCTTAGATGGGTGACCATCTTCCAGTAACAAATAAATTTAATAAATACCAAAAAATAAATTTAATATTTATTAAATGCCTACTGAAAATAAGAGTGCTATGTACTCAGGATATGAAGATAAAAAGGAAATGCCCTTGCCTTCGAAGAGTTTACAATCTACAAAACAGTTAAATGTTACAACAATATATATAGTGTCTGAACTGTTACAATAGCCTTCAAGTTATTCTCTACACCCACATAAGTCTCTTGCTCCTCCAAGCTATCTTCTATTCATATATCAAAGTGACTGTCATAAAACATGGGATTGACTAGGCCACTTCAGTAGTTCCCTATTATGATTATGATGACACATAACATCTGTTTGGGCTTTGCATCTCTTCATAATCTGCCTTTCTTCCTACCTTTCCAGCTTTCTTGTACCTTACTTATGCCCACATAATCTCTGATCTAGTCACACTAGCCTCCTTTTCCTTGTACAAGATACTCCATCACACAACTCAAGGCATTTTCCACTGGTTTCCCCCATGCCTGGATTGCTCTCCCTCCTCATCTCTGACTCTACCATTTCTGAGTTCCTTTAAATCCCAGCTAAAATGCCACCTTCTTCAAAAAGCCTTTCCCAATCTTCCTTAATAATTTTTTATTATTCCTTAATACATCAATTGGTTGATAGCCTCTAATTTGTCCTGTATTTAGTTATCTTGGATATATAGAATTGTTTGCATTTTGTCACTCCATTGGATTGTGAACTTCTTGAGGTCAAGGGCTAGTTTTACCTTTCTTTTTATCCTCAGTACTTAATGCAGGTCCTAGCATGTAGTAGATACTTAGTGAATTATTGTTGACGTAGTAAATAAATTAAATCATATTCTGCTGCTTTCATATGACTGACTACAAGTGGAATATGACCAGAAAAAAAAAGTCTCCTAGTAATATTATTGGACTAGAAAATGACTAGAAAAGAATAGCATCTATTTAAAACAATTGAAGATGCTTGAAAGTAATTTCATTTGTCCCCTTTAGTTTTAAATATTCACCCTCAATCTAGATTATTCTTATTTAATAAACCATCATAAACAGGCCAAGTTAGAGCTAAAGAAGAGGTAGTGTTGTACATGGGAAAGAACATTGGATTGGGAGTTATTGGGCCTGGGCTTAAACTCATGGCTCTGCACTGTAACTAACCTTGGACAAGTCCCTTAATTTCTCTAAGAGAAGACCCATTTTCTGCACCTGTGAAATGAGGGGGAACTGGACTAGATGACCTGTCAGTATCTTTCCAATTCTGAATCTCATGATCAAACAAAACTCCTGACCAAATTAATAAAATCTGAAGTAAAATTCTACTGGATTTCCAATTTAGGATATTATAAGCATCTATTAAATCTTTGCTGAATGATTGATTGAAAGGTTCCAAAAAACAGTGATGAAAGAAAGGACATTTTAAGCATCTGCTCATAGGCATTGACCTATGGCTAAACCAATAGGTTCTATAATTGGGCAGTTTGACAAAGTATTTATTGAGCACAAATTATGTAAGAAGAAGATATGAACTTCCCTGTGAGCAAGACTTCCAGCTTTCCCACAGTAGCTACTTATGGTAGCTCATAGCTTTAGGGTTCTTCAGAAGGTCTTATATATTGGAGGCTTCTGGGAACACATTACATGAATTTTATAGCTTGTGCTAATATACATATATATTATGTATATACATATTATATATTATATATATACATATACATATACACACATTTTAAAAGTTTGGACAGAGAGGATTCTGGGAAGATGGTAGAGTAGGTTAGAAAATTTCAAGCTCTCAAGATTTTCCCACACAAAAGAGTTAAAATAGCACCTTAGGATAAACAAAGTGTGGGTGGAGATAAATAAGAACAGGGACGTAACCAGGGTCCTCCTGAGACAATTTGAGAAGATTGGAAGAAAAATCCCAGGATGAAGTTTGGTCCGGGTGAAGAGTAAACACTTCCAGACTAGGTTTCATTTTAACAACAAGCAGTAAGCCCTGGGGTTGGTTAGTTTGGGAAGCTTCCTTGGCCCTAGCCACAGAAACTTTTACCCTCAGGATAGTGAACAGAGTTGGGCATTTGAGCCTGGGAAGATGAAGGGAACCTCTGCTGATCAGGAACACCAGACCCAGCTCAGCTATGGAGAGTGGCAAGATGAGAAAAAAAGAACATGTGCCTGGTGAGTGCAGAAGCAGTGGGGCCAGAAAGCCCATGGCTATGGGCACTTAACAGGAGCTTGGAGGTTTGGCTTTGATTCCAGGGGAAGAACTGAAGATCTGAGGCAAGAGGCACCATTTCCCACACCCCAGGGCTAGAGGTGACTACAAATAATTAAGCTATCACCACAAAAAATGCACAGGCCAAGGAGAAAGAATCTAATCATAGAAACATATTATGGGAATAGAGATGACTGGGGTTCATCTTCAGAGGAGTATATTGAAGTAAAGAAACCTACAAAGAGTAACATCAAATGGTCACCTGGCCAAAAAGAATGTATGGAAGATCTTTAAAAAGACTTTAAAACTCAAATGACAGAGATGGAGGAAAAACTAAAAAAGGAAATAAGAATAATCCATGAAAAACAAGAATATAAAAGGAAAGTAAACCAACTAGAAGAGGGGATCCAGAATCTTAAGGAAGAAAATGACACCTTGAAAATTAGAATTGGGCAAAGTGAAGCTAGTGAAATTGTAAGAGATAAAGAAATGATTAAACAAAATATAAATAATGAAAAAATAAAAGAGAAAGTGAAACATCTTATAAGACAAACAACAGATTTGGAGAATAGATCAAGAAAAGGGAATATAAAAATCATAGAACTAACTGAAAGTTACAATCAAAAAAAGAATCTTCATACAATAATACAAGAAATAGTTAAAGAAAATTGTCCTGAAGCATTCAAACAAGAGGGAAAAGTAGAAGTAGAAATAGAAAAAAAAATCCATCAATCACCACTTTTTGGTAGAGATCCTATGAAGATAACTATTAGGAATAGCGTAGTCAAATTCCAAAACCCCAAGGTCAAGGATAAAATATTGAAAGCATAAAGATTAAGGTAATTTAAATACGATGGTGCCACAATTAGAATTACACAATACCTAGCAGCAGAGACATTGAAGGCCTGCAGGTCTTGGAACACAACATATTGAAGAGCAAAAGAACTGGGGCTCTGATGAAAAATATCATGCCCTGCAAAGTTAAATATTATCTTGCATGAAAAAAATGGATATTTGATAAACTCTCAGACTTTCAAGACTTTGTTTAAAAAATCCTGAACTTAGATGATTAGACATACAAGAGCCAATAGAAAAATAAGGTACATAGCAAAGACTGATTATAAGAGATCGGTAAGGACAGACCATTTACCTTTTATATATGTACAATGTATGTCTAAGATTCTTATTATTAGTTGGGTAGTTCATA
>CM053585.1:139388825-139402524 GCA_028646515.1 Pseudochirops corinnae
ATATATATATATATATATATATATATATATATATATATATATATATACACCTGTTTAAAAGAGTATAAAAGTCTTCTAAATTCAGAAGAAATAAAATGGTAGGGGCATAGGGAAGGGGGAGAGGACAAGGAGGTATCTTTAGAGGGTAGGGTGAGGGAATAGGTAAATAGGGGTATAGTAGAGTGTTTAGATTTATGGAAATGAAAGGATAGGGGAGGGATCCTTGGAGAGGGGTAGGCAAGTCATAGGATGGCAAGGTAATAGGTAAAAGAGGAGGCAGGAGGGATAGGAGATGAGATATGCACATATATAAAAACAAAGATTAGGAGTAGAATAGGTTTGGGAAAGTGTATGTCTATATATATATATATATATATATGTCTACATGTATGTATATATCTACAGCTATGGAGAAACATATCTAAACTTTATTGCAGCCTTCTAGAGGATGGGGAGGATATGAATATATTTAAATCTATGAAGAAACATATGTAAACTTTATTGTGTCCTGGGGGGGGGAGATTGGGAGGAGGGGAAAAAAAACAAAGTAAAAAAGTGCACCGCAGAGAACAGAAGAAAACTCACAAGGAAGCAAAGAAAAGATGGACAATTCTCAACACAAGTATTATTTATCATAGATCAAGAAAAGGGAATATAAAAATCATTGAACTAACTAAAAGTTACAAAGTTACAGGCTTTCTTGAAATGAAAATTTATCGTTACCTATTTTGAATCCTCTCTTATATTCTGCTATGTGTATGACGTTTTTTTTTTTTCTAACTTTGCATTTAAGTTCCAATTTTTAAGTTTATGATATCTTTTTGTTTCTTTATTCTGTATTTGTGTTCTGGCATTTTCAGTCTAAAATAAAATTTGGGAGAAAAAAGTTTCAATTAGGAAAATTGATCATTGTTTTCCTTCATGGTAAAAGTGATCTTGCTTCCAACCTTGCATCTCACTTTTAAATAATCTGATACATCTCTGATCTCATCATCTTAGATGTTTTCCCAGTGATCCATGTCATAACCCATATATGCCTATTCATTCTATGTGATTCTTGTTTATAACATCCCTAAATTCACCACAGAGCATCTTCCTTTATCAAATGAGACAATATTTGTAAAGGCACAGTGCCTTGCATCTTGTAGGTGTTTAATAAAGTCTCCTTCCCTTCCTCCCCTTACTTACCTAAATATGCTCGGAGCCTCTCTTACTTTCACCTGAAATTATAAGGATACAAATAGAATCCTGGGATTGCTTGCCCTTACTACATCACCAGTCTATCTTCTCGTACTTTTAAGAAGATACAACAGTAGCTACATGGTGCAATGATAGAATACTGGACTTGGAGTCAGGAAGATCTAAGTTTAAATCTAGCCTCAGACACAATGTCAACCTAGGCAAATCATTTAACCTAAGTCATCAGCTTTCCTCATATGTAAAATGGTAATAATAGCACCTAGCTCCCTGGATTTTTGTGAGAATAAAAAATCATATTTATAAAAATGTTTTGACAATGTCGAAGTACCAATAAATGCCATATTATCATTGTTATTATTACTAATAGTATCATACATATTTTCAAACACATCTTTTACTCCAGTTTTTTTTATGTTGCTCATTTGCTATATGTTACATCCTTCTCAATCCTAGCATATGGCTCTCTTTTGCCTTTTGTATGATATTCATTTTCAGTTCTGCTGAGGCTTTTGTGTTCCATGTCTTGCATCCATACAAAACAACAAAATCTATATATGCCAAAGTGTATCTTCACTCAATGAACTTTGGCCCTCCAATGAATATCTAACATCAAGCCATCCTCCTCCTTTTCCTCTTCTTCCTCCTTCTCTTCATCATCATCGTGCATTTATTAATGTCATATTTCACTATGCTAAGTGGTGGAGATATAAATAAATATCTGTTAGACGGCAGGTCGAAAATTTTCAGGGAAAAAAAAATCCAAACTGTTATCAATGGCCATATGAAAAAAAAAAGTTCTAAATCACAAATAAAGAAATGTAAATTAAAACAACTCTGAGTTACCACCTCATACCCATAAGATCTGGCTATAGTGACAAAATAAATAAAAGTGACAAATACTGGAAGGGCTGTGCGTAAATAGCTACTTCACTGGACTGTTAGTGGACCTATGAACTGATTCAGCCATTCTGTAACACTATTTGGAGCTATAACCAAAATACTATTAAGTCAGCATACCCTTTGATGCAGTGGTACAGTTATTAGGTCTATACCCCAAAGAGACCAAAGAAAGAGAAAAACTACTCATAGGTACACAAATATTTATAATGATTTTTTTTTCTTGTGGCAAAGAATTGGAAACAGAGGATTCTCATCAATTAGTGAATGATTGAACAAGTTAAGTGTATTAATATGATGTATTATTATGCTGTAGGAAAGGATGAATGGAATCATTTCAGGGAAGAAAATAAAACCTAGGAAGACTTGGATTAGGTTTTGGCAATTGAAGTGGGCAGAACAATATATACTACAACAATATTGTACAGAAAACTCTGAAAGACTTAGTAGCTCTGATCAACATAATGATCAAATACAACTCCACAGCATTTATGATAAAATATACTCTTCACCTCCAGAAAAAGAAGTGATATACTCAGAGTACGGATGGAAGTATCACTTCTCTTCTCTTTCCTTCCCTTCTCTTCATGTCAGTTCTTTTCTCTGCTCCCTTCATTCATCTGCTCTCCTTTCCCTCCCCTCTTTTATCCTCTCTTCTTCTCTCTTCTCTTTCCCTTTCCTCTCCTGTTCTCTTTTCTTCCCTTCTCTTCTTCTTTTGTTTTCGTTCCTTTCCTCTTATTTTTTGAGGGGATAACATGACTCATGGGGGAGCTTGTTTTGCATGGCTACATATTTTGGTAATGGGTTTTTTTTTCCTTGCCTTCTCAGTATATAGAGAATAGGAAGCTCAGAAGGAGAGAATTTTGACCTGAAAATAAAATAAGCCTGAATTTTAAAAAGAATACAGGTGGAAGGATGTTAAGTGTGAATATCTCAGTTGTACCAAAGGGACACAGAACACTTGGAGACAAAATTATTTTTTCTTCTGAAGGTCAAAAGACATTCTCTAAAAGCATACTGAAAGAGAAAAAAGATGCAAAACAAGAGAAGCAACATGTAGTAAGAAAAGTCAAGAACACCTGGGTTCTAATGCTATTGGCTAGCTTGGTTCCCACGAGCTAGTCACTTGACTCTGTGACTCTGTTTCCTCATCTGCAAAATGAGGAGATTGGACCAGGTGGTATCTATAGTGTACTAATTCGAACTGGGTTTCTTATTGCATAAAGGCTCCTCCTTCTCTAGGACACTGTTGGTCATTGTACACTGTATGGATTCCAGAAATCTTTCAGTTCATTGTATGAGCGTAGACAAACTTAAAGTTTTCCAAGCAGAAATTAGTCTTGACAGGCATTGGGTTAGCTCGTGAGAGGAAAAGGTCTGTTAAAAATAAATGGTCTAGGGAACATTTTCTCCCCGTAATCGGTTGCATGAGTTTAATAGTTAGAAATGGTTTCAATATTACATTTTCAACTTAAATAATAAAACCATCTGTTACAAGCAGAGTATCAGAAGGAGATAATTCAGTGCAGGGACTATTACTTTGTTTTGGAATTAGTTTAAGCCATAAATAAATACTACTTTGTCTTTAATTTAGAAAAAAAAAGGTCCCATCTAACATGTACTTAAGACATTTTCCACCTGTTAAAGGTACCCAGGACTGGGAGTCTCTCTTAGCAGTGTGGAAAAGGACCCAAAGTTTCAAAGAATAAATCAAAGCCAATTTTTGATTTGCACGATGACAGAGAACATGTAAGCAAATAAAAACAACGAGCTAGGGGAAAAGCAAATATACTATTGATTTGGCACCATATGAATCATCTGTGAGAGACTATGAGGGGCAAGAGAGTAGAGGTTGGGAAGTGATTGATTGAGACTTGAGATCTGATCCTGAGGTAATGAAATTTGAGGGGTCTTGCCTCATGCTATTGACCTAAGGGTAGCTTTGGGAAAAAGTGATTCCTTCTGACTCAATGGTGTTAGTTTAAACAATCCCCTGGGCTCAAATATCAGCCATTAAAATAAATTCAGGAGACAGAGGAAGTGATGTTTATGAGTTGGAAGTCTGAGCTGCTTTTTAAACAATCATGGGTATACAGATCTCAAAATAGAAACTTGATATATTGGGAAGAAAGGAGGAGGAAATGACATGGGGGTACTCTTGGGAGGAGGTGTGAGAGATTCTGAAATCTAGTCTTTTTGACAGAAAAAAAAAAGGTTTACTTTTTTTTCCCTCCTATGGCCAAATTGAGAGAATTCTCACCTAGAAAAACAGTTTTAGGTGTATCATTGAATAAATTAAATTTCCAGCAAACTCTCTTTGTGAGGTTCCATTGATTTTTCTTAGTTAACTACAGGTTACATTCATTTATTCATATATATGAAGGAGACCTGGATAATCCCAAAGGGTATCTCAGCACTTAGCATAGTATCTCAATGCTTAGCATAGTATCCAGCACATAATAGGTGCTTAATAAATGGATATCGACTGACTAGTTATCAAGTAAGAATTTTTTAATCCATTTAATGGGGAAGTTAATTACATATTTTGTTTTAAAATAGCAATATTAAAATGTAGGACCAACCACTCTAAGATAGTTTTTAAAAATGAACACTTCCCCAAGAATAAGGAGAAAGTACTGATTAATATTCTCAGATGGCATGATAAAAAAAAAAAAGTTAAAATTTAATGTAAATATTCTTAAACATCCAAATGCCAATTCTCAGAGTGGTAGTGAAGGTTGATATGCTTATGATATGCATATGCCTCTGGATCTATCAAATATAGCTATTATTGGTTAGCACCAGATGGAAACAGTGGAGTGTGTGTGTGTGTGTGTGTGTGTGTGTGTGTGACAGAGAGAGAGAGAGAGAGTGAGAGAAACTGACTCATTAGGATGTGTACCCAGAGAATATTATTTAATTTTTAAGAAGAACATTATTTTTATTCATCAAACTAAAGAAAGTAAAACTTAACTAAAGTTAATGTGTTTACATTAAAAACAAAGATTTACATTAGAAATACCAAAACCAATGCACAAAATACTGTTTTTTGAGACATTAGGGTATTACTGAACACATCCCATCTACTCTGCATGCGTGCTTACAGAAATAGTAAAGATGCAAGAATGAAGCCAAAAGGCCCAACTGTAGAAACTAAAACAAAAACCATATCCACAAAATGCTAATCAAATGACTAAGTCAAGTAGATTTATTTAGAGTAGCGGTTCTCAACCTGTGGGTCATGACCCCTTTGGGGGTCAACTGACCCTTTCACAGGGGTCACAGAGATCACCTAAGACCATTGGAAAACACATATTTCCGATGGTCTTAGGAACCGAGACACCGTTCCTCTGTCTCCAGGCGCGTCCGCCCACATGCAGATACACCCACATACGAGTATTAAAGGGTCGCAGCATTAGGAAGGTTGAGAACCACTGATAGAGGAAGGAAACAATTTTTGACAATGGTTGCTCTCAGAAATTATTTGTAAAAAGTAGATTTTTAAAGGGGTTGTAGTATAACTAGTGGCAACCATGTCAGGAAGACTCATCTTCCTGAGTTCAAACATAGCCTCAGACACTACTAGCTATATCACCCTGGACAAGTCACTTAACCCCATTTGCCTTAGTTTCCTCATCTGTAAAATGAGCTGGAGATGGAAATGCTAAGCCACTCTAGTATCTTTGCCAAGAAAATTGTAAATGGAGTCGCAAAGAGTTGGACAAGACCAAAAAACAACTGAATAACAAAATATAAGTAGGTTTCAATTCTGCAAGGACATGGTGGAAACTGATTTTAATGCAAGTTGCAAAAAATTTATTACCTATTGGATACCTGAATACCTAGACACAATCAATGACTAGAATTATACATTATATGTTGGGTATTTTTTCAGAAACTGACATTCCCATACTACAAACACATATCTTAATGTATTCTTGAGGATTCAACATATAAACTATACTAGAACTAAAGTATTATTGCAGACAAAATTGTTGTCCACAGTTGCCCTCAATATAATACCAATCCACAACAAATAAAAATCATATTTTAACTGATGTTGCCACCATATTGATCACTCATAGAATCTATGCTGTGTAGAATGAAAAGCTGTCAAAATATAAAAACTCAATGCAAACAACTGAAATCATATATAATAAGAAGTATCTTCTCCATTGTCTTGTCTGCTACTAGAGTTCTCCCAGGGACAGCAGTGAAACTGCTGAAGACAAGCTTACGTGCCAAAATTATTATTCAATTAGTCTAGGAACTAGTACCTCTGATGTGCTAGGGACTATTAAATACTGGAGAAATAGTCCCTTCTCTCAAGGAGCTAATAGTCTAATGGGGAAGAAAACATGAAAAGAGCTATGTACAAACAAGATATATATAGGATAAATTACAGGAAGTTTCAGAGGGAAAACATTCAAATTAAGGAGTACTGAGGCTTCTTGCACAATGGGGGATTTTAGATGAGATTTGAAGGAAGCCAGGGAAGCAAAGGATGCAAGATATGAGAAGGGAGAGCATTCCAGGGATAGGGAAAATCCAGGGAAAATGCTTGGAGTTAGGAGATGGAGTGTCATGTTCTAAGAAGGGCAGGGAAGACAGTATTCCTTGATCATAGGGCATATGGAGGAAAGTAAAAAGTAAGAAGATTGGCAATGTAGGAAAAGACCAAGTTATGAAGGCCTTTAAAAGTCAGAGAATTTTATATATGATCGTGAAGGCAACCAAAAAAAACATATTTAATCCACCTGAACAAAGTTTTTCTCTGCCCAATACTAAAAGTAAAACAATAATAGGCCAATATTTGTCCTACAATCATTTCTATCTGAACTCCATCAAAAATAAAGATAAGGATTAAAGGCATGATAGTAATAATAACAATAACTGTATTTATACTTCTTTTGATGATTATCACAGAGCTTTTGACTTAGTTCTGCATTGATGGTTTATTCATGTACTGCAAACATATAAAATGGACCCAAGTATAGTGAGAACGTTAAGCTGTTTGATGTCCACATGGATATTCTCCATTTAAGACACGCCACCAAATCATACGGTCAAGAAAAATGGACAGAAAAAGTCTTATTTTTTCCAAAGGAGATAGTTTAAGACCACTGTAGTTCTGCATAGGTCCAAAGTCATTATTATCTCTCTTAAAAAGAACTATGGTTTCAAAATTAAAGAGAATCTATTATTTGACTTCCATGCATGATATATGACTCTGCCAAAAGACTTTGCATTCCATATGGAGTCTTTTTTTATGAATGATATTAATATGTCATTTGGATTCAACAATTGTAAAAGTCTCAGCATATTGCAAGGAGACTGAGGGCTTTGAATTTAGATAGCAAGGTCACATTGAATTAATAAATGAAGGCATTGCCTACAAGTACTGTACCTTGCTCTCTTCTAGATATCCTCTAGATAAAATATATTAAGTAATGAGAAAGAAATAATTATGACTGAATATGTTAATAAGCTTTCTATTCAAAATTTTAAAAATAATTCAAAAAATAAACCTGAATAGAAAAATATATTTAGATCAATTAATAACTACATAATGTCAATATTACCCTACACTTTTAGAACTCAGAGTCATAGAAGGTGTAGGAAGTGTCTTACCAAAAACCCATACATTAATAACATAGGGTTTATCACTCTAAAATAGGTATAGAAAGATAAGCACTTCACCCCCAAGAAAGAGGAGAAAGATTAATTGATATTAGAGAACATTGATAATAGGACAAAACCTGTAGAAATACTGTCGGAAGAAACAATTATCACTTGGCCAACTGATAGTCAAATCTGATAATCACCATACGTCAATGGATTTGGTAAAATTATAGGCTAAAAAAATTTACCATCAATATACCTAACAAGACATACCTAATGTAAAAAGAATACCTAACAAGACATGATGGGGGGCTGGAATTATATATCAGAACTTTCATTAACTGATAGAAAACAGATCCTATATCACAAGTATACATCTCAAAATACCCTTGAGAACTCAACCAACTATATGTTTTGGAACTGGATTATTATTGCAGACGGCACTGTTGCCTGCAATCACCCAGACATAGTATTTATACATACAAATTTAGGAATGATATTTAAATAGCTTTTGCCATACCAAAATATTCAATCTTCAAGTTACATATAAGGAAAGGTTTCAAAAGATAGAGCTAACAGAAGTAGGAATAAGGAAAGATACCTTTCAATTCTGTTATCATGTCTACTACTAGAGTCAAACTGAGGACATTTTTCAGTAATGTACAGAAAATAAATTTACATCCTAATTTTCTTTTATTAAACTACAGAAAGTAAATATTTTGCTTACCTATAAAATAACCCTTCAGAACATTAAATAAGTAAGAATAATGGTAGAATAGTGATATGTCCTGTGGCTGTTTCTGTCTGAACCTAGTGGAAAAGATGAGAATGATATAATAATGTTTGCATAACACTTAAATTTTGGAAAGCGCGTTGTATAACTTATTTTATTTGAGATTCACAGTAACCTTGTGAGATATCATTGTCTTTGTTTAATATAGAAGAAATTGAAACTCACAGAGAATAAAGTTTTGCCCATATTCACAAAGATAATGTGTTAGAGATAAAATTTGAAATCAAATCTTCTTGATTCCAAGTCCAGAACTCTATGATTTCCTTTTGTAATTATGATTTGCTTAAGCCTCCATTAGAATTAGTGCTTGTTTCCTACATATATACCAAAGTGGAATCAAAGCAATTATTGAATTCTAATCTATCTGAAGCCTAATCTTCCCTCTCTCTGTCTACACACTTCTGAACTTCTAGAATTCCCAGAATTGTATATACTGTCAAGGGAAGTTTCATTTGAGATTCAAAATGTATTATTGTCAATTTATTTAGGGAATAATAAATAGGAGATCAATAAAGGGATGATGATAGCATCATTGGCCCTATGTTGACCCTGATGCTGTTCCAATTTGCAAGGAAGTTTTTTTTTATTTCAAAAAATAAAATAAAATAATTGTTTGGCAATTACAAAATAAGGTGGATCTCCTGAGGCCTTTCCTGACTGTGCCAGTATTCCTATGATTTCCATTCAATTAATTCATTCACTTCTGCCATCTATAAAATTCAAGTAATCATTGCCATCTGTCTTACAAAAATAATATGAAACAAATTGTGGATATGGTCGGAAGAATTTTTTAAGATCTTCATAAGAAAGGATATTCATAGAAACCTACCTTGTGCAATTTAATAAACAAAGCCCTTGTTTCCCTTGGCAATTTCCTCACTTTAAAAATGAGGGGATTGTACCTTATCAAGGATTCTTAACTTCTTTGTGTCGTGGACGTTTTTGGCAGTGTGGTGAAACCTATGGACCCCTTCTCTGTATATTAAAAAAATCATAATGGAAGAAAATGCTAAATTTCAGTTAGAAGTTAAGTGTTCAAGTTCATGGATCCCCTAAGATCTATTGATCTGTGACTTAGAAACCTTGATCTATTTCCCGAACTCTGGTTCTATCTCTTTGCTTCATTTGTACCTCTTACTCGGATGATCTGACATCAGTTCAAACTCAGTGTAACTAAAATGGAACTCATATTTTCCTCTTTGTCCACTCATCCTCTGGACTTACCTATTTCTGAAAATATTTCCACTCATCCAAGCTGGAAACCTTGGAACCATACTCAGTCCCTTCCCTTTCCTCATGATCACTAAGCCTAGTGAATACAATATCCATGAAATCTTTTTAAAGTATCTCTGGCTTTCCTTTTCTTGTTTTCACCACCTCTTATATCTCCCTTCTTTTATCTCTCCTATATACTCCCAATAGATTAATCTTTCTAAGGCACACCTCTAGGAATTTTACTTTCAGCTGCCCCCTATTGTTTGCTAATAAAGTCCAAAATCCTTAGTTTGGCCTTCAAAATTCATTAGTCAGGTCCAAAGCTATCGTTCTAATCATATCCATCAGTGCTCATCCACCCTATTGTGTAAGCAAACTAGACTACTTACCATTTCCCAAGTATACTTTTGGCTTAACTGTTCAGTATTTTAATTTGGTTTGACATATTTTTCTTTCAATCATCTTTACTTCAGGATATTACTTCCCTCCACTACCTAGGAATTATTCCCTTGACCAAAAAAATTTTCAAAAGGTCAGCAAAACTCCACGCCTGTAGTTTCCTTCCTTTCCAATGAAAAGGAGAGATAAAAGGAGGGAGATATTAGAGGTGGTGAAAACGAGAAAAGGAAAACAAGAGATACTTTAAAAAGATTTCATGGGCATGGGCATTTCTTATCTCTTCTTTAGAAACAAGAAACAAGTCATTATGATTAAGCACCATTTGGTTTCTTTTTGTTGTTATTGTTCTTCTCATTTGAATTATTGATATTTATTTCAGTTCTGATTATTTCACTGTAGATAATATGTTCACATTTAGTTCCTTATAGCACAGAAATATTCCAATGTTTGGTTATTGTTGCCTAGTCATTCAGTTTTGTCCAACTCTCAGTGACCCCATACAACTACAGTTGTACATGGAATTTTCTTAAACATACTGGAGTGGTTTGCCATTTCCTTCTCCAGTTTTATGTAGGTAGAAGTTAAGTGACTTGCCCAGGGTCACACAACTAGTAAGTGTCTGAGGTTAGATTTTGACTCTGGTCTTTCTGACTTCAGGCACAGTGCTATGCTACCTTTGTTTAGTCATTCTTCAATATATTGACAACTACTTTGCTTTCAGTTTTTCACTGACCCAAAAGGGGTTGATACAAATATCTTGGGATGTATGGGAACTTTCTTTCTATCTCTGACCTAACAGTGGGACCTCTGGGTCAAAGGGTGTGTTCATTGTAGTTATTTTTCTTAGTATAGTTTCAAATTGCTTTATGGAATAGTTGAACCAATTCACAATTCCATCAATTAAATTTTTCTGTATCTGGAGGGACAAAAGGGAAGAAGAACTTTCCTCTCTCCTCCTCCCTAATTTCTGTGAAAATTGTACCCATCTCTTAATATTAGGCCTAACCTATATACCTTCTCTACTATTAGGGATAGCATGGTGAAGTATATACCATGGTATGTACCTCTATATGCACATATATACATATATATATATATATATATATATATATATATATATATAGAAAGGACCTATGTGTGTCTGTGTATACACACACATACATATTTAAATAAATACTGTTATATAAATGTAATAGAGATACCCACAGTTTTTAATTGTCATGTATTTCTCATAAATGACAAATAGCATGGCAATTTTTTTTTTTTTTACGAAAGATACAAGAACAAGAAAATATTTAGGAAATAAAAGAAACTACCAGGATAATCATCAAATTAAAAGTAATGAATTTGGGAGGTGAGATTCAAGAGATGTTTTGAAAAGGAAGAAAAATCTCATCATTACTTTCACAAAAAAAAAAAAATCATGTTACTACATTACTTCAGGATGGAATCCACCAAAATTATGACTTGCCTTATCTACCTACAGTATTATTTTAGATTATCTCCCATGGGGGGAAACTTCATTTTAGCTTTCTACATGTAACCAGTATCTACAAATCCTTGTAAATAGGGTTTATGTATTCTCAGTGATTTTCTGAACTGATTGACATTCAGCAAAGTACCTCTTTCTTGCAATCTAGGTTATTTATTTCTTCATGCATACAGGTACTATTTTTGTGAATTCTAAACATATAGGAAAGTTCATAAAATAGACAAGTTAGCTTCAGGAATGTTCTCATTTTTGTTTTAAAAATTTAAAAATAATTAGCCATGTAAACTATTAAATGTAATGATTTGGAATTTACAACTATATTTTAGGTTAATCAATCATCAACTGATTTCTTATGCCACCAACTGAAATAGAAGAATCTGAAAACTCATCTTTCTTTGAGTGATAATCCATTTCCTTTATATTTCCAGTCTCCTAGATAAATGACAATACAGCTTAAGCCACTTTCAAGAAACATCTACCTTAAAAATAAAATATCTAAAGTTTTCTGGAGGCTTAAACCAAGGTTCAGAAGAACTTAATCTTAGAACTTTGTTTTCATGGAAGTGGACTCACCAATCTGCTGTTTGCCATGGTAAACACAACATGAACTTTCATGGCTCCTTTTCTAGCTATCTAAGATGATGTGTTCTTACCATTTTCTTGTCTAGATTTCTGATAAACACAACTTACCAGGTACATCTACTCTCTTTGTTCTTCACAAATACATTAACTATCCAAGACTATATGGTACAATGGAAAAGAAATCTGGATTTGTCTCATAGAACTTAGATTCAAGTCTTAGCTCTATCACTTATTTGCTTCTGTGATCAGAGCTTATTATCTTTTCCCTTCAGCCCACCCATCTTCCAGACTTTCCTTTTTCTTCCAAAGGAAGCACCATTCTATTCTCCAAGGCTTAGAACCTCAGCATTATCTGACTCTTCACTCCTATGCTCAGATGGGGTAATAGTTATAAATCATTTAGCCCAATGGCTGGCACATTTTAGCCCTAAATAAATGCTTGTCCCCTTCCTCTCTTCACCCCACTTGTCTAATCAATTGGCAGATCTTCCCATTTCTACCTCCATATCTCTCCCATTCAACTCTTTCTTTCCACTCTCACAGGCATCATTTTTGTCCAGACCCTCATCACCTCTCACTTAAATTATTTCAACATTCTTTAATTTATTAAGTGATCACTATGTGCTAGTCACTGGGTTAAATATTGGAGATAAAATGTAAAAGCAAAGTAAAAAAAAAAACCAACATTGTCTCTGCCCTCCAGGATTTCATATTCAAATGAGGGCTATAACATGCAAAACAAATATACATAATGAAATATGCCAACTAGATAGATGGTAATATCAAAGGCAAAGCTTTAGTTTGGGTAAGGAGGGTGGGTGGAAAATTTTCTTCAAGAGGAAAATAGAGTAAGAAAAGATAATTTAAGAATTAATTGGATTCCTTGAAAGTCATGATTAAGAAAAAAAGCCTAGACACCGTGTTTCACAAAATTATAAAAGAAAACTGCCCTGATATCTTAGATCCAGAAGGTAAAAATAGAAATTGAAAGGATCCACTAATCACCTAATGGAAACTCCAAAGAATATTACAACCAAATTCCAGAGCTCCCAGGTCAAGGAGAAGATAATGCAAGTAACCAGAAAGAAACACATTAAAGATCATGGGGTCACAGTCCAATTCACATAAGATTGATCAATTTCCACATTAAAGGAAGAGAGGGCTTGGAATATGATATTCCATAGTGAAAAGGAGCAAGTATTACAACCAAGAATATGCCTACCTAGCAAAAGTGAGCATAATCCTTGAAAAGGCAGATATTAAGTAAAATAGAGAACTTCCAAGCATTCCTGATTTTTAAAAAGTCACTTTTTGTGGTAGCAAAAAATTGGAAAACAAGGGGATGCCCATCAAGTGGGGAATGGCTGAACAAGTTGTGGTATATGAATGTAATGGAATACTACTGTGCTATAAGAGACACGGAGTCTGAATGCAGATTGAAACAAACCACTTGCTCTGTTTCTTTTTCTTGTTTTGTTTTGTTTCCTCCTTCCCATTGA
>CM053585.1:139402624-139413859 GCA_028646515.1 Pseudochirops corinnae
AAAAAAAAAAGCCAGAACTGAATAGAAAATTTGACATTCAAACAGAAGACAAAAGAAGAGCATAAAAAAGTAAACAGAGAAGAGTAATCAAAAGGGACTCAATGGAGTCAACTGTTTATATTCCTATATGGGAAGATGATATTAACTCCTAAGAACTTTATCATTCTTAGGGCAGTTAGAAGGAGTCTGTATAGACAGAGGGGATTGGTGTGAGTCAAATTATATTGGAATGATCTCCAGAAAAGAATGTAGGAGAGAGAAAAAAGGATGCACTGAGAGAAAGGAGAAGGGAGAGGTAGAATGGGGCAAATTTTTCTCCCATAAAGGATGTACACAGGGAAAAGCTTTTGTAGTAGAGGTGATGATGGGGGTGACATGCAATGCTTGAACCTCACTCTCATCAGAATTGGTTCAAAGAGGAAAGGATATATAAACACACTTAGTTTAGTATAGAAATATATCTTACCTAATAAGGAGGTAGGAGAGGAAGGGAATAAGATATATGGGAGGGGTTTATGAGGGGGAAGGAGGATTGGAGGAGGTAGTGGTTGTAAGTAAAACAGATTTTTGAGGAGGTACAGGATAAAAAGAGAGAAAAAGAGATAAACAGAAATGGGATGGAAGGAAATGAGCACTTAGTTGTCATAACTATGAATATGAATGGGATGAGCTAAGTCATAGAAAAGAAGTGATAGTAGATTGGATTGGAAACCAGAACCCAACAATATGTTGTGTATAAGAGACACATTTGGAACAGAAAGCCACAAAAAGAGTTGAAATGAAGGGTCAAAGCAGAGTCTGTTTTGCTTCAGCTGAAGTGAAGATGGCATGGGTAGCAATCATGATTTCAGAGAAAGCAACAGAAAAATATACCTAATTGAAAGAGATAATCAAGGAAACTACATTTTGCTAAAACAATGAAGTATTAGCAAAAAAATTTTAGAGCAAGTTTCTCCAGTAAAGCCCCCATTTATCAAAATATATAGGGAACTGAGTCAAAAATTTAAAATGAATAGACATTCCCCAATTGATAGTGAAAGGATAAGAGCAGGCAGTTTTCAAAAGAAGAAACCAAATAGTCATATGAAAAACTGTTCTAAATTACTACTGATTAGAGAGATGCAAATTGAAACAACTTAGAGATATGATGTCACCTCTATCAGAAATGTCAAATGCTGGAGGGGATAAAGGAAAATATGTATATTAATGAACTATTCATGAAATAGTAAACTGGTCCTACTATTCTGGACAACAATCTGGAAATATTCCAAAAGGGCTATAAAACCACGATCCTTTGATCCATGTCTGTACCCTGAAGAGATCAAAGAAAAAGCACCTAAATGTACAAGAATATTTTAGCAGCTTTTTTGTGGTGACAAAGAATTGGAAATTGAGGGAATGCTCATCAGTTGGGGAGTGGCTGAACAAATTGTGGCGTATACTATTATCCTATATGAAATGATGAAGGAGGTAGTTTCAGAGGAAAAATAAAACAAAACAAAACATGACTGCCCTGTATAAACAGATGCAAGGTGAAGTGAGAAGACCTAGGAGATTATTATGCACAGTAACAGCAACATTGTAATGATGATTTTCTGTGAAAAACGGCTTCTCTGATCAATACGGTGATCCAAGACAATTCTAAAGGACTCATGATGAAAAAAATGCTCTCTCCACAGAGAGAACTGATGAACTCTGAGGGCAAATTGAAGTATAATTTTCTCACTTTCTTTTTTTTCTCTTTTTTTTCAATATAATATGGAACCATGCTTTGCATGATTTCACACATGCATGTGATATTATATAGCTTGCCTTCTCAGTGGGTAGTGGAGTTGTAGGAGGGAGGGAGTCTGGAACTCAAAATCTAAAAGAAAATAATGTTAAAAATAAATAAATAATATTTTTAAAAAGATGAGACATTGCACTGCCCTTAAGTTTGCCCTGCACCTGTCCAGCAAAGTGCTATATAAATGTAAATCATAACTGGGTATTCATCTCTTTAGGGAAAAACAGCAATTAATTGCTTCCAGAGGAAAATGTAAGACATATGGTGTTTGGTCCAGGATTTAGGAAGCTGAAATTGGGAAGAAGAATTTAATATGTACTAATATATAGTATCAAGTATGTCTAATATAAGAAGAAACAGCTCATGCTGCTAAGTAATATTCAAGTAGCCTCCAGTTCAGCACTCTGGTTTTTTTTTTCTCTTTTTTCTTTTTAAAAAATTTGTGTATTCATTTTTAGTTAAAAACATTCAGTTCCACAAGCTTTTCAGTTTTAAATTTTCTCCCCCTCCTCCCCAAGATGGTGTGCAATCTGATATAGGTTCTACATATACATTTATATTAAACATATTTTCATATCCGTCATTATAAAGAAAAAAGCATTTGTTTTTGAAAACAAAATCAATGAATTTTTTCCTGGGATGGAGTAGGAGGAGGGGTCTAGTGTCAACTTCAAATTATGGAAATTTATCTTAGGTTACATTAAAAAAAAATGGTACTAGGGAGGTGACAATCCTATTTTACTCTATCTTGGTTGGACCATACCTGGAATATTCTATTCATTCCTATAAGCCATATTTTAAGAGGGATATTAAAAGGTTGGCAGCTCCTCTGGAGAGGGAACAAGGATGTTAAAGGGTCTCAAAGGAGGGTGATGCCATCAGCAGTGATAGGAGAGTTCAAAAGTAGAGATAGTGAAGTAGGGAAGATAATTCTTTTTTGAACATATCAAGTTTGAGACACCTATGGGACACCAGGTTTTGAAAGTCCAATAGGTAGTTGGTGATGTGGGACTAGAGCTCAGGAGAAAGAGAGACTAGGGCTGTGCATGTTGATCTAGGAATCGTCTGCATAGTGATAATAAATGATTCCATGAGAGTTAAAGAAATCACCAAGTGAGAGATTAGATTTGGCAATTAAGAGTTCATTGGTTACATTGGAGAAAGCAGTTTCAGTTTAATGATGAAGTCATAAACCAGCCTAGAGGTGACTTAGACTAGAGTAAAAGGAGAGGAAATACAAATATTGGGTACAGGCATTTTTTTTTCAGTGGGTTTAGTTGAAGAGTGGTAAGATATTGATAGTAAGTAATGGGACTATTACTTTCTAGTGGGCAGTATGGGCAGGAACAGGTGATTATGACAAGTGGTGATTGTGACTAGAAAAATGGCATGCTTACCAGATGCCCAGTGGTAAGGAAAAGTGAGAAAGTGAAGGCATGAGTATACATGGCAACTTTGCGCTATTCATTCACACAATAAACTTTTTAAAAGTGTATCACAGAGCACTGTGGAAGAAGCTGAGATAAATTAAATCTAGTGACAGCTGTCAAGGGACTCACAACCTAGTCAACTCAAAAACATAACTGAGCATCCTAACAAAGTTCAAAATGAGATTAAGAGATGGTCACTAAGGTCTAAATCTTAGGATACTATGAAACAAGGGACAATCAAATATCTTGAAGATCTGCTAACTCTGTCTCCAAATTTTGGGGAACAAATTTCCTGATGCCAGTTATTGAGGGGAGATCTTCTCCCTAGGATAATTCAACAAAGATTCTTACTTTATTTTACTATACAGAAGATTTTTGTTTTGTTTTGATTTGGTGTTTTTGAACAGGTAAGTGGTGTGATTTTGGTTGTATTTTTTGGAATTTTAAATTGGCAGTGTTGTTGTAGGATAGATCAGTGATGTGCTGAATATGACTTATGCCATGTTGAGAGAGCTGATTATTTAATTTTCATGGTAAGTGTTAATTATTATTATTATTAGCAATGCAACAAACCACATCTTGAACTATTGTTTTCTTCATTGTCTAGACTGAATAAAGCCATGGAGAAAATGCTAAAAAAAATTACAATTAAACTTTAAATGTATGTCATATATATGCGTATATATATATATATATATTTGTTTTGGAAAGCCAGGTGTTAAACACCAGCACACTCCCAGATATATTCCATTTGGGAAAGATCAGTTGGAAGGGTATAGGCAAGAAACAATGATATATTAGTGACTTTTATTCACATATGTGTGCCCTATGGCCATATATATTATAGTCTAATTAGAAAGAGCAGTTGGACTTATGTTGCTTTACATATGCACAAAATAGCATAAATTAATATAAATCGCATAAGTGAAAACTTTATTGTGCTTTGACATTTGCTACTTGGGGGAGGCAGGTATAGTGCAATGGAAAGAGCATTGGACTTAGCGTCCAAGTACCTGGGTTTTAAGTACCATGTACCAGCCAAGTACCGTGGGTCTCAGTTTTCTCATCCATAAAATGAGTGGATAAGACTAAATAATTTATGGAGTCTTGTCTAGCTCTAAATATTTGGTTCTGTGAATTGTAAATTAATAACTATATCTCACAATGCGGGAGAGAAGGAAGAAGGACATTTGTCTTCAAAGTAACTTGTGTACACTAGGTATTTAATACTAGTTTCTTGAATGGGGGGAAGGGGAAGAAATGACAGCCTAAGTTGGAGTGGTGGTAGTGTGAATGGAAATGATGGGGGGGCTTTTAAAAGAGATATTAACTCTGGGACAATTTATTGAGTGTGGAAAGTAAAGGAGACAGAATAGTCAAAATGATTCCAAGTTCTTAAGCGCTGATAATACTAGAATAGTGATTAAGAGATACAAGGAAATCAGGAGCAATAGGTTTGCAGAGGAAGATGATGAGTTCTACTTTGAACATATCAAGTTTTAAGTGTTGATAGGACATTGTCAATGAATGAATATTACTGCAGGCATTTGGAAATGTGGGACTGGAACATAGAAGACAGATTAGAGATAGAGATTTTGGATGATCTGCATAGAGGGGATTGTTGAAGCCAAAGGAATGGATAAGATTATCTTAATATATAATAGCGAGACTTATTTTCAACAAGAGAGACAGGAGAGAAGAGGCAGAACCAAAACGCATTGACATAAATTGTGATCATGCATATCTGAAGAGGCAAAAGGTTATAATTTGGGGGAAGTGGAAAGGGAGCAAAAACCAGTTGGCACAAAGCAGCAATAGATACCTCTTTTTTCCTCCAGTTCTTTAAGGGAAAAAAAATCTTGTTCACAGTATGAGATATGCAATACTGTGGTAAAAAACCATATGGTAAAGCATTTTCCTTCCCTGGTATAATGTTATTATGCATCATAATTCATCAATGCAATTTTGACATCCTGCCAGCAAAAGTAAATCTCCTCAGGGGTGTTCTTGACTGTTTTATTCCATAATCTGCCATAGGTAAAACAAAAATACAGTCAAGTGTATCATAGGGTAAATGGATATCTAATCTACCAGAGTGGAATGAAAGAGAGTATCAGTCTTTAATGTTATAACTCCTTTCCACCATGCTGAGAATACTAGAATTGTAGCGATCATTAAGTTCAATCTCCTTTTGTGGACAGGGATATAGAAGTGAGAGAGAAAATATTTTGCCTAAGGTCTAATTGCTGGAACTAGAAGCCAAAGCTCCTGATCTGTCTACCATGACGTGCTTTCTTCATGTCTCATAGTGTATTGGGTAGGATATAATGTTTGTTCTTTCAATCTATATGCTGTTTTTATTTTTCATCTGTCAATTGCATATGCATGCCTGAATTTTGGTATGCCTAACACAATGTAATTCATGTTGGAAATGTTCAACAAGTATTTGTTAAAAGAAGGTTTCCCTATTTTCCCTGAACCAATGTATCTGGAGAACATTGACTTTGAATAGGGAATCCTTTTTCTATTTGAACTTCATATAGCACATGGTTACTCTATGACAATGGTTTACCCTTTTTATGTGTACTGCAGTTGACTCAAACTATAATTATAAAGACTCTTGAGGGCTCTAAATAAGTAGAACACTATTAGTAGTGATAATTTATATTCAAAAATAGCATAAAATGTATCACTTAGGACAGAGATGTTGAATATACAGCCCATGGCATGCATTGCAGACTGTAACACTTCCAAATGCAGCCTTAACCAGCAAAATATAATTAGGAAATAGTTAACAATATACATAGATAGATAGATATGTTTTATATATATATATATATATGTAGATATATATGACAGAATATGGGGTTTCCTAAATCAATATGTGGCCAACAAGAATTCTTATGTACAATTTAGTGCCCCCATTTCTATTTGAGTTTGACTCCATTAATATAGAATGTGTATAACCAGAATATTTGTTGTCAGTCAAGTTGCAAGATTTAGGGATAATAGTTAGACAGCTATACTAGAGTCACAAAATATGAAAAGAACTAAAAGAATACTTCTAGTACATTCAGTAATTCCTCTCAAAATGATTCACAGAAGTGAATCAGACAAGATGAAAAGGCATGGGTGGGTTTCAATCTGTACTAGAGGATGGAGTAACCTAATTTATGAGATCATAGATCCACCAAAATATATGTGCGTGGATGTTATTCAAATTGACCTATTATGCACCTATTATCACATGGAGAGAGAGCAGAGTCCTGAAGCCAAGGTATGCAGGGATAGGGAACCTGTGGCCTCAAGGTACATGTGGTCCTCTAGGTCCTAAAGTGTGGCCCTTTGACTGAATTCAAACTTTGCAGGAAAAATCCCCTTAACAAGTGAATTTGTTCTGTAAAATTTGTACTCAATCAAAAGGCTGCACTCAAGGACCTAGAAGGTTACATGTGATCTCAAGGCCACAGGTTCACCACCCCTAGTAGAGGATGGACAATTTTCAATGGGGATAGGGGAAGAAGTGTGATGTATTTTCTATACTCTGGTATAACCTTACCAAGTGACCCAGAGAGCCATACTAATAGGTTGAACATCTAGGGAACCACCAAAAGAATCACTAAAATTGTGCTAAAGACAGACCACTTCCATTCAAAGTTTACCTAGGTAATATCTAGGGAGTCTTTATCTTCCCTACTATGCATTTGCTAAACTGTTTTTGTTTTTGTTTTTTTGGAAGAGACCATTTTGAAATCCTTCCTGACCAACACAAATTAGCAAAAACCTTCGATTGTGATTGTAGTAAAGGAAAATTGTTACTGGACCATTGCCTCAAGAGGCAGTATTGTGTAGCAGTTAGAATGCTAGACTTGGAATCAGGCAAAACTTGGATTCAAATCTTACCTCTATTATTTACTAGTGGTATGACTCTAGGCAAGTTATTTTTTCTGAGCTGCAGTTTCTTCATCAAAACCATACTGATAATAATACCTACAGTACCTAATTCAATGGGTGGTTGTAAGTTTTGGCTAAGGTGATGTACATAAAAACATTTTATAGGCTTTATGGAGCTATACAGATATAAAAAACACACACACATTTATTCTTAAAGTGCACCACAAACCAACCAGAAGTCCAAGCTTCAGATTCCAGAAAATATTTACTAAAAATGCTATTGTTTTTATGCTAAGGGATAGGGTTACCTGAAACAGAAGACTTTGGTGATGCCTAATACCCCCTCCTACCTCAGCTTAAGGACGAAATAAATAGATAAAAACACGACCTTCATTCGATGGACACATGTCAGAGCTTAGCCTATAATTAAGAAAATTATATGTAACTAATTGCCCAACAGAACAACTGTGAGCTGCTCTGCAAGAATTCAGAACTCCAAGTGTGGGAAGGGAAGCTCTAGGAGGAGAAGTTGGAACATGAATCCACTTACAACCACGGGTGGGAAGAATGTTTTGGGGGACAGTGCAGGGGAGAGGGTAGAGAGGTGTGTGCTCTATGTGTCCAGGGGGAACAACACTGAAGGCTGCAAAGAAAACATTGCCATAAGCTCTAAGTTAAGACTGCGTAAACAACTATCTTGAGGCAACATCCTTTTTCTAATCTTAGACTTCCTTGGTTTATATATAATATACAAAAAATACTAACTGCAAGCCACTTACTAACCTAACTGAGGGCTGACAGACTCTTCTAAGATTTATACCTGCCAATGATAAATGTGGTGTTAGTCTGGCTGCAGAATTTGGTCTCAATAGATATCAAGTGAATTCTTACTGCAAAAACAGAAAACTGGAGTTACATCTGGCATTGATGCATGGGGAGCAGTGTCATTGGGAAGCACTGGAGTTTCCTGAAGTCTTTTAACTTAAGGAACTTTATCTTTGGGCCCGGTGACTTAACCTTTCAGTGGTGAGACTGTTTTCAAAAGAAAAATCAGTAGGTTATGGTGACTTTTGGGGTGTACATTTTTGACGGCAAAATGAAGAAGTATAAAATAAAACCCCACAAAGATTTATATAGCAGGACTTGATGAAATTGTTTACCTTTCAAAACTGCCTTTATGAAAAGGTTAAAAATAACTAGAAATTTATATGATCCTAATATCAAACCTGAAAAGTACAACCTCTACAATTCACTGGGCTTAACCTTCAGCTTACCAGATTTACTATTTATAATTTCTTTGAATTGTTTGGTGTTGAGCAAAAAGAAAAAAAAAAAGGAAAAAATGAAATAAAAGAAAACTAAATACAGCCCTTTCTTGATGACAGGGCTTGGCAGAAAACATCTGTGCAAATAAAGCTATGAAAAGAGTGTGGAAATATTGGTCAAAGTCACCTCTCTCTCTCTCTCTCTCTCTCTCTCTCTCTCTCTCTCTCTCTCTCTCTGTCTTTTTCGCTCTTGCTCTTGCTCTCTCTCTCTTTCTCTCTCTCTCTGAAAAAATAAAGGTATAAAAGAACATCTACCCCTCTTACCACTTCGGAAGGTCTCCACAATCTAATTGTTGAGGTTGAAGGAAGAGAAGGTCTGTATGCTCAGCGTGGGTGGGGACTGCTGGTGTGCAGCCTCCCAGCCAGCTCACAGATGGGCTCTTGCTTTTATCCCTGCCGAAAGGCTCTGCTTGACAGGCGTGCTCCTTATGACAAACCCTGGGTTAAGAATTTTGAGTCAAGAGTTCAAGAGGTTGGAGTGAACTCCTCCATGTATCCCCTTTGGTGGCAAAACGGATGGAAAAGACTTACCAAAGGCTTCTATGCAGAAGTGTTAATACTAACAAAAGCTTTACTAGAATGTACTGATTTAGATTTCTGTGATGGGAAGGAGAGAACTATCTGATTTATGCATAAAATGGGGTTACAAAGTATGTCTTAAAGAAATAGAGTTAGTTGTATCACTTTCAGGCATAGACTATGCTGATGGGTTATTATTGTTTTAGTAAAGATTCTGATTTGATAGATTCTATTTGTCAAAAGCATATTAAAATTTGAGGATCAGGCAGTAATCACATGTGCAATGCTTACTGCATGTTTACTCTTAATATGCTATGAAACTCGGTCTTACTCCCAGCATGAGGTAAGGGTCAGCCTTCAAATTATATGTTCCAAGACTTTACTTGGAAAAACACATTTATGGAGGTGTACCTATAATTCTAAAATTTAATTTGTAGAGTTCAAAAATGAATTGATTCATCTGCCTAATACGTGACTTGCCCAAAAGTATAATGGGATCTGTAAGGAAGCAGTGAGTGCCCCATCACCAGAGAATTTTAGGTGGTTTCTGGATAAATACAAGTAAGGGATATTGTAGAAGACTTTTTCAGGTATAGTTTGGCCATCTAACTCCCTCCTAACTGAGGAATTTAGTGATTGGGTTGCAAATGCAATATTATTATGATAGGACCAGCATTACCCTGGCAATTTATTTCCTCCCACTCACAACATGAGGAGGCTTTATTTACTTAAGAGGAGACAAAGCTGCCCTGGGACTTAATTGACTCCAGCTTCCTTGTCAATTTTCTGATCATCTAGGTGCATAAAATGTCCCAGCCACATGAAGTCTATTCCTCTCAGACGGTGTTTGCCTAAGATCTCATGAGTTGCCATACTCTGAAGATCTACTGGCCAAGATAGATTTCCAGATGGAAGCAAAGAGGTCACATCCATGCAAACTAAGTGCCACTGAATCTTTGGTGTATAGTTAGGGCAAAGTTAGTTATAGTCTAGGGTAAAGTATAGTTACAGTTAGTGATAGTTATATTTGGGGCAAAGTAAACATCCCTTTGTAAGTGTATGATGACTTGTGAGTACATAATTTCATTCCAATGTGGGTAAAAGTAAATAAATATTATGTAGTACTATCAACCTATAAATCTTTGATTCCACAAATTGTAAACTAATAACTACATCACATAAGGGAGGAAGAAGAAGGAACTTTGTCTTCAAAGGAGCTTTCATACAGTTGACATTTAATTCTTGTTTGTTGTTGTTGTTGTTGTTGTTTTAATTTAAAGGAAAGGGAGAAGAAATGGCAGCCTAAATCAGTGTGACGTCAGTGGAAATGAAAATGATGGGACTGCTGTAAGATATTAATCCCTATGACAACTGATTGAGTGTGGAAAAGCAAAGGAGATAGAATAGTAAAACAAAACAATACAATTCCACTTTTTTCAGTTCTCATAACTAGAAAAATAGTGGTTTGTGGGAGAAGATGAGTTCTGTTTTGAACATATCGAATCTTAAATGCTGACATTGTAGAGGGATAAATATTACTATAGGCATCTCTCTGTATATGTAGGACTTGAGCATAGGAGACAGATTAAAGATATAGATATTGGAGTCTGCTGTGTAGAGGGGATTGTTGGGGTCAAGGGAATAAATTAAATTTTCTTAATATACAATAGAGAGAGATTGTTTCTCATTGGGGGAAGAGAAAGAGAGAGAGACAGAGACAGACAGAGAGAGAGAGAGAGGAAGCATACTGTGATAATATACATCCAAGCAGGCAAAAGGTTGTGGTTTTCTAGGAAAATGGAAAAGGGACCTGTTAGCAGAGAGTAACTATAGATTATTACTCTTTCCCCCTTCAATTTGTCAGGGGTTTCATAGAAAGTTCACATTTCAAATGAGACTAGATGATCTCTAATATTAGGATTCTATTGTATCTCTATAGTCACCCTCTCTTCTATCACTGAAAAAAAAAGTTAAAAAAAGAGAGAATCTTTATCTTCAGTCACTTAGTTTTTCTTCTCTCTTCTCTTATGATAGGCAGCTCAGAGGATAGAGTGGGTAGAGTGCTGGACCTTGGGCCAGGAAGACCTCAGACTTGTATTGCCTATGGGACCTAAGCAAGTCTTGTAACTTCTGCCTGCCTGCATTTCCTCAACTACAAAGTAGGGATAATAGAGAGAGGCAGAAACAGACAAAGACACTGATGCAGACATAGATATATGTCTGTTTATGTCTTGCTTTATATCTATACCTGCTTCTGTATATATGCATATATATATATATA
>CM053585.1:139414359-139431556 GCA_028646515.1 Pseudochirops corinnae
TCATAGTCATTAGGTTTGTAGAGGCAACATAGTGTATAGTGGAAAAATCACCCTGTATTCTGGGGACCTGAGTTCAGATCTTGTCTCTAGCACTTACTATCTAGGTGACCTTGACCAAGTCTCTTGCTCAATCAATTGACAAGCTTTTATGAAGTTTTTATTTTCTGCTAGATATTGTGCTAATTCCTGGGGATTCAAAGAAAGTACTAACCTCAAGAAGCTTACATTTTATTTAGTTTCCTTGGTCTTAATTTCCTTATCTGCAAAGTGAGGTCTTTTGAGATCCCTTCCAACTATAAGTCTATGGTCCCATGGAAATTGACTATGGATAATAATAATAGTTGAAACTTGTATTTGTACTGTTCTTTATTCATGCAAATCACTTGTAAATGATAGTGTTCCAGGCCTGGAGTTAGGAAGACTCATCTTCCTGAGACCAAATCTGGCCCTTTACTAGCTAAATGACCTTGGGCAAATCACTTAACCCTGTGTGCCTCAGTTTTCTCATCTGTGAAATGAGCTGGAGAAGGAAATTGCAACCCACTTAAGCATCTCCTGAAAATGAGGTCACAAAGAGTTAGATATAGCTGAAATGACTGAACAACAACATTATTAACCACATTTTTTTTAGATGAGGAAATTGAGATTGTTCATTTATTTGTTCAAGGTAACACAAACAGGAAATGTCTGACCCAGAATCCAGAGTCAGGGCTATAACTCTGTAGTCTGTGCTCATTTTGCTATGATCCATTGTCTCTCCATTTGCTAGGTCCAGATTGGTTTCATGAGACCATATTATTCCCTTACTCTTTCCTTATCTATACTGAAGAGTCCTAGCTCTTTTAAATATTCTCTCATTAAGTCTTACAGTGCTTTAAATAACAGACTCTGATTTCCATTAATTTCATCCGAATTCTGGCTAGTAGAGGCTATTCGGTAGGCCATCTGGATTCCCATTCCTTGAAGCCATTTTAGTAAATGACTAAGTACATAGTCTACTTTCACATTCAGTACAATTTTTTTTGACCTATGAAACAATAGAACTTGAAGTGTTTGGGTTTTATGCATCTATCTAAAGTAGAATAAATGATCAAAAGTCTCAGGGTAATTTAACATCCCCTTTTTCATTTGTAAAGGGAAGAATGAATATGACAATGAGAGAGAAGGAGAAAAGGGTCAATTTCAGATCTTAGCAGACATAACTTCTGAGTAGGGGCAAGTATGAATCATATCCATATTGTTAGATAAATGTCTTTCACAACTAAACCCGACTCAAGAGGAGGAGGGTTTTAAGAACATTAATTTAAAAAAGATAAATTTTAAGTGAATTTTTCAAAATGTAAGGGCTAGAATAAATGATATCTTAAGTTGCTTACATCTCTAGATTAATGATCTGTTGATTAATTAAACAGACTGAGGCCAAAGTTAAGTGGCTTGCCTAAGATCACATAGCTAGTGAGAGGTAAATCAGTCTCCAATCCAACACCTTGACTCCTTGCCCAGTACCCTTCTTACTACATATGGTAAATAACACATTTTATTTTGAACTTCCTTCTCTTTTATTTGGGACTGCTATATAATTCTGCTTTTTAAAAAATTATTTTTTAGGATACTCTTTACTAGTACCTGCTGTGAACTCATTGTGAGAGACCAAAGCCTAGTTTTTCACTAGGTTTTTGTCAAACTTAAATATTTCAAGAACTGAGATCAGTGAATAAAATCATCATTTGTTTTCTTTTTAAACTACGTTTTTTTCCATTGAGATTTTTATTTGGTCCTGTGATATAAGTAAGATATAACAGATATTCCTATGGGTGGGTAACGTGGATAAAATTACAATACTAATGAATATGTTCCCAGACATGAAAGTTCGGATGCAAATAACTTCATTCATTTCTAGTTGTATGCTTACATGGCATCAGTTAAAGCTAAAAGGATTTGTGAATAAAGTACATTAATCAGTACTATTTTAAATCCTGAATATCTTTGACTGGTAACATTGGTAGTTGGAATTCTGAAGGACAGACTCCCTTAAATAGTAATTTACCCCTGAAAGATTGTGGAATATGAAATAACCTAGGGGGACCTCTTCCCTTACCATCCTAAATAAACAAGTCAGCAGTCTTGCTACAACAGAATCAGCAGTGGCAGGAATTGGATAATTTTAAGAAGCTTACAAAATGTAGCTCTCACAGAAAAAAGTAATGAGTATAAAACTGCGTAGACTTTCATAATTAACCATCTGGCAGTGTTCTAGGTACTAACAAGGCAGCTAGGAGGCACAGAGGATAGAAGGCTGGGTCTGGAATCAGCATTTCCTGAGTTGAAATTTAGACAAGTCACTTACCCTCTATCTGCCTCAATTACCTTGACTGTTAAATGGAAATAATAACAGTATCTACCTTGTTTGTAAAGCTGCTAGCACAATTCCTAGGTACTACATAATAGGCCCTTTGTGAATGCATAGTCTCTCCTTCCTTCCCCCTGTCAGGGGAGTCCCTCCATTCAGAGCAGGTTGAGGTGCACTGGACTCTCCTGGTGCTTCCCTCCCATACCCAGCCCACTGGTCTGAGTCACTAGACTGGTATTTGTGGGCCCTGCTTTTCTCACTGTGGCTATCTACAGTTTTTGGCAAAGACATTTACAGTTAATTCTTTAGCTATATTGGGGGTAGGGACACTGTGAGATTCCATGCCACACTCAAGGTAGGTTGTAATGAAAACCCTGAATCAGACTACAATTGGTGCTCAAGAATAAAGAAGGGTGGCAGCTGAGAAGTGTGGAAGAAGCCCAGGAAGAATTTGTAGAGGAGGGAAGAGAGCAGAAATACACTTCGGGTCATAGCTGCTTGATACAGTACAAGATAGTAGACAGCAGAATGAGTGAAAGATGGAAAAGAGACACATTTCCAAAGCCTTCTTGGATATTCTTGGATGTTATTCTTTGTTTCTTTTGAGAAACTTATCTTCCACGTCTCATAGTCTTATAACAAGACCTTTTTTTTTTTTTCCTTGAAAGATGGTGTTGTGTTTTTTAAAAATAATTTCCAATCTAGCTTGCTCCCTATCTCCAGTTTCATTCTGGGCCTTGTTTGCTATCCAATTTTACTGTCTCTTACAAATATGCATACTAACGGATAAGTAATATAGGCTATTCATCCAATTGCGTGTCATAATCTGGGCAATTGACTTTCTTCATCAATTTGGTTTGTGTAGATGATCAGGACAAATGCTTTTGAATGAAATTCCCTTGCAAGATGTTTCACAATTTTCTGAGGTTGCAGAAAGTAAGCACAATATTTTCTATAAATAGGAGCATCTGAAAGATCTCACCATCCACAAGGACTCCCTCTTCACCTTGTCCTCAGCTCTGAATTTCCTCTATCATAGTACTGAACAACTTTGACAAGCATATATCTCCATGTTTTATGCTTCACCCAAGTGTGAAGTCAGAGGACAATTTTCTCTATTGTTTTATCTTTCAAGGAATTTTGAATAATCTTGACCTACAGAAGAGAGCCTTTAATAACATTTTCAAATTTTTAAAATGATCAACAAATATAATTACCTCAAGGGGGTCTCAGAGTCTCTATATCTTTCAGTCATTTTTTTTTTGCTTTTTTTTTTTGAGGGCAATTGGGGTTAAGTGACTTGCCCAAAGACACACAGCTAGTAGGTGTGTCAAGTGTCTGAGGCCGGATTTGAACTCAGGTTCCCCTGACTCTAGGACCAGTGCTCTATTCACTGCACCACCTAGCCCCTCCTATTTCAGTTATTTGTGTGATGGTAACAATATCACCCACTATGGAATATTGCTTTATGAGAAATTATTAGTTACTACTACCTTCATTGAAAATTTCCTTGATGCATATAGAGATGGTTCACACAGAAATTTATAAAAATGAGAAAGTAGCCTTATAGTTTGGAAGATGTCTTTGTTCTCTTGATCACTATTTTCAGTATTAATACAATCCAAGTTTTTGGATTTCCCCCCCATCTTTAGTAACTTCCTTTCCATCTGATCCCTTGTGAATCAATTTCACATTCCCTTCATGTTTATTTCACCACCAGCCCAGTTCTCTTCCATTATACTTTTTTTACCCCCAGCCCAGATCTCCACCATTCCATTCGCTTTAATTTGATTTTGTTTCCCTTCTTTGTTCTCTGAGGTGCCATTTCTACCTCGTATGTAAGCATATATGGTATGGTGATGCTAGTGTCTAAATGTCTTCTCTCTACTGATCTTCATAACGAAATCAATTTGTTATAAAATTCATGGCAAATGTTTTCCATTTTTCTTCTTTTTGTTAGCTTCCTACCATTTTGATCTTTAAAAGATCAGAGAGAGAACAAGCATGTTAAACACCTAATATGTGTCAGGCATTGTGTTAAGCACTTTATAAATATAATTTCTTTGATTCTCCTAGCTCTTTAGATTGTAGGTCATTAAATGTCCTGTGCTAATTTTACTTAGTTGAGTCTTTCTCCAAATTCTATTGAAAAACCTTCACCTTCCACTGTCTCTCTCTTGTTTATAAGGTCATACCTCTTTCAAACTTCTATCATTCTTCTTTATAAGATTTATATTCTAATTCATATTTATAAGTTTATATTCTAAATTTATATTGCTTTTGGCTTATATTTATTTATTCTTTGCAAGTAAATGAATTATTAGTGCTTTTCTCATCTCCTGTGACAACTGCAATATCCCTTGAATACAACTGTATTGTGATTAATAGTGGTTTTTATCATCCATTACCCTTTTTTATTATCAATATCTTGTTTAAATAGGTCTAGATTAAATTATTTTAATTGTATGCTATGTTTTTCTCATCATTCTTTTTTTCTAGTTTTATACAAATTATCTTTGCTTTAACAAGATGGTGGTTTGACTATAAAGATAGCTGATTCATCAATAATGAGTCTCATCCTGACAGAAAACTATGTTATCTGTAGTCCAAGGAACCTATTCCTAGTAAATTTCTGGACTCATGTAGATTTTGGTTCAGTCATGAAGTTGTGTGATCTCTAGAAAGAAGTAGGAGGGAAGGGAATCAAACTTAAAAAAAAAAAAGATTCCTTATTTTTTTGCTCATTATTCCTTTACTCCAAAGACCAAGGACATTCTTTAAAAATGCTTAGGGATGGCTCATATTTAAGGTCTACCTAAAAGAGATGATGAGGATCCCTTCTAGAGAAGTTGTTTAATATGGAAAGTAATAGTTATCTGATATGGCAGCAATTTATTTCCTCTATCAAAAAAGAAATGCATAGAAAAAAAAAAACAAGTGTGCTTTGATAGATACTTAGAGAACATAAACTATAACCCATTACTGATATTGTACTCTCTGGAGAGATAAAGACTCCTGGGAAACTTCTGTTACTGTTTAACAGCTATTTCACATTCACCTCAGGTTTATAATGTCCAAGCATCAACTCAAAGTCTGTGTTTTTTGTTCAACCAGGTATGCAAGGCTCATCTTCCTAGTGGTGGCCACATTCTCATTTGAAAAGGGTAGAGTTGGAGAAGCACATAACATTCCATCCAATAAGGTATGTAATCATGAAGGCTGCAAAAGTCTATCTCTCAGTATTACTGTTTAGTAATCTTTAGTTAGTGAAAGAAAAAAGCAGAAGAAACATCCAGAAATGTGAGTTCCCCCTCAAGGTTACCTAAATAAGTGCATATTTTTGCTGTTCTGTGCAGATACACACACACACACACACACACACACACCCATATGTGGACTCTAGCAGGATCTGAAGGGACATATTCAAATGAGTTGGAGGAAAAAAATACAGAAGGACAAAAATTTTGTTCTCTCCTTTTTAAGCCTAATAAGTAGACAAGTCTTGCTGGCTGAATTGGGAATTCTTTTTGACATCAATCTTTTCTTTTATGGCAACCAGAGAAGAAACTAAGACTCTGATAATGCTCATCATTAATTTTTTGACATGTTTATTTTTAAATAATTTACATTTTCTAAGTGTTTCCCTTTTTCCTCCCATAGAATCAGAGAATAAAAAGGAAGAAAGGAAGGAAAAATGGCAGTTTAGCAGAACTAGCCAGTATAGTAAAAAATCTGACATTATATATATTAATCCACACCCATAGTTCCCCACCTCTGCAAAGAAGAAGGAGGTGCCTTATCATATATTTTCTTTGTAAGCATATTTTTAGCAAGGGCCAGAGAGTATATGACCATCCCAATGGAGCCAAAGTGTGAATGCCAACTCCATGAGAAGTTGTTCCACTGCTACAAAAGTGATCAATTTCATTATTTTGGCTTAATTATTTGGTACTTGCTATATAAAGTGCCTGGACGTTAATTTATGTTGAAGGTAGTATACATGATGCAGAAGCATGAAGCTTCTGTATAGGTCATATATATTTATCTTTTCTGATTTCTTATTATTGATCCAAGCTTTCGTATATATATATATGTCATGACTGTCCTTAAATAGTCCCATCATTTCACTGAAATTTCAGATTTAACTTGGAGTGTTGCACTCACTTTTCAAAGACTTTTTGTACTTCATCCTCTGCAACCAATGTTGGTGCATAAACTACAATTATTTTCATATGGACTTTTTTGCATATATTTATAGTTAGCTCTTAATATGAGATGAACTAATGTATCACAAAAAAAGAAAACATATTTTTCGTGTTAATATTGGGACAATGATAAAGAAAACTCTGCTAGCTATTTGCTTTGTCCCTCTAATGAGTATTTGTGAACAATTCCTCCATTTAGTTCATTCTTCTGACTTTGTTCAGAGTAAGAATATCAAAATTTATGTAATTTAGTCTCTCCAATAATAGATCCATTAATTAATCATATCGATAGCTAGTATATATTCTTTAAGGTGTTAAAAATATTCCACATATGTTATCTCAGTTAATCCACACAACAATACTATAAGGCAGGTGCTATTATAATCCTTATTTTACAGAGGTGGAAACTAAGCCTGAGAGAAGTTAAGTAACTTGCCCTGACTGGGATAGGATTTGAACTCTGCTCTTTTTGATACCAAGTCCAGTACTCTACTCAATATGTCACCTAGAAGCCAGCATCTTACATTTAAAATACCTTTGTTATTGACACAGACATTAAAGTTAATAGATAGTTTAAAAAACGTGTGATTTTTATTATATTCTACCCCATGTTTATGTTATTGGACCACTGTTGCTCAGACAGAGAGTTAGACAGTGAGGAACACCCAGAAATGATCTATCTAGCTATCGATATAATTTGTTTATTTCACAGATTGCTATAATCAAAGAATTCATGGACAAACTCCTATTGATGAACCTTTCTGTGTTTAACTAGATTGTTACTCAGAAAGCTGACTCAGGGTCATAGTCAATGCCTTTTCAGCATGAGAGAAACTGAAAGAGTTTAAACCTGGTAGAGGTTTTGTGAACCTCAGTTATACTACATGCAATTGGAGGTGGAAAAATAACTTCTCTCTCTCTCTCTCTCTCTCTCTCTCTCTCTCTCTCTCTCACTCTCACTGCATAGTAACAGCAATATTGTAAGGATGATCAACTGTGAAAGACTTAGCTACTCTCATCAAGACAACAATCCAGAACAATTCCAAATGTTTCATGATGAAAAATGTGATTTACTTATAGAGACAGAACTGATGAACTCTGAATGCAGATTGAAACATAATTTTTTTTTGTTTTTTTTTTGTCTGTGTCTTTTTTTAACATGACTAATATGGAAATATGATTTACATGACTTCACAAGTATAATCAATATCAAATTGTTTGCTTTTTCAAGGGGGGAAGAGAATGAGGGAAGGAAAGAATTTGGAACTCAATTTTTTTTAAAAACGAAAGTTAAAAATTTTTACATGTAATTTGGAAATATTTAATAAGACAAATAAAAATATACTTTAAAAAGGAGGCCTAGCTTCAAGGGTAAAGAACGTGAGTCTCGTAGTATGCCTCAGTCAGACTGAACCTGGATACTGTGCTCAGTTTTGGGAGCCATATAAAATTGATATTGATAAGCTAACACTCAGATAAATGTAGTAAGGATACTGAAGGGCCTCAACTTTGTGTTATATAAGAATTGGGTATAGGAAATAAGACTATTTCGCCAAGACAGGAAGACTTAGGGATGTTTTATGAAGAGATTAGAGTTTTCTTTCTAAAAGGGATAGAACTAGGAATAAAGGGTAGGAGTTATATAGAAGCAAATATAGGCTTGATGTAAGGAAATATATTCTAACTATTAGAACTCTCCCAAAGTGTTGTGGGTTGCTTCTCATTAGAAGTATTCAAGTGAAGAATGGGGTGGACCAAAGAATTCTTTTTCAAGTGTCAATTATAGTATGTAAGGGGGATGGTTGATTGAGTCAATCTCAGTTCAAGAAAGTGACAAGATGCTAAACCTTGATACCTTTGTCAAGGAAGAACAATCAATCTATGATTTTAGATTAAATCTGGAAAATCTTTGATCATTTCAGAAGTCACTGAAAGTCATTTGATGAAAAGAGATACATGGAAAGTTTGCTAAGGGCTAAGTTGGCTAAGAAACACATTCTCCTCCAGGTCAGAACCTAGGAATTTAAGATTTAGGTGGAATCCTCCAGCCAAGTCTGAGGAGTCACTTGGTGGAAGTAGGGTATGGAGAAGGTAAGAAGAAGAAGCCTCAGCTTCATTCTCTTTCCTGCTTCCCTTTGACCGAAGAAGAACCTTATAAATTTCAGAGCTTTGAAGGATTTTGGACTTTCCACTGAAATCCTAGCCTCATCAGTATCCTCAGAACAGCTGATGTGTCATGTGAATCAGGAGACAAGGACAAACTAGATAAACTGAGGAAAGGAAGCTTCAAGACTCTACAAAGAGAACCAATGAAGCTATACCATGCCTAAAGAAAGTAGCCCACAAAGAAAAGAATTTTCAGCAATAAGGAGCTCTGTGAAAAGGAATTTTGCACATTTCATTTAAGTTTGAAGTCATTCCCCCCGGATTCCATTTGTACTGACATACTATCACTGTTCTTATTATTCTGTCTTGGTAAATATCCCTCTGTAAAAGTTAATTCTGTCTAATGAATTGATATCAACTGGTAAACATGGTGAAAGCACACAAGTAGGGCTTTATGAGCTAAAGCACTTCTAGCATCACAGAGCCCCAAGTGCTACTCCTAGAATCCTAGAAGGAGATATAGCAGACCTACACATCCTTTTAGCAGGAGTAGAAATCAGAAGGATAGTACTTCTGTCTCTATGGTCTACAAATAGATAGCCACTGAAATCACTTCTACCTCTCATAGTCTGTGATTCTTCAGAAATATAATTTTTGTCTTGAATGGCAATCCTGGCAAATTGCAATCATTTAATAAAGAACTTGAGATTGAAACTTATTTACTCAAACTGATTGAATTTCTTTATAGGAATCACACTGTCATGAATCATAAGCATTTAAATTGAATTGATCAGCAGAGGAACTGAGTAGAATGCGTTTTTATGTTTGTTTTTTTTAATCTAAACTCTTTCACTAACAGGTAAATATTTGCCGTGAAATATCCAGTATTTGTAAATAATGTTCTTGATTTTAAAGGTAAGGACAAAGGTGACATCATCACCATCAACAATAACTTCCTAACTATGGTATAACAGCACCTATCATTTTCCACCAAGAGTAGCCAGAATCATATATAGATATAGATATGTACACATACATACATATACATATGAACACACATATACATATGTATGTATATTAAATAGATAGATATATGCATATATGATTTTAATAAACTTGTAACTCTGGATCTTACCAGTATAGTATTTGAGAAAACATAAAGGTAACAATAATATGTGAACAACTCATGAATGTTTTAAGATAAACAAAATCTTTATCAGCTGAACATTATGAAGTGTATTTGGGAGAGGGCAGCACACTTCCAGATTGGTGGTTAAAAAGAAACTTGCTCTCTGATGCATTTCAAATCCATATACCAGTGCCCATGTCAAGTTTTTTCAAAACTCCACATAAAAATAATTAGATTTTATAGCTTTTTGTGGAATATTATGAAATACTAATTTTACAGGTGCATTATAGCAAACTACAGTTACAAATATCAGAATGCCATTAAACATAATGCACTCCTTATGCTGGGGTAGTTAATTTAATATTAAATCAATAAAACATTTACTAGGCTGGTCACAGACTTGCTTGTTGACAGCAGGCCGGGTTACTGCAAGCAATACTCTCTTTCTATTTGCTGGCCAATTTTAGGCAGCTGCGCTCTTCTGGAAGTCATGCCTTGTTGAGTCCTGCTTGACTTATGACAAATAGCCTCTCTAAGCTTTAGTGACTTTGGAGAAACTCAAAATATTTAGGAACATTTATTAGCAAGAAAATGTAAAAGATTTAGTTTAACCACAGCTCTAGACTGTGTTGATGGCTAGTTACGGTTGGAATTGTTTCTCACTGGGTTGTCACCATTACTTATTGCTGCAATACATGGTGTAAGAGAAATAACCTGAGGATATTTGTAAAATCTAATTACATAGAAATTATTTTGATCCATTAAGATGATGAAATAAAAATCCTTTTCTTCTTTTATGTTCATCTATTAACCATTATTGGACAATATTTATTTAGTATTTCAATGTATAAGATTCTGTGCTAAAGTCAGGAATTAAGAAAAGACATCATGAGACATATATTTGCCTTCCAGGGGATTAGAATCTCATGAATGGACATCATTTATATAAAACAATACAGTATAATTCACTACATCATGTATTAAATACAAAATGGGTGAGACAGGTATGTACAATAGCAGGGAAGAGGAAGGAGAATCCCTGTGGGTTGAAGTAATCAGGAAAGGCTTCTCCAGTGAAATGGAAGAGATTTGGACTTTAAGCCTATACAGGTCTTAGAAAATGAGCGTGAAGAAACAGGGAGAAATGAACATTTTATTTTATGAGTCATTGCTCATAGAACACAGAGGAATAAATTAGTATGAAATACAATTTAATTGAATAATTTAACAAATATTTATTAAGTAATGCTACATGCCGTATTGTATTTCATTAACCTACAACATATTATAGGCAAGGAATTATGAAGACGACTCCTAATAAAAGACATTATCAATGAAATGTTTGAACATAAAAGAAAATGGCCTAGTTTATGTGGCTAGAGTGAGGGTCCCTGAAAACCCACTGGTGTCCTCAAGATGTCAAGATGAAGTAAGAGCCCAGAGCATAATGAGTGATATCCCATGTAGTAAACTTATGATAGGACATAGAACAAAGTTAAACAAGATGGATTGGGATGAATGGGTTATATCCTACATCAGTGGAAGGAATATCCATATTGAGAAGACCACAGATCTTTGTGAGTATTTGGATATGTACAAGACTTAAATTAATAATGATGATGACAATAACACTTTAAGCTTTACAAAGTTCTTCATGGATACATCATTTAAAAAATTCTATTTCTATAACAACAATAGGAATCAGATGCTATTATCATCCCAATTTTTAATGGAGAAAACTGAAGCAGATGATGGATAAGCAACTTCATCAAGGTCTCATAGTTAGTAAGTATCTGAGATCACATTTGAACTCAGGTCTTCTTGATTCCAGATCTGATGCTATGTCTATAGAACATATACCTACCTAGGTGCTAGGGGACAATATGAAAACAAAGTCCCTACCATCAGGGGATTTAAGACTTAATAAGGGGGATGAAATACTTACAAAAGTCAAGTCAACAAATATTTATTAAGTACCTACTGTGTGCCAGGTACTATGATAAATGTTAGGGTTACAAAGAAAGGCAAAAACAGTCCCTTCCCTCAGGGAACTTACAATCTAATGGGAGGAGATAATATTTAAGCAACTATGTACACAGATGGTACATAAAGGATAAATTGGAGCCTTCTTGTAGAAGGTGGGATTTTAGCTGAGACTTGAAGGAAGTCAGGGAAGCCAAGAGGTAATGGTGAGGAGGGAGAGAATTTCAGGCTTCAGGGATAGTTAGTGAAAATGGAAGAGATGGAATATCTTGTGTGAGGAACAGCAAAGAGGCCAGTCATAGTATCTGTGAGTATCTGGAGGGGAGTAAGGTGTAAAAAGACTGGAAAGGTAGAAAAGAGCCATATTGTAAAGGATTTTGAATGCCAGACATAAGATTTTATATTTGATCATAGAGAAAATAAGGGGCCACCTGAGTTTACTTAAGTCAGATCTATGCTTAGGAAGATCATTTTGATAAATGTATGAAAGGAAGCCAACCAGAAGGCTGTTACAATAATCCATGTGTGAGGTAATAAAGGCTTATACCAGGGTGGTGGCAAGGTCAGAAGAGGGAATACATGTAAATAACTATAAGACAAATTAAACAATGATTAAGGATATTGGAGAAGCCAGAGTGGCATTAGGGATTCAAAAAGGAAAGAATAACTTCTAACTGGTAGAATTTACATAAAAGGTGACATCTAAGCTTGACTTTGAGTCAATGAAAGTATCCAGTGAAGAAGTTATGAGGTAGGAATGGTTCATTTCAGGTAAGGATAAAAGAATGAAGCCATCAGAGGACAGTGAGAGATACAGAAATGTTTAGTACTCCAGTTGGTCTGGAACGCAGAGTACACAAAAGGAAATGCTGTGAAATAAGGATGGAAGATCATTGAATACAAATTGCATTCAGATAACAGCAAGGAACCACAGAACATTTTTGATTAAGGGAATGACCTGAATATTATGAAGATTTCTTAGGCAACATTATGAAGGATTTTTGGCAACTGATTAGACATAGCCTGTTCACAGACAACAAGTAGGTCTAGTTAAAACTGGGAAGTTCATTAAGGGAACTAATTTAATTTGAGATTGAAGAGGAAGTTCTGAGTAAAGGAGAGCCCTAAATAAAAGCTAAAGTCTTTGGTTTATCCAGAAAATCCAAATGAAGGAGTGTGAACTTTTTATTCTTTATGCTATGGATAGGCATTGAAGTTTTTCAAGAGAGAATAATGTGTGCAAAGGGGTATTTTTGTAATATTAATCTGAAAGACCTACATTAAAGGCCTCCTTCACTGCCTCATTGTGATGTGGAGTTGACCGTGGGTTCTCAAAGACTAAGCTGCAGAAGGCAAGCTCTTAAAAGTAAAAAACTCATAGAATTTGAAAGTTCAAAGGGACTTCAGGGGCTATCTAGTCCAAGCCATATATGAAAGGAATCCCCATGGTAACATGAAACACAATTCATCATCCAGACTCAAATTGAATGAGAGAGAATACCCTACCTTGTAGAGCACCCTGAAGTGTCCACCTTTTAGCGAACTCAAAATACTAGGAATATTACCAAGGTTTTACCAAGCTGGGAAAAAGCAAAAAAAAACTTTAGGGCTCTATCAGGCTTTCTATGTATTATCAGACTAATTCAAGTTGATTTGTTACTTGGTAAGAATTTTTTTTTTTTTTTTGCCACAGAGATTCATGAAGACCAATTGTAAGATTCTGAGTTATTGTAACCTGCTTCAGTGGTTGTGTGTCTCCACTGAGGAAATCATGAATCTTTCAAAGTTTCAAAATAAATAATTTGTCAGTAGTGTATGTGTAATAGTAATGAAATTTGAAGTTCCTTCTGTATTGCAAAGCTGACAGGTACTTAGCACCTAGTTTCAAATTAAGCCTCTGTTAAAGACACAGAAGGTATAAAACCCTGTTGCTGACATAACAGGAAGGGGCTGAAAAGAGAGGAGCAATACTGTATATAAGGAAAAGCCCCAGAGAGGGAGAGACAGATTTTCTTGGAGCCAAGTTCTAGAGGCTGAGGAAGAGAGTCTGATATTCTTTTTTTTTTTTTTGGAGGGGAGAAGGTAGGGAAATTAAGGTTAAGTGACTTGCCTAAGGTCAAACGGCTAGTGTGTGTGTGTGTGTGTGTGTGTGTGTGTGTGTGTGTGTGTTTGTGTGTGTTAAGTGTCTGAGGCTGGATTTGAACTTAGGTCCTCCTGACTCCAGGGCCAGTACTTCACTGAGCCACCTAGCTGCCCCAAGAGAATGATTTTTATTTTGAGAACCTGGATGAAGTGATTTTGATTCTGGGAACCAGCTGAAACTTCTGCTGAGTCCATGGGCCAGCTAAAGCTGCTGAGGATTTCTGAGGACCACTTGGAGCTGCAGAAGACTGAGGAAGCATGACTGTGGTGCTGGTATTTTGTCTGTTTGTGGCTTTGTTAAGCCTTGACTTCCCAGGAACAGAGACTGTGAAGGATTTAAGGTGGACTAGACACTGTGAGCTTCAGTGTGGAACAGGGACTGCACAGAGAGGTGGACAAGGAGCTGGGAGCTGTCTACCTTTGAATCCAGGTAACAGTGGTAAATCCAGGTAGGAGCTGGGACCATAGAAGGGGATCTAGGGAATTTGAGAGCCTACATCTGGTCAAGATGAAGAGATCTCTCTGTGGATACTGAGTAGTGACTGATTGAAGTTACTACTTATGACCTCGAAATTGTAACTTATTTGTGACTAAGGGGTGGATGGCCTGTGTATTTTACACTACCTCTTAAGAGAGTACTGAGTAGTGACTGATATTGTAACTTAGTGTACCCCATGAGTGGAGAATTTTGACTTTTTGTATTTTGTGACCCTTAAGGATGGTTGAATGATTTAGTTGATTGAATTATTGAGTTACTAAGTGATTGATTGACTAAATGATTATACATTGTTCAAAACTATGTGACCACTGTGGTGAAAACTATGTGGCCATTTTAGTGATGTCATTGTGAATCATATTCTTTATTCTGTACATCATTTTTTCTATCAATTTAGTGTAGAAGTGGTTAGATTTTGGAGGTAACTATATTCAATTTTTCATTTGCACTGAACTTGTAGTCAATGAACATATGAATGTCTTTTCCCTACATGCCTACCCACTGACTTTTGCTTATGTATTCATTTTTTAAAGATTTGACTTTTTCAATTTTCTACATTAAATTTCATTTTGTAGATTTGGTTAAATCAATATGCATTTATTAAGCACTTAACCTCTGCCAAAGGTGCTAAACATAAAGGCTTATGCCTCAAGGAGCTTACATTTTAATGGGGGAGACTATACAATCAACAATGGACATACAAGATAGATAAGTTGGAAGCAATTTCAGAGGAAACTTACTAACATTAAAGGGACTAGGAAAAAAAAAAACTTTTCAGAAGAGCAAATTTGAACTAAAGGGAGCTAGGGAAGCCAGATGGAAGAGGAGAGCAGAGGGGGAGGATTCCAGGCATGGAGGATAACCATTGAAGTTGGGAGACGGTATGTCATTTTGGAGAAACAGCAAAAAGATTAGTGTTGCTGGATCATGGATTATGTGGTGAAGAAAAAGGAACACTGCAAAGATAGGAAGAGGATACCTTGTGAAGACCTTTAGAAGCCAAGTGGATGATCTATATGATCTTGGAGGTAATAAGGAATCAGTGAAATTTACTGTGTAGGTGAGCAACGCAATCAGACCTGATCTTTAGGGGAATCACTTTGGCAACTCAGTGAACAATGGACTTGTGTAAGGAGAGACTTGCGACAGGGAGAACAAACCAAAAGCAATTATTTCAAACTATTAATATATATGCGTGTGTGAGTGTGTATGTGTGTGTGTGTATATGTATATATATATATATATATATTTAATGAACGAATAAACATTTATTTACCACTTATTATGTATTATGCTAAGCCATGGTGATACTAACACAAACATGAATCCCTAGGTGATTTGAAAAAGCTTAAATTCTAACAGAGGAGACATATACCCTTCCCTTGGGTAGGGGTGGGGAAGACAGGGAAGGGAAAGGTATTTTGGCCCCTGAAATCACTAAGCAATGTGAGTAGAACAATAAAGTAAACTACTCCTTTCAGAGATAGTGTTGATTTAATTACTATTCTCTGAGGAAAAGATAAAAAAGAGATAGTGGTGGGGAGGGATAAATGCTGAGCATTTGCTACTTAGCAGCAGGATTAAAATGTCCTGTGTGAAGATAAGGAAATAGTATTCAAGGCAGTATAGAACTGAGTAAGTTTAATTCATCCTGGACAGTCTCTGGTGGTTCAGACTGGAAGATAGAACAAGAGTAGAAGCAAGGGTAATGTGTTTAAGCTAATAAAGCTTAAAGAAGCTTTAAAACATTTGGAATACCCTGTGTTTTTGGATTCAGATTCTGTTTCTGACCATATTAGCTATTCCTCTCAGATGTTTTTTCATCTACACATTTGGTAAGGTGCAATAATTGTGTTTCAGGAGGAAGTTGGGAACTAAAGCTATAAATATGGAGACTCTCCACATAGACGTAGACAATAGTTGAAACCATGAGAATGAACAAGAAATCTTGGAGAAAAGGTAGATCATAGAAAGGAGGACAGAGTCTTGAGGAATTCTTTTACTGAGGGAAAAGAAAGTGGCATCTTCAATGAAGACAAAGAAATGAGGTCAGATTAGCAACAGAAAAAGCTAGATGGCACTAAGTAAAAAGGGTTTCAAGGATGAGGTCAATAGCATTAAATGAGAAATTAAAGTTAAAGAAAATAAGTGTATTGGATTGGATGCCAAGGGAGGGAGTGCAGTGTGGGGTAAATAAAGTATATAGGACTTAAAAGGTATATATTTAAATTCTGCTCTCCTATATGCTGGGCGACATTGGAAAAATCCTTTAACCTTTTTGGGCTTCATTTTCTTCATTTGCAAAATGAAGATAGTAGTATACTGTTGACAACTTTGGAAGTGAAAGGGAGAATAAAAGGACATTTTGAGAGAACAGGTCCAAATGGCTGCAATTTGTAGTGTTTCTATTTCCATTGGTATTCAGTCATTTTTTCAGAGTCTGACTCTTTGTGATGCCATTTGGGGTTTTCTTGAGTGTTTTGTTTTGTTGTTAGAGTGCTTTGCCCAATTTCCTTCTACTCATTTCACAGATAAGGAAACTGAGACAAATGGGGTTATGTGATTTGCCCAGGGTCACACAGCTAGTAAGTGTCTGAGGCCAGATTTGAACTCAGGAAGATGAGTCTTCCTGACTCTAGGCCCAGAACTCTATCGACTGTACCACCTATATAACTCTATCTCTGTCTCTATCATCTATCTACATTTACATCTATACTTAAATTTATCTCACTATACACATAGATATGCATTTGGATATGGTAGATATTTATATGATATAGATAGAG
>CM053585.1:139432056-139453296 GCA_028646515.1 Pseudochirops corinnae
ACATAACTTCCAAATTGATATTCCAAAAACAAATATGATGATGTTATTCCATTACTCAAAAACTTTGACGGTTTCCTGTTGCTTGCAAGATAAAATACAAATCTTTACTTTTTAAATAATGTATAGCTCTTTTAAATTTGGTTCTCTTACCTTTTCAGGTTTTCCATATTACTTCCCTTCATACTCCATTCAGGTCAAAGTTGCCTCTTCATTGTTCCCTGTATTCAACATATTTCCACCTTCTGTACCTTTCTACAACTGGTTCTCCAGTGTAATGGGATCCCTTCTTTCTCCTTTCTGCCTCTTTAGAAGCCCTAGTTTCCTGCAAAAAACATCTCAGATGCCATTTCCTATGTAAGACTTTTTCCTTATATCCCTTCCACTCCATTGTTATTAACATTTCATCCTTCTTGAGATTACTTTTTATATATTTCATACTTTTTGGTGAACAAATTGTAAGCCCTTGACTGAAGAAACTGTTTCTTCTTTGACTTTGTATCTTCAGTGCCTAGAAGAGTCACTAATCTATGTAGTAGCCACTTAATAAATATTTGTAGAATTTAAACAAATAGTACCTTGGAATTTCATTATAATGATAATTATCTTAGGGAAATTGACCTTGGGATAAGCTGTGCAATATAACAGTATCCTATATTTGTATAAGGCTTTTTTTTTTTAATACTTTGATATAGGTTTCATATCATTCATATCATTCACATAATAATGTGCAAAACAAATGATATAATTATGATACCCATTGTAGAGATGAAGAAAACATGGCTTAGGCTAAGTGATAGATTCACTTAGTTTAGAATCTGGAAAAGAACACTGATTTTCCCATGTTTTAATCTAGTACTCCTTCCCATTCACTGTGGTATGGTTGGGGGGATAAGGGGAAACAACCAAAACACAATTACAATATTTAAAAAAATCCCTCACTTCCTACCATAAAGAAAAATTCAAATAACATGGGGCAAATTTAATAATCCTGAGCAGAGCCTGATAACTGAATGGAGAACACCCACCCACCAAGATGCCACCAGAAGAGTTGTTGATTATTCTCATTCTGAAAACAGAACAGTTAATATGGAAATAAAACAACAGATCCCAAATGGAAAATGGCCTACCACCAAAATGCAATTGAACTTGGGTGCCAAGGACCTGAGGCAGTAGGCCTCAATCTGTCTCTTTAATTGGGGTTTCACAGAACAATAGAACATCCGTCTTAATGTGGTCATCAGCCACTTGAAGTTTTGAAACTTAGCAACATGAATCTGTACTTCTACATGGTCGCAGATTTAATGGGTCTCCTTTTGTAGTGTGATTTTTCCCCCCTTCCTACAGACCTCCAACTAGCTTCAAAAGGAACCCCAGAGAGACTAGAGTGGGAAAGAGAAATATTATTTGAAGATGAACAAGTTTTGTTCACCAGAAGAGCACCACGGCAAATCCATACAAAATACCTGATCTATTATTTTTCTCTTTTTATACCATGAGGGTTTTATTTAATTATTCTTGTCTAGACAATTTTCAGATACCAGTGAGAGGATTCCCAAAGACTACCTGTCAAATGAAACAATTGGACTAAATTACCTCCAAGGCCCCTTCTGTTCTAACATTTTACGGTTCTAAATGAAAAGACCTTATGACAAGATGACAAAGTCACATGGTAGGAAAAGGGCCTTTCTAGCAAAGGAATTCTCCAGATAAGTGCATCAACTGTAGAAAGTAATGCTCCAGATCCTATTACAGTAACACCCAGGTTAAATTGTTATATACTAGGCGATACCCCTATCTCCTACTATATGATACCCAGCCCTTACTAGGCATTTGACCTTAACTAAAAATAATAATAACTTACATTTATATAATGCTTTATATTTTGTAAAACACTGTCCTAAGAAAATGAATGTGAGGTAGACTACCGAAATTTTACAAATGAAGAAACTGAGGCTTCAAAGGGTTAAGTCACTAAAGCACAGTCTTACCTGGTTAATAAATGGAGGACCTGGGAATGTTCTATTTCCTTGCTCAGGGAGAGTTCCACTATATCTTATTGATACAAATGGTGAAATAATGCATAGAATGCTCACTTGAATGTAATTAGGTTTGACTGAGAAGTTATTTACCAGACAGGGACTTAGCAATGCCTCTTGAAAATGAGATTGCTACCCTTTGCTTTAACCTTCATACCATAATTGTTCCTTTAGGCTATGGGTAAAATGAAACTAAGGCTCAACTACAGAGCTAAGCTTCTATTTTAGCCTGCTCACTGAAGTGTAGCCTTGGAATTGAAAGGCTCTGTAGAACACACCTAATCCAACTCCCTCATTTATAGATGATGAAACTGAAGTCATGAGGGGGTAAAGTGACTTGGCTGAGGTAATGCTGCTAAATGGCAGAGGAGTAGTTCAAGCTCAGGTTTTCTGACCAAAACTGAAGCAGCTAAGTTGCAAAATGGGTACAGCATGGGGCCTGGAGTCAGGAAGATGGATTTAAATCTTAGACACTTACTAGGTGAGTGACCCTGGGTAAGTCACTTCTCCAGACTCACTTTCCTTCATAAAAACAAATAACAACAATAATAGCATCTACCATCCAGAGTTGTTGTGAGGATAAAAGGAAGCAATATTTGCAAAGCACTTAGCAGAGTACCTGACACCCAATAAGACACTTAATAAATGCTTGTTTACTTTCTTCCAGCACTTTTTCCAACTGTATTGAATCTTTATATCTTAAGTTCAAAACTGGAAGAGACCTTGGGTTTCTTTTGGTCTAACTTCCTGTAGCAGCAAGCACCCTAACATACCCAGGATGGCTGCCAGCACAGGTTCTTAAATTTGCTTTTCTAAAGGAAAGCAACTCAAAAAGGGGCTAACCCTCTTACTTTAATCAAACATAAATCATTTACCTAGTTCAGAGGAAAAAGTCAGCACCCTGAACTTCAGAGAATACAAACAGAAGTTACAAGCAGACAAAAATACAAGGACAATAACACAATTCAACAGACAGGGCTTCTAGCCGTCTGACCATCACATACATACAGTGTTAGTTACCAGAGAGAGAAGCACTAACTCCTGAGTTTTCAAAGCTAGCGGGCCTCAATGGCTGCCCAGAGTCTCATCTGGCCAAATCATACAACTCTTCCCAAAGTGAGCCCCCAAAGCAAAACCTCACCTCAGGGTATATATAGCCTTCTTCAGGGTCAGAGAAAATCACAACCCTCCTGACTCATTGCCCAATCACAAAGTAACAAGGTGTGGGCATTCCTGAAAAACAAGCTTCCTACCACAGGCTTCATGGGGCCACATTTAGCCTATTAGGGGACAGAGTATATTTTCAAATCAGGGAAGGTCCTCAAATTCACTTAAGCCTAACAAGGGGCCAAGGGGCAGGGAGGATCTCCAAATTCCCATTCCCGTTACCCTCCTTCATTTTACCCATGAAGAATCCGAACTGCAGATGCTACACAGTTTAACAGTTGGTAGAACTGCGATTTGACTGCACATCCTCTGTCTCTGAATCCAGTACTCATTCCAGTGCACCAGACTGTCACTGTGGCATTACTGAGGAAGGTGACTGAAGTCTAAACCCTTTCTAACCTTTCTCCTGTGGCATAGTTTTAATCTCAAATTTGTTTGAAATTACATTTGGCAGGTGTTATCCTTTATAGCTTCCATTAGAATAGGATCCTTCAGGAACATAGCTATCAAGCCTTAGGGATGTTTATCTAGACAATTATGGAAAAAATAGTATGGTCTGTTTCCTAGGTTTGTTTATTTTTTTAAAAGTCTCTAATCAGGCAGGTAAGGCCCCAATAGGAAGAAACATATATCATTTGAGCATGTAAGGGATAAGATTTTGGGTTAACCCAGGCTTTGCTGTAATAATTAGATTTACCATAATCAATAAAATGTGTGAGCCAAGTTTATTGAAGTGGCTATTTCCCATTGCATAATTTCCCTAGGGGACTTTTATTTTTAATTCAAAAAGAAAAATGGAATATTTGCTGTACCAATGCCAATGAATGTGTGAGGTTAAGAAAAGCACAAGCCTTCTTGCAGAAATCAAAGAGAGGCTTAGGACAATCCCCATATTGCCCTTCTCATAGTCCCCTATTCCCATAGTTGCATGTTAAGTGTGGTATATTGCAAGAGCTGGAAATGATCATGATCTACACTGAGTAAGACTCAGTTATACACTGAGTATATTTTACTGGGGGATATTTGGTGAGTAAACTGGTAGTAGAAGGTGATCAGTTTCATCTCAAGTTTACTAGTTATTACTAGTATTACTAGTTATTTATTAATATTAGTTGACACACATTTATTAAGTGCCTACTATTTGCAAGGCACTCTGCAAAAAGCACTGGGGATACAAAGAAAGGTAAAAATACTTCCCACTCTCTACGAGTTCACATTCTAATGGGAGAGACAATATGTAAACAATTATGCACAAACAAGATACACACACAATAAATGGGAGGTAATCAACACATTTTCTCTTGGAGCACACACTTACAGTGTCAAACAAGAAATTGCAGTTTAAAAAAATCAGTGACTTATGGAATAGTACAATTATCAGTCCAATGACTTTGTTATATCTGTGTTGATTATATATAGTGTGAGGAGTCATACTATATAGAGGGCCTCAATGGCTGCCCAGAGTCTCATCTGGCCACATCACACAACTCTTTCCAAAGTGAGCCCCCAAAGCAAAACCTCACCTCAGGGTATATATAGCCTTCTCCAGGGTCAGAGAACATCACAACCCTCCTGACCCACTGCCCAATGACTAGGGCCTGAGAAATTAGATGGGAAAACTAAGTCCTGAGTTGAACCCTAATAGGGATAGGGCTAGAGAATTAATCTATGGTTTCAAGGATATAGGAAATAACTACAAATGCAAATTGACTCCTCTGTAACTTAATAGTTATCCTAGACTTGTCCAGGATCACATAAGAGGCAAAATTGGGGCACAGGTCTTTCACAATAAAATTGGCATTTATATAGAACTTTATGGTTAATAAGCGCTTTATATCTCTTATCTAATTGAATATATAATAGCTCCGAGACGTAGGTAGTACAGATGTTGCCTGTTTTCCTATGTATAAGGGTCCTGGGCAATAGAAAAGCTCAGTGACTTCCTGAAAGTTAGACAGCTAGGAAATGGAAAATCCAAGGCTAGAATTCAAGTGTTTTAATTTCAGGGCCAATATTCTTAATGACTTCCTTCAAAAGAAGGCATTAGATATATTGCCTGACCTTAAAGCACTGACAGCACAAGTTGCTTCTGGAATTTGGCTTCATATTTGACTGCATGAGCATTTGAGAATGTATATACATAGGCTTACTGTGATGTGAATCAGAGACAGTTGTGCAAATTACTTGTGATATGGGGGAGAGGAAACTGCACAATGAGAGCCCCATGCTCAAAGTATGCTACCATACCACATGGGGAGGCTTGGCGAGCCTCCTTTAAGAGGTATGTAATGTCACATAAGGAAGACCCTTGTCCCCACTTCAAAGTATGCATAAATATGACCAGTTCTGTTCCTCTAACTACATGGTAAAGAAACAGATTGCCTGTCAAGCTAACTAGAAGAGTATGTGAAAACTTGCTTTGGGGGCATCTCAGTCCTTTTTCCTTCCCTGGTATCCAGTGAGAAGGATGAATAGCAATGGGTCTTTGGGTGGCATTATTGTTGTTGAGAGGTAGTACCGATGTTGAGATGAAGCTGTGAATGAATTCATGGCCTTGACATTGCTACTGCCCCTGTTGTGACTTTTCTTTCCTGCGTTGTATGAAGGAATATTAGAGATGGGTGAAGTTGTGGCTTTTTGGGTTTTGAAATGCTGGGAGAGCTCTAGAGTCCAGGCCAGAGTTTATCCACAGAAACTGGTTTTGTCAGCGTAGCCTAGGATCTAGCCCAACAATAAATTGACCCAACATACAAAATGCCAGGTCTTCCATATGAAGGATCACCTTCATCGGCCATGCTGCATGCAAAAATGAACTTGGTGGGGTAAATATTTTATAGCTAATGCTTCAAAACTGAGCCTTCTTTCCTCAGGAAGCAAGGTGATGCAGAGGAGGTGTAGCCCAAGTTGGTGAAAGGAGGAAAAAAATATATTTGTATTTTTGTTGTATCTTATCAGTAAATTTTCCAGAGTGAAGGGCCAGAAGATACTAAGTTATCAAACCAGGGACTGAGAGATCTTACAAAAATATGAATATTGGAAGCCAAAAGTGAAAATAAGATCCAATCATAAATTGGGCAAGTTTAAATATATGTGGGATTCAGAATGATAGCTGTGTAGCACCCTTCTTCCTCTTTGGTTCTCCCTCTGGTGTGGAATGGCAAAGCTCTGGAAGCTCCATGAAGAGTAAGGAAAAAAAATGCAGGTGATCAGACCTGGTAGCAAGGAAGAGAGTTGTGATGGGACCATGACAAGGATATTATATACTTTTCAGCTAGCAGAAAATTGAATTGAAAGTCTCAAGGTTAGACATACAGGTATAGCATGGTGGTAGCAAGCTTTTCATTGACCAGAACTGTCATTGAGTTCATTTGCCCTGCTCCTTGAGCAATAAGCTTATTATAGTGAAAAGCAGTTAGAAATCCCTACCCAAGATAGTTTGCTGAATATAAAAGCTCCTGATGTAAGGCCTGTAGCCAATCCTAAATTTATACTACATGCTATGATTTCTGGGGCCAGAGCCTCTGAATCTTTAATAATTGTCTACAAAGGATAGCTTGAGTTGAACATCATTTGGGAATGATGTTTTATGGTCTACATTTCTTTACTTATTCATAGGAGAAGATATAGGTGATGAAACCAATCAATGAGTTCCTTTCCAGAACCACTGAATACAAAGCAGCCTGTGACTAGGTTTGGGAATAGAACTGCCTTGGTGTAAGAGAAGCACACACAATTCAGATTCTTTGATATGTGCTAATTTCTTTATTTTCATGACAAGGGCAAAAACTACATGCAGTTGATCATGATTTGTCTTGGTTTTGTGGGGATCAATTTCATTATGCTGAGGCCATGTACCTAGGGCTTTGTCAAATAAAGCAGTTTCAAAGAGGAATAAAGCTTAGTATGGGAACTCTGCTGATTATATTTTGGAAAATTCACACCATCCATATTCCTTGGACAGATGAGATGGCAAAGCCTCCAAAGAAAGGCAGAGCTGAAGGATAGAAGGTTGTTCACTGAGAAGCAAAGAGAAGTTAGTACTTGTCTAGGACTGAGGGTCATCACAGTGGAATTCTATAACCATCAGAGTAAGCAACCAGCTGCCAGAGTCTGATCCTTCCTACTAAATCTGATCAGTTTAGTGGCTAGCAATTAGACCTAGTAGTTAAAGGTAACTAGGACATTTTGCTTTAGGAAAATCTTGGAATAGGGAGACATGTTTCTGATCAATATGTGGACAGCTTTTCTCATCTTTAGGCCCATTAGACATGGAGTGCACTGTCTGAAGAATAAATTATGCATTACTGGATATTTTCATATGGACTTGTAGAAGGGGTATGTGCTTTAGATAAGGGTTGAACTAGATAACCTCTGAGATCCCTTCTAATTCTTAAATTTAAGAATATTAATAAAGTACCATCTATATCACTGGAGGGAACATTCAGATCTATGAGATCACAATTTATTATTGGATAATAAAAGCAAGAGTTTTGATTAAAAAATGTTGGTTATTACTGTGGGTATAAAGAAAGCATCTTTTTACAGAAGTTAAGAATATGATGACTCAGGCTAATATAGCTTTGTGACACACCCTTAAGAAATCAAGGCATCATTGACATTTCATTGCTTGACTAACATTCTGCTATCTAGTTTTAATTCAACTTTAAAATCTAGATTATTTCTTATAGCCCTTGCAGTGTTGTTATTAGCAAATTTCCTCACTATCTCTAGTTGCCCAGTACTCATCAGAGCCCAAGTATGACGAAGGGGAAAATTGTCTGCAAAAATGTCACTTAATATGGTCATATTATCAACAACATATGTTCCTAAAAACAAAAACCAAGAAGTCTGGTAAATTGATTATTTTTTGTGAATATGAATCAGTATCTTTAAATAAGGTCTCATGGAAATGTGACTAACATTATCCATAATTTGTCAGGAGCAAAATCACTCATTCTCTAAAAATTCTAAGAGTTGATAGTTTGAAATTGTAGCTTTCCCAAGTTCATCATTCATATAAGGGCAATGAAAACAAATAAATTGTTGACATCACGTTTTATAGGTATAATGACACATTTTATTTACTTTTTAGAAATTACATTTGTAAGATGGAACAACATGTCTTGGCAATTTGGGTGTTAGTTATGTCTGAAACACAGTTATTGGCATGTATTAAGTACTTAATAAATGCTTGTCGACTGACTATAAACTTATTACAAGTCCATTTCAAATCCTGGGTGGTTCAAGTTTGTATACTTCTACCAGATATATGGTATCCTATTTCTAGGAATAAAGGCATAATGAAGGTTCCAGAAGGGAAAAAAAAGATACTTGGGCATGAAATAGCTCTTACAAAATAATATTTTGATGAATTGAGTGTAAATGAATTAGAAACATACTGATTGAATTTCCCATCAAGTACTTAGTGGATTACACATTAAGGGAAAAGGTCCTTGGCTAGAGGGCTTTTTTTTTCCTTTCCTAAGCCAGAATTTGTAGAATTATTTCAAGCCTTCAAAGCTCCCTCCTCTCTTCTTAGGTTTCTTTGTGTAAAAATAGAAATAGAGTTGGGGTCAAATTGCCCTTTGAATATCTTTGACCTAACATACCAAAACACTCCATTAAGATGATAATTTAGCAACAACATAATGTTATTCATTCATATTTTTATTTTGATCTTCTTAAAATAGCTCTTTGACATAGAAATGGGGTGAGTATTATACAGAATCTAAGAACTGGAAGGACCTCAGAGGCCATCTAATTCAACTGGCATCTGAACCATAACCCTTCTTACAACATACACAGCAAGAAATCGTAAGCTGCAGATCTCCAGTAAGTAGGCAGCCTTTCTCTCTCATAAGGCAGTCCCTTCCACTTTTGACTACTTCTAAGTCTAAGCAATATTCCCCCCTTACATCAAACCTAAACACAGCTCTACAAAATATATCCATCAGTCCTAAGTCTGCCTTTTGGAGATATTTTCAGATTAGTTACTACATTATATAACTTTTAAGTTTTTAACAAAAAAAATTATCTAAAATTAAAACAATGGCTTAGGATCAGAATTAAGTAGAATAAGGATGACCATCAGCTCCATAAACTATGTATGAAGGGCCTTAGGATTGTTGCTTACACCTACGATAAAAGTCATCAAATCCTTCTTCTCTAAGATTTACTTAAATCGACTCTGTATATATCTTGCATGTGTCTATTTATTCATATGTTTACATTAGAATATAAGCTCCTTGAGGTCAATGTTTCCTTAAAACTTTCCTTCGTATCTCTCAGACATGGGACATGGCCTAAAACATGTTGTTCCGTTATTTAGTCATGTCTGAGTCTTTGTGATCCCATTTGGGGTTTTCTTGGCAAAGATACTGGAGTGGTTTGCCATTCTTCTCCAGCTCATTTTATAGAGGAAGAAACTGAGGCAAACAAGGTTTAAGTGACTTACCCAGAGTCATAAAACTAGAAAGTATCTGAGGACTGATTTAAACCCAAGTCATCTTGACTTTAGACCCAGTGCTCTATCCACTGTACCACCTAGCCACAGCCCTTAACAAATGCTTGTTGAATGACTAATTTCATTTAATTGGACAGCTCTTTCCAGACAATCATAATACTGATAGAATGGAATACTTGTATCCCTTACACAATAGTCCATCTATCTCCTGGATGCTTTTGCACAGCCTGGTCCCTGAACCCAGAATAATCTGATTTCTTGCTGCCTCCTATGGGAATCCATAGGCTCCTTCAAGTCTCAACTCGGGTTCTACTTCCTCCTATATGAGTCCTTTCATGATCCTGCCTAGTTGGTAGCACTCTCATATCTGGAAAGTACTTTATGGTTGTTTTGTATATATTTTGTATTTGTTCATCCGTGAATGCCTTGATTCTCCAAGTAAGATGTTAAACTCCTTGAACGCAGAAACAGTTCTGTTTTTGAGCATCTAAGCAGAGTGCTTTTCTTTTAATAAGTACTTTATAATTGCTTGTTGAATATAATTTGATTGAATTTAACAATGAGTGATTTTGAGATGAAGACTATGAAAATTATATTACCTTTACTTATTAACACTTTTTAATTAAACTAAATAGGAATCTTGAAACTTTCCACATTTCATGATGTACTGTAGTTAATGTGAAGCCATGTGAACACTGGAAGTATTATAAAGAAATTTTCTTAAGTCCCTTTTAGTTTTCTATGAGGGAAATTTGGAACAATACCTTATTTTCCTTTTCTTCCAAACCTAAAGCCATCTGTGATCCAAAAGTCATTTTTTTTCCTCTTTGTCTTTTTTTTTTTTTTTTAGCCATTTGAGATAGTGCAAATATTCTTTAGAATAGGAGTTCATAACTCTGTGTGTGTGTGTGTGTGTGTGTATTGTAAAAAGGACACCCTTGGCAGTCTGGTTAAGCCTATGAAGTCCTTTTCAGAATGGCTTTTTTTTTTAATGCACAAAATAAAAGAGCAGAAAACAATTTTATTAAAATAGAAATTAAATATTTTTCTCTTTTAAGTTCATCCATGCCCTGAGACCTGTTCATGGAGAAGAACTCTTACTTTAAAGGATGTAACAATCATCTAAATTTGTGCTTTTTGTCTTCTAATGATATATTAATAAGATTTCTATAATGACACATTGACAATGTTGAAATGAATGTTGTCGAACAAATTAAAGTGATAATCTAGGGAACTGCCATTGAAGATCATGCAAAGGGCAATGAATAAAGAATGGTGGGTTTGACCAGACTCATTAAAAACAAGAGAGTACAAAGGAGAAACAATGTAATGGTTCTCATCAAAGGAATGTATGAGCCAAAAAGATGTACTGGTGATTTGGAAAGGATAAGTGATAATTGGTGGAAAAAACTATGTGGTCCAGTGTCATCCTTTCAATGGCAAGAGAGAGTCAGAAAAGATCCCAGCATTTTGGGTGGCCCTGCTGTGATAAATTTGTAGAAGGATATGAACAAAGACAACATAGAATGGGTAGTCATGCAGTGTTTGAAATCACCATCAATGATATTAAATGTACATATATGTATATATATATATATATATATATGTATATATTTTAGTTTTTGACACTTTGAAGACAGCCTAAAAGGGCCAAGGTATAATAATAAGTCTGTCATTTTCAATTTTATTGCTACTCAATCACTATTTCATTTACTTAATAACTTAAAGCAGGTTACATAGTAAGCTGGCAAACAAATTCTGATGCAATTCCCTGTATTCCTTGGGAAGGTCAAAAGAACTGTAGTCCTATAAAATCCTCTGAAGTCAGAGGTTCAGAATAGTCAGCTGTAATCCTTTCTGGTAAATTTGCAAACAAATTCTATTTCCTATATGAGAAGAAAGATTACCTCTCTGATTAAAAGTGAAAGCAAGGTTATGCAACCCCCTGTGATTAGTTCACTCTCAGAGATAAATGCCAGTTATTTTGTGTTTGAGTGACTGGGTACATTTTTAAGGGACCTCATGATTTGCAGAGTTGCTTCCTAAAAAGCTGTTTAATTTGCTTAAGTGATTAAGTTTAATTGGGATGGCTATATGGCCCAGAGATAAGGAGATATGATTGTTTCCTAGGCCTTGGTTTGTAATTTTGAGGTTTAAACCTTCAGTGAGTACTTGAATGTATCGGTGATTATAATTGTAGCTCACAACCTGAAGAGTTGAAAAGTTCTGAGGAACAATTCATTCATTGTCTTGTTCACATCTGAGTTAATGTTTTCTTCTTGGATTAGTCTGTACCACGATGTTCCTTTGCTCCTTGCCCCAAGATAGCAATGCCAATTTCCCTCTGTTTACTTGGAAGCTCTTGGAGCTGATGTATGGGTGCTAGCCACAAATTAATGGAATTCTTTCCAGATGCAATGTCTTCAGATATTCAAACAATAAGCCAAAAAACACTGAGCTGTTTTGGCTATTTTTTCTCTTAACTATGTGCTTTTTTCAGAGATGATGTAAACACAATTACTGGATACAAGGGCCATAACATTTAAGACATTTCAGAGACAGGGATGAGGTTGTTGTTGAAGGTAGGAGGTCAAAAAAATAAAAGCAAAACCAAAACAAAATTCTTAACCTGAAACCATGGAACATAGCATCCCAGGAAGGAAATTTAAAAAAGAAAAAAAATGCATGAAAACAAATGGAGCTAAAACTAAAAATGGGGCTGGGAATGTTGGCACATAGTTGTAATCCTTGTTACTGGGGATGCTGAGGCTGGTGAATCACTAGAGCTCAGGAGTGTTAAGAGGTAGTATACTAAGCTAATCATGTATCCTAAGTATGGCACCAATACATTGAGTCCTTGAGAAGTAGGGATGAGCACATTAAGCTCCCTACAGAGGGGTGAACTGGCCCAGGACAGAAATGGAACAGGTCAAAGCTACTATGCCAATTAGTTGTGGGATCAGCCTGTGAGTGGCCACTGCACTTTCAGCCTAGGAATGTTAGGGAGATCAAAAAGGTAATAAAAATAAAACAAAAATCCCTAAATGAAGGAAGAGGGCAGGATGTGAATTCTGGAATCCACATTCTTTTTTTTCCCCTATCATAGTTTTTTTTAAATAGTACTTTTTCCCCCCAATTATATGTAAAGAAAGTTTTCACCATTACCTTTTATAAGATTGTGAGTTTCAAACTTTTTTCTCCCTCTCTCCCTGCCCTTCCCTTCCCCAAGGTGGCAAGCATTCTGATATAGCTTATTCTGTCATAGTTATCAATGTAATTTTAGCTTTGTCATTCAGCTAGCCTTTACAAACAGAATATAAAATGTATTAAACACTGATGGACTACTTCAGATGGAGAATATGTTTGTCAACATCAACAGCATCTTGGGACATCAAAGTATTCAACCAGTTTTCTCTAAAATGTGTGGCAATGAGAAATGGAATATCCAACTGTCAACCTAGATCATTTTGCATTATAAAGACTAAAGCTTGATTAAATAGTGGAAAGCTGCTCTGAACTCACTGGATATTTACCTGTGAAAATGGCTTATAGTGACCAGTTGGTTCTGAAATATTGATGATCTTGAAGTAGTCTAGAATTGATGTACTAAAAATGACTATTCAGTTTACACATAGACTTTTTTTTTCCTTTATCTAAACCTGTAATCTGAATTTCAGACTGGGTGGCAAGGACTGAGTTTCTTTCTGCTATTGGAAAGAGTCATAAAAATATAGACAGAATTCTAAAGTTACTCAAAAGTAAGAATTACTGGTATGGCTAGGTGGTGCAGTGAGTAGAGCACCAGCCCTGGAGTCAGGAGGACCTGAGTTCAAATATGGCCTTAGACACTTAACACTTACTAGCTGTGTGACCTTGGGCAAGTCACTTAACCCCAATTGCCCTGCCTTCCCCCTCCAAAAAGAAAAAATAAAAGTAAAAGTAAAAATTGCACTGCCCCTTATATACCCATATCTTCTGGGATTTTGCTTTGATGCTCCTATTCCTTAAAAATAACCTTCCTTCCTAAAAATGTCACATGACTATGGGTTCTGTTCTCCCAGAAGAATGATTGTAATAAATAAAAAGTTCCATTAAAACATTTGATGGATCCTCATATAGGAAGGACATCGATCCATGCATAAGTGTAATAGAAAGACTAGGTCTCTAGCAATTATTATTATTTTTTATTTTTATTTTGCTTTTTGGAGGGCAATTGGGGTTAAGTGACTTGTCCAAAGTCACACAGCTGGCAAATGTATCAAGTGTCTGAGGCTGGATTTGAACTCAGGTCCTCCTGACTCCAGGGCCAGCACTCTATTCACTGTGCCACCTAGCCACCCTCTCTAGCAATTTTTAGCATGTTGATACAACTCAGTATATATTTCATAAAATCAAAGACTTTTAGACCTGGAGGAAGTCTTGGACATCAACTGATCAAGTCTTACAGAATCAAAATATTTTAGAGATGGATGGGGCCATGGTGGCCATTTACTCTAATATATACATAAAATAAATTCCCACTACAACATGCATGATTATCTCCAATGAGAGGGAGTTCAGACAGCCTATTTCACTTTTGTACAGCTCTATAGTTAGGCAGTGAGATGGCTCAGTGGATAAGATGCTGAGCCAGACATCAGGAAGACGTGTTCAAATCTAGCCTCAGATACTCACTAGCTGTGAGGAAGTCACTTATCCTTTGTTTTAATCCACTGGAGAAGGAAAGGACAAACCACTGTAAAATCTTTGCCAAGAAAACCCCATCTGGGGTTGCAAAGATTCAGATACTACTAAACAACAACAGTAGTTAGGAACTTATTCTTGACATCAAGCCTGATTTCTTTGCAATTTCTACCCAGTGTTTCTGGTTTTTCTTTCTGGAACCTTCAAATAATTGAGGACGGTATGAGGTACCCTCCCGAATTATTTCTTCTCCAATCTAAACTGGAGATAAAGTTGCTTTTTGAGGCCCTTCACCATTCTGGTTGCCCTCCTTTGGACATCTGTCCATTTATCAGTGTTCATCATAATCTGTGGAGCCCAGAACTGAACAAAATTCTCCAAATAAGATCTGATGAGGACAGAAAAAAGTCAGAGTATCACATCCCTGTTCTTGGAATGGAAACCCCTTTTAATGCAATCTAAGATCTCAGTAACTTTTTTGGTTGTCACGTATATTGGCTCATTTTCAGCTTGTAGTTCACTAAAACCCCCACATTGTTTTTAGCTGATATATCGGAATTAGGAAATTTATTTTTTTTTTTTGCCCAAATATATGACTTTACATTTTTCTCTACTAAATCCTCTTATTAGTTGAACCCAGCACTCTAGGCTGCCAAGAAGTTTTTGGATCCCAACTCTGTCATCCAGTGTGTTAGCTACATAATTGTGATTTTTGATGTGCCTTAAGTAACATCCATGAGATGTAGTTATAAAGGTATTCTTTGTATTTGGTCTTTTACATTGCTAATTTCAAGAGTCATCACAGCTTAAAGGGACCTCAGAGTTCACCTCATGCTACTTTTTCATTTTATGGATGAGGAAACATAGGCCCTGAAAGGTTGAGTGGGTTGTCCCAAGTCACAAAGGTAATGAAGATAGAATTCAAGGATTTAATTTCACATCCAGGGGATTTTCCAAAGTACCATACTGCTTTCCATGTCATTTTGGGGTAATGCACAGGATATTCCTCTTTCAAATGAGCTGGGCTATGGACTCTTAACAGAAGTATCATTTACTTCTCATACAGTGTGCCATAGAACCCAGCTATGTTAGGATCAAAGAAAAACTATCACTATTGTCATTTTCTGTTGATGGTTCTGGATAGAATGAGACACTAGACTTTCTTTTGACAATGCTGTCAGCCTCTCATATTTAGACACCCTCACTACTATACTGTTTTGGGGCAGCTAGATTCTCTGCTATGAAGGGAAGGACTGTAACATCTAACAACAAAACCAACTTCTGTATTATTTTTTCAAAATATATCATGTTTTTTCCATTTGGTTTTGGATAATTATGAGGTAAACTTATGTCCCAAAGTGCTCATTTCTATTGATTTTAGGAACAATAACTTTTAGAATGAACTTCCATTTTGCGTGTCCAGATCTTGCCTTAAAAGGTTGATCTAACATATATGGAATGACTGATGGTATATCCCTTTCTGACCAAGAATCCATTCTGAGTTAAATAATATAGTTAGTGGCCAAAACACGATGGCACTTGGTATGATCACAAACTATGTCCTGTGGTTCTCTATTGATTCTTGAACAACATTCAAACTCCTTAGCCTGGAATTTAAATGACTCCACAATCTGGCTCCCTCCTACATTTTAGGCTCATTTTACCTTATTCCCCTTCACGAACTCTTATGTTCTGACTGCATTTTAGCCTACTCAACATTCTTTACTCATTTAATGTGCATTAGCAAAAAAATTTCTACCATGCCTGGGAGATATCCCCTCTTTCCTATTGCCCCTTAGAATCTTCCTTGCAAGGCTCAGTTCAGGGGCCACCCCCTACATGGTGCCTTATGTCCTGGTTTGTTCTCAGATTCTCAGAAGGCATGAACTCAAGGATCTCCATTATTATGTTTGCCCTGCTCTGAACATGCTTTAGCTTATTCAACATCTTTTGAAAAATGATCTACACTGAACAATGCACTATGGATATGTTCTGGTTAGGAGGGAGTATATCAAGACTATAATGTCATTACTGGAAATTTATCATGTTAGAGGCAGTTATTCTTGAGTCAGTATACAGGCAAAATTAGATTATGTTCTCATCAGAGCTAAGATCACAATTTATAATATACAAAAAGGAAGAGTAATAATGTGAATAATGACATGACATACAATTAATACGGAATTTTAAACAGTATTGAAAATGAAAAACAAATGGGGAATGGACAAGAAAAATGACATTGTTACCAACTGTAATAATTTCCTCCAGAAGTTAAACCAATAAAAATTAATTGCTGAAGTAAGGAGAGCAAAAGAGTTAAAAAAAACTGCCTTAATCATCAAACATTCAACTTACTTACTAAATGAAGAGATGAATGCCAAAGGCAATATCAGGTTAGGTTATAAACCCATTTTAAAAATCTTATGATGAAGAATGATAGGATGACTTACTAGTTTAATTCCATAAAGCAGAAAGAAGGAGGTAGGGAGGGTAAAACCAGTAAAAAAAGAAAGTTTGGCAAGATATGGATCTAAGTGAAATCATAACTGGTACAAAGGGCAGCTAGGTAGTGCAGTAGATAGAGCACTGGGCTTTACTCAGGAAGACTCAACTTGGTGAGTTCAAATCCAGCCTCAGATATTTGCTAGTTAACTCTGTTTGCCTCAGTTTTCTCATCTGTAAAATGAGCTAGAGAAAGAAATAGCAAATTGTTTCAGTATCTCTGCCAAGAAAACCACAAATAGGCTCAGAGTCGAACATGACAGGAAAATGACTGAACAACAACATTGACAGTTTCATTACAAGGGTATTCAAAGATGAAAAGAGAGATAGAACTACACAGACAGAAGGGGGGAAAGGGCTTGTGTTTTACACTCTAGGCAAAGGGAGGAAGTCACTGAGTATTTTTTTTTTTTAGCAGGGAAGCTACTTTTCATCAGAAAATGTCAATAGCAGTAGGGTGAAGGATGGATTGCAGAGGCGAGAAACTAGAGGAAGGTAGATAAATTAAAAGGCTAATACTGTAGTCTGGGAAGCTAGGTAGCATGGTGGATAGAGTGCCAGGTCTAAAATCAGGAAGACTTGAGTTCAGATTTGGCCTCAGATGCTTACTAGCTGTGTGACCCTGGGTGAGTCACTTCACTCTGCCTCAGTTTCCTTATCTATAAAGTGAACTGGAAAAGGAAATGATAAACCATTCCAGTATCTTCACTCAAAACATCTAAAAGGGGGGTCATCGAGAGTTGAGCATAAATGAAATGACTGGATAACCATAATAACAACAATATTGTGGTGTAGGAAAGGCTGAATGCAGAGCCTGAACTAAGGTGGTGGAAATGGGTGGTACAAAGGAAGAGACAGATTATCAAGTTATCAAGAAAACTTTATAACTGAAAGGATTGGGCAGGAGTGTGGTGTAGGAAAGAATAGTCAGGATAAGGGAAATTTCATGCTTCCTTTATTAGAACTGTAATGTCATCAGCAGAAGTTGGGAAGTAAGGAAAAGAGGTAGGCTTGAGAAATAAGATGATTTAAGTGATTATATATGTATACATTCATATATGCATATCTATAGGTATGTATAATACATGCATGTATGCATGTATGTCCAGATACACACATATACATGCATATATATATTGTGTATGTGTGTGCATATGTATGTATATTGGAAGTGTTGGTTACATATCCAGGTAGAAATATTCAGCAGGAAGCTGCAAATGCAGAACTGTAGCTTTAGCCTTGTGCTGTAGGTAAGGACTTAGGAGACATCTATACAGATTGATGGGAGACTACAGAATCACCACAAGTAGAGAACCGTGGAACTAGGCCTTAACACTAGCCAGTGTTTTTGTCTATTATAGTTCTCTTTTAAAGACTTGCTTCTCTTTTTCTTAGGATTCTGCTCTAGACATGACTTTTGGCCTACTTCCCTCCCCTCCCCCGCCATTACTGAATTACTAAGCCTGTCCTATCCTCCTACCCTCACCTGGTCTGTATTTCCTTTTGCCACTCAAATTGACTTTTGAAAAACCCTTTTAAGGAACATCTTAGAAAGCACTATAAGTGTCCTAAGGATACTTGGATTGAAGTTATAAAGTTATAAAGCTCTCTATTGAAAAAAAATTATCACTGATTACTCCTCCAGAGGGAAAAAAAAGCAGAAAAATAAGATAACTGTACAAAAAATGTTCCCTAGGTACAAACAAGAATTTATAGGTGATAGTGTGGTGTGTTGTTATATAACCTGGGCTGGTCTGGGCATGCCCAATTTAACTAATGGTGGCACAGTTGAGGGGCCTTTAGAACCCAGTGTCAGTGCAAAGGTGACACCAGATCCCAAATTCCTCTAGGGGTAGCTCTATGTGGCTTGGGAAATTCAGTGTGGACCAGGTTTCTGTTACAGATAGAAGCCGACTTTCTTTGCTCTTTCTTCTTCTCCTTGTGGATTAAGAAAGGTGCTTGATATGCAGTGGATAGAGCACTTGCCTAGAGTTAGGAAGAACTGAGTTCAAATTTGGCCTCAGACTCTTAGTAGCTGTGTGACCCTAGGCAATTCACTAACCCTGTTTGCCTCAATTTCCTTATCTGTAAAATGAGGTAGAGAAGAAAATGGCAAACCACTTCAATATCTTTGCTGAGAAAACCCTAAATGTGGTCACAAAGAGTCAGATGCAACTGAAAATGACTAAACAACAGGAAAGTAGAATCTGGTAAGCTTTTTAAAATGTTTCCACTTTTGTTGACTGACTTAGTAAACTCTGTGAAATATTCTTTATTATGTGGATCTTCATGAATTTACATTGGGAGATAATTGTGATTTTCATATCTACAGGTCATATTACCTATGATAATGTAACACTGGCTATTTGGAGACTATTAAATGGCATTAGGGCAGTAAATGAAAGAACTTTGCTTATGCCTCCTCAGAGTTCATAGAGAACTGGTCTGAATATGGGATGAAGACTGTTAAAAAAAATTTGTCTATTTGTCAGGGATGGCAAATTTTGAACAGGAGGAAATATGTAACCTGGGAAAATCTGGGCATGCCCAGTTCAACTAATGAAGGTGCCCATTGGAGTGGGTTTTGGAGCATTTCTAGATTATCTAAAATGGAAGGCTCTCCATCCCCTGCCTTTGGCTAGGGGTACCCTCCTTTGCTTGACTGTCTGCATCTTTTAAAACTAACAAGAACTTTTGGTTTCATTCTTCTTTCACCCTCTTTCTACTGTTCTCTTATTGGCTCTATATCCAGAGGGTGAAGATCCCAGTTCACCCACAGTGAAGATCCCATGAACTGGTGAGAAGAAAGGATTTTGTTTCACCTTTCTGCTTTCTTTTACCCTAGCTCTGATTAATGGGAGTATTTGTTTTTTGTGTTCTTTGTTCTCTTTAGTTTTACTTACCCAAGGTGATTCCTCTAGGATCCAGGAGTTTGAGTCATGGTGACCTTCGAGCCAGACTTACAGGTGGGATGATACATTTAGCCAGCCCACAAAGAATGGAAGCTTGGAGAAGCCGGGGTACCTGTGACTTGAGCCCAAGGGGGATTTTGGACATGGAGCTGGGACTATGCTCTATGGAAAATGAGCAAAGTTATGAAACTAATCCCCTTCCCTTCCCTAGAGATGGGATCAATTGGTATAAAGGCAGAAGGATTATGCCTCCCATATTTTGGGGGATTAAATTTGTATATTTGTGATTTATACCTTCTGAATTAAATATTCACTTGTGAAAGTTAATGTAACTATCAGTGGTTAAATGGAACTAGGGACACTCCCTACACTTGGGGGAACACTATCAGTTGGGGCTAGGGTCATTGGCGGAGAGCCCAGACACTTCAAGCCCCCTTAAAGGTACCAGAGAACATATATATATGCAATATAACCTACCCGGCCTTCAGGCAGTAATGTAGGACGAGGTAGTCACTTTGTTACAGGTATAAGTACTATATTTGGGATCAAGGAAACCTATGCTTTATTCCTGGCTCTCACACTTTGGACAAGTTACATAACCATCTAGCAAGTCCTGGTTTCCTCATATGTAAAATGAGAATAATAATAATTGTATTATCTGTTTGGCAGTGCTGTAGGGAAAATGCTTTCTAAACCTCAGCACACTATATAAATGTGAAGCAGTAATAACATTAATAATAATATTAACAACAACGGCAACAATAATGACAGGTTTGAAGGCCAATTGGATCATTTCCCACTTCTTATTAGCAGTCTACAGAACCCTGAAGGCACTATGAACTCCCTTCTTCTCAAAAATATTACTGATTCCCTGGAGAAAAAAGAAAGGAATAGAAGTTGCTGTAGGTTTGTAGTACATTAGTGCTAGAAGATCCTGTATTTTTCACATGCTAAATTTTCCCACCTAGAAGAGAATCTTTCCTGTTCTTATAAGTCACCAGAATTTAGTGCAGGTAAATTTCACAAGCATTTGTGAATGCCTACTAGTACATAGCATTGTGTAAGGTGTTGGGGACCTGAAGATTAAAAGGAGAAGATTCCTTGACCTCAGTGCACTTGCATTCTGTGGTGAAAGGTTTCTATAGCTTTACATTTTTATTAGTTTCCATATTTAATAATAAATACTGCCAGAATTCTGCCCCCCCCCCCCATTTCTATGCCACATAGCAAGCTCATTTCTTTTTATTCTTCTTTGCTCTGGGGAAATAGAAAATAGCTGGTACCTTTTTCATGAAGTCTTTACCATTATCATTACAATAATAACTTAGATCTTTGCTTTGATATGTTTTCATATATTCATCACAATTACTTCACCAGAGGAAATAAAATGTATATAATAATTAAAATATTATAGTAAATTAAGTGAAACATTTATTAAGCACTTATTATGTGCCAGGCCCATTAAATAACATTACTT
>CM053585.1:139453796-139471457 GCA_028646515.1 Pseudochirops corinnae
GAGCTAGGATTAAAACCAAGAATCACCTACCCAACAAAACTGAGTATAATGTTTCAGGGGAAAATATGGTCATTCAATGAAAGAGAGGGCTTTCAAGCATTCTTGATGAAAAAACCAGAGTTGAATAGAAAATTTGACATTCAAATACAAGAAGCAGGAGAAGCATGAGAAAGTAAATAGGGAAAAGAAGTCATAAGGAACTTATCAAAGTTGAACTATTAACATGCCTACATGGAAAAATGATAATTTTAACTTATGAAACTTTTCTCAGTAGGAGGATAGTTGAAGGGAATATAAATCTATGTGCATGTGTACATATACATATATGTGTATGTATATATATATGTATATATGTATATGTATGCATATATATGTCTATATAGGAGGGTATATGTACAAATGAATACATATATGAGTGTGTGTATATATGTGTACAAGTACACATATACAGAGAGCACAGTATCAATTAAATAGGAAGGGATGATATTTTAAAAATAAAATTAAGAGGTGAGAGAGGGATATAATGAAAGGGAATAGGGAAAGACAAAATAGGGTAAATTATCTCATAAAGAAGAGGCAAGGGAAAACTGTTACAATGGAGGAGAAGAACAGGAAGGCAAAAGGGAATGGGTCAACCTTACTCTCATTAAATTTGGCTTAAGGAGGGAATAACATACAAACTAAATGGAGTATGTTACCCTACAGGAAAGTAGGGGAGAAGAGGGCAAGAGGAGGGTGATAGAAGGGGGGTGCAGATTGGGGGGAAGGGTAGTTGGAAGCATATACTTTTGAAAAGGGAGAGAGTCAAAGCAGAAAACAGAACAAATGGGGGTCGGGATAGGATGGAGGGAAATATAGTCAGTCTTTCCACTATGGAAATGTTCTGCGTAACTACACATATGCAACCTATATTGAATTGCTTATCTTCCCAGTAAGCGTGAGTGATGAGGGAAGAAGGGAAAGAATCTGGAATTCAAAGTTGTAAAATCAAATGTTTAAAAAAATTATTATTATTATTATTTTACATGCAACTGGGAAATAAGATATACAGGCCCTGGAGTATGGAGATCCATCTTGCCCTACTGGAAAGTCAGAGGGGGATGGGGGAGGATATAAGAGAGTTCAGATTGGGGGAGGGGTATCCCAAGGGATCGCTGTTTTGGAGTGATAGGTAGGGGGAAGAGAGGGAGAAAATTTGTAACTCAAAATCTTGTGGAAATGAATATTGTAAACTAAAAATAAACATTAATTTTATTTTTTTTAAAAGCATACAGGTTTTAGAATTGTTCAATCACATGGAAGAATTGATCATTCCAAAAAACTTCATCTTCCAACCACAGACCCTTAAGTGCATATCAGTTCCTGATGAAATCACAATTGTCATCTTAAAGCAGCAGAATTTAGGAGTGCAATTTCTATTGTTTAGTGGAATTCCAAGCAGACATATTAAAAAATTCTTGGGAGTAAGTGCAGAAGTAATTTATTCAGAAATTACAATTTGCAGATTTTTTTTTTCTTTAAGCTGTGATATCAAGCATTTAACACACATGGAAAACACATTGTCGTTGAGTATTTTTATAAGGAATTAGCCAATTTAATTGCTGATTGTAAATAGAAATCATCATATAACCTCATTACACATTGTAAACACTTTATCACATGACATTTTGACATGTCATAAATACATCATCATAGACAATTACATGCACTAAATGATCATTTCTCATGCCCATTCATAGAGTAAAGTATTAGATTTCAGAAGGAAAGAATAATCTGCATGCTTTGACAATTCTGGATTTGGAATTTCTTGTGAAATTTTATGATTTTCATGCTCAGAAACGTACTTCATAATGTACTGAGATAATCATAATTGTACTTTGTTTTTCCTCTATGTGGCTTACAAAACAACAAAATTAGACCTGGATTATAGACATTTTCTTGCATAATTAGGTACTTTAAAAGTTTATATAACTTTAGTCTTCAAAGATCAACCCTCAAAAATAAAAAAAAGAAAAAGAAAATATTCATTTCAAAATTAATTTGTGTAATCCCCAAATTTCAATGTTAGGAAGGACCCAGAGAGACCTAGTTTGGCTCATTTCTGAATAAAATCATTTTTCCCCATAACAATCTGATAAAAATCATCCCACCTTTGCTTGAAGAACCTAAGTAAAAGGAAACCCATTACTTTGCAGAGCAATCCAATGAGCTCACAGATTCCAGACCAGCCCCCATAACCATTACCCTGGAAAGCAATCTCTGTATAGATACAAACTGTAATATACCTGCATCTAATAAGAACCATCAATTAAATGGATAATTTAGTAAAGACTATCTGGCCCAAAATATTGAAATTATTCTTAACTGAATTAGAAATGTTGATCTCTCTCAAGTACTCAAATTTCATTATAGTCAATAGACATTTATTAAGCATCTAGCATGTACCAGTCACTGTGTTTTGTACTTCATTTACAATCTTTATAGGAAAAGGAATAAATCCATTCAATGTGTGTGGTATTACATATCTGCAGCAATGATCGACCTTTAGACTGCATTACAAAGAGATAAAGCATAATGCTTATTCACAAGCAACAAACAAAAAACCAAGAGTCAGAGATCTGAATCTTTCTTCTCTGACACACACTTTAGCTTGCAAGAACTAAGATTGCAGGGGCCATATTGTTGCTCAAATTCTAAAAGTGATCCCTGAGGGGCAGCTAGATGACATAGTGAATAGAGCACTGGTCCTGGAGTCAGGAGGACCTGAGTTCAAATTCGACCTCAGACACTTAACACTTACTAGCTGTGTGATCTTGGGCAAGTCACTTAACCCCAATTGCCCTGCATTCCTCTCTCCAAAAAGAAAAAAAAAAAAGTGATCACTGAAACTCAAGGTGACTTTTACTTAGCTGAAAGGAAGTGAGCAGACTCCAAAGTTATAAATCTTTGAAAAAGGATTAAAGTATTTAAGGTCACATCTTTGACAGGCTTATTACTAGAAGGAGGCTACAAGGTAAGGGTTTTAATCAGAGGGAAACAGGACAGTACAGTAGTAAGATCCCTGAACTTGAAAATCTAATCTAATGGGTTGGATATGATGGCTAGCTAACTGGATGAATAGAGAGAGATACACAGATATCTTACACTACCAAAGTCATACCATTTATTAGCAGGAACAAAGGATATTTTAATATACTTAGTTCATACTTAGTTCATACACACACATGTAAAGACATATACATATGTCACATCATCAGTTTGATGTACTATGTAAATGACAGATTAATATCATTGTTACTTCAATATAGAGGCAGAAAAAAATTAAAACTTTGGAAGTGAATGTTGAAAACTAAAAATAAATTAATTTGCAAAAATAAAAGATAATCATCTGCCATAGAGCTTTTAAAAGAAAGCGTTATCAGTTTTAGGTAATGTCCTAGGTCATCTAACTACATTTGGTTCATTACATGAGAATGTGAGTGTGCAAACTTGCTGAGATATGGATAAATCTCTCAGTACCTACCAGCATTTATATGAAGATTTGAAGGAAGAAAATACAGTTAACTTATGTTACTAAAATATTTTAAATGACAATAATTATATTTTTACCTTATCATCAGTGTAACATTATCTTTAAATATGATATTCAATAATTTTAAAATTCTACTTTCTATAATTACTGTATTATTTTGTAATAAAAAATCAGAAATCTATCTTCTTATCATTTGCTGTTATAACATGTTAATAAAGAGATAAAAACTTGTTCTAAAAAATGTCATTGCATATTTCTATTGGGCTGGAACCAATTACTATATTTTGCAGATAATTATAATTCCAAATAGTGCAAATTTGAATTATGGATCACTTCATATTAATTATGCACTAATTAGACCTAGTTATATTCTTTTTGTAATCTTCTTGAAAACCTTGGCCACAAGCGACTATCTGATTTGGGAATGGACAATTCTTTTTAACTCCTGTCAGATCCTTGATTATCAACCTACATTCCCTCAAACCATTTTGAGAACTCCAACCAAACCACAAAGAATCTATGTGGAAATGGGGCAACAAGCCTCCTTTCAATCCACCTTAATGTTCCTTGTGGGAGTTACAATAATCATAGGGATAAGGAAAGGAACAGTAGATAGAATCTTTTGGATTATTTCTTTACCTCTTTGACAACATTCCTTCCTATCTCATGATTATCTGTTAACAACAAAATTATTGGATGATTGATTAGTGTTCTGGTCAGCATGACAGGTCTAGTCTTACTAAATTAGTATCCAAGAGCCATCTTTATCACTTTGGTATACTTGAAATTGCAGAGGAATAGCTTGTGGTAATTTGGGAAACAGGCCAAGTTTGACTCTTACCCTCCTTTAAATTCCTTTAAATTTTTGTGCTTATTCACCTGTTACTTACCTTCCTTCAATCCCAGATTCTAATGATCATAAAAAATTGTGTGTGTGTGTGTATTGTATACACTAACAAATCTCAAATTGCTACATGGTTTTAAAGTTTATAAAATAATTCCTCACAATATCCCCATGTGGTAGGTAGTGGAAATAATATTTTTCTTTTCCATTTTAAAGATTAAAAAAACTGAGACTTGGAAAAGTTAAGTGACTTCTCAGTGTTAATGTAATCGATTAGTGTCAGGGCTAGAACACAAAGTGATGTACTCTAAAGCCAATTCCAGTTCCTTTTCCACTATACAATCTTTAGTCACCTACTATCTTATCATAAACTAATTTTTGCTAAGATATTAGTGACGTGTGGTTCCCTCTCAGGATTATTTACACTTTAAAATGAGATGTTAAAAGACAATGATACTTAAGTGACTACCTGTACCTAAAGGTGCAATCTCAGACACTTGGGTGGAGAGTTGTTCTTTGACACAAAGGGGCCTTCCTAGTGCTGTTTAAATAACACCATGTGAACAACTGAACCTACAGGCAGCTCAATGGCACGGTGGACAGAAAACGGAACCTGAAGTGTGGTAGGACCGGGTTCAGATCTTTCCACAGATACGAGCTATGTGACCCTGGGCAAATGATTTAACTCTGCCTCAGTTTCTCCCACTGTGCTTTTATTATTTATTAACTCCTGTCAGATCCTTGATTATCAACCTATATTCCCTCAAACCATTTTGAGAACTCCAACCAAACCACAAAGGATCTGCAGTGAGGATAAAAGGAGATACTGTTTGCTAAGTGTTTTCTAAACTTTAAAGCACTATGTAAATCTGTTATTGTTGTTCAGTTGTTTCAATAGTACCTGACTCTTTGTGACCTCATTTGGAGTTTGGCAAAGATGCTGGAGTGGTTTGCCACTTTCTTCTCCAATTCATTTTACAGATGAGAAAACCAAAATGAACAGCATTCAGTGACTTACCCAGGGTCACACAGCGTAGTAAATGTCTGAGACCAGATTTGAATCCAGGAAGATGAGTCTTTCTTACTCCAGGCCTGGCAGTTTATCCACGGCACCACCTCGCTGTCCACATAAATCTAACTATTAGTATTTATAATAATAGTCTTTTCATAGCTTCCATTGACTTTTCCATTGCCTCTGTAAGATACTTTCAATTCTTCATTAACTCTTGTATTCTTGTATTCACATCTAGATAACCAAGTACAGAAGTATTATGATAATAAGGCTTAAATCACCATAATTCTCAAAAGGTTAGGTTACATAGTGACTGCCCCCCAAACAACCACAATGGAAAAGTTGTGGTTCTTTAAAGAGAGCCTCCTTGTTCCTCATCTTGGAGCATATGTATAAGGAAGACACTGTTTCTGGAACAAATAGACTATGAGACTAACCTTTCTCTTACCTCTGTTTCCTAATCTATGAAATGGGAATGATGATGGCCCTTACCTCTCAGAGTTGTGCTGAGGATAAAATGAACAAAAAAAATGTAAAATTCTTTGCAAAAACTCAAATCAATATATAAATGTTACCTTCATTATCCAATGAGGAAGATTTTTAGTAGTGAAAAACTCAGGGGAAAAAGGACAATTTTATTGGCCATCCCTTACTTTGCCTAGAAATGTTTTCTCCCTCATTTTCTAGTAATTTATGCCTTCTCTTAAGCCCTTATCACAGCTTAAGTGACATTATACTTATCTGTTGATATGTCTTATCTCCCTCTACTAGCTTGTAAAAACTATTAAGGTAAGACCATTTCTTATTTGAAACCCCCATAAGGGCCCAGCACAGCACAGTCCACAGTTAGCTATATAACACATGTTTGTTGTGTGCGCGAATGTAGAAGACCTTTACGTTGGGCTTAACCTCTAGATTTTTCTTCCCTCACTCTGTGGCTGACTGCTAGTTTCAGTGCATAGAAGAAATACCAGACTCTCCTTATAAAACTGCCTCATCTTTCCATAATAAGAATTATAATTCTGTTGCTTATTGTATTTACAAAGTGTTAGGAGTTCTTGTTGTACTTTTTCGTAATGTTTAAAAGGTAAACTCTCCTGGACTAGAAGAGTGGGAAAGGATTAACTATGAATCAAGATTCTAGTTTTTAAAAATGAGTTGTAGAATATAGTCACCATCTAATCTCAGATATTTGGCCTGATTTACTTTTAACTGAGCCATTCAAAATAGAAGGTGACCATAAGCAGCCCTGTCAGGCTGGGAAGGAAGAAGTAGCACTACAGGGTCCATTACTGGAAATTTTGAGAAAGCTGGGGGGGGGGGGGGGGGTTGTGTGGAGAAAGGGAAGAAAAAATCTCTCCTGTGGGGATGGCCCATGTTTAATGAGTTCAAACCTCTTCCACAAATTAAGTGAAATATTTTAAAAGGAAACAATATTACTTAGGTTTTATTTGTTTCAGCTACTTGGTTACAACTCCACGCGGACACAATTAATGGAGGAAATAGAGTATTTTATAAGCCCCTGCCTCTCAGTCATTCTGAGACCATGGGAAATTCTTTGCCTTAATCACCACACATTCCTTTCGGATAGCTTGTATATTGCCAAAGATAATTACCCAGGTTTAAGAAAAGATTCTGTCTAGTCACTCTCTAATGAAGCTGTATCTGATGAGAATTAAAATGTTCCTGTGACTTAATTAATGATCATTTTCCCTATTTCACATTTATATTTCTTTAAAAGGGGAAAAAAAACCCTAATCTTAACATTATGTTTTGTTTTGTTTTTCCTCCCATTGAAACTGTTTTGTTTGACCTTTGAGAACTTGCTGGGCATTTGTAGTATGGGCATCTAATGAAATTCCTTGGAGGGTAAATCTCTAATTTATACTCAGGTCAGCTGGCCTGCCCAATCAGTTAAAAATCAGTAACATTTATCGAACAACAACCATATGGAAAACTAGGGAATTTAAATGCATTGAAAAGATGACATGTGTCTTTTGGGAAGGGAAAGGAAAAGTTTGCATTATAAATTACCCCAAATGAATCAAAGAATGATTTGAAAACTATAGTAACCATGGAATATGGTGAGTGGCATGAAAAAATATCATAACTATGATTATGGGGGAGAGGGGTGAGATTTGGTTTAACCAATATTGAATTTTCATTGTGGTTGGTATGATGGTCCAGTTTAGTTGGAATGCATGAAAAACCAACTTTTTAGATAATAGTAAATTATTATCTCAAGTATTGCTGACTAAGAAGAACAGGTAGTAGACCTGTGATTTCATTCATAAAGAGAATTCTCAATGGAGAAGCTCCCTCTGTCAATGCAGACTGGCACTGGCTCTATGACCTGTAATCTTAGAGAGATACTGAGGATGTCTCAGGGGAAGAATTTGAACCCAGGTTGTTCTTACTCCAAGGCCTGGTTACCATCATATTGGACAGAGATGTGGCCTTAGAGTTAAGAGGACCTTATATGGGTGGTGTTTCACCTCTAACATATACTGGCTATGCAAAGTCGGTTACCCTCACAATGCTCCCAGGCACCTCTTTTTAAAAAGACTTTGCAAAGCATGTGCTGATGTACATAGTAGGATGAGTTTCTTTACTGGAAAAATCAAGAGTCTTGTACGAAAGGAAATTATATATGTCTATGTGTACACATATATGTAATAATTATGTAATGTACACATCTATTTACATATACACACATGCATACATATACATATACACACACTTTTAAGTAATCAAGATACACATCTCTTTTGTAGAGGAAGATCTTAGGTAAGCTATATCTACTTAGTTGTTTTTTTTTTTTCTTACTTAGCCCACTAACTGCATAAAATCAAGCCACGGGCAGTTCTTTCACATCAACTGGGTCAAAAAGGAGAGTTATTATCAGAATGACTTGGAATATTCAGGTGGGTTGGGGGCCACTTTGAATGTTATTTCATTCTCTAAAATGTCTGCTGATACAAAAAAGGTTGCCATACAAGGCAATGATCTCAAGTTCCTGGGATTCTAAGGAATAGACTGTGTGAACATTCCTAATATCTGAACAGCATAGTAAAATAAATAATCCAACAAGTAAAATTGTTTCTGCTTCTTGCCTCCCTCCCCACCAATAAATATGGTTTATTGTATACATCACTCTTTAGGGTCAAGTACTAATGGTGAGAACCCATTAGGAAGTCAGGGGTGAGTGACTCATGACTTCAGTGACCCTTAAAGTTAACCCAGCAGTGGAGAAACAAAATTAAACATGAAGTTAGCAAAGTGCGATTTGGGAGGGAAAAAAAAAGGCCAGCTGAGAGCAAGAAAGGGAAAAATGTAAACCACAATAAAAACTGACTTTGTAATCTAATTACACAACAAAGTTAAAGGTGATCTGTTCATGGAATGATTCACATACATAATATTTAACCTCTGACATCTTGAAGATATTATGTGGTTTCTCAGCTCCAGCAACCATTTTGGAATTGTATCCAGAAAGCCTGAGTCTTTATTCATGTTTAGCCTTATGTCTACTTCAATCATATGGGATGACAGGGCACATATTCAACAATGAAATAAATCATTTTCTTGGGTCTTGCTAATGTTTGATCCTTCAAACACATCTAAATTCTATATAAATGCATCTACAAGCATATACGAATGCATAGATTTGACATTAGAGTTTATTTGTTGTTTATAGTTCCTTATTTTTCTATTTACCCATCTCTAATCTCCTTCCACTTTGATGTTTTCTTTTCTTTCATGCTTTAAAGGTTGATATCATTCATCAGCTTCCATGAGGTTCTTCAAATTCAATTCTTTCTATTTTCATCTTCTCTTAATTCTTCTAATATGTCTTTGCTGTGTTTCATAAAATCATTTAAATTTCGTCGCTTAAGAGCACCACTGGACACTGAGGATTTTTATGAGAACCTAGTTGGAGAGAAATGGAAAGGTGGAAATCCCCAACAAAGAAGATTGTGGGTCCAGGGTCACAAATCCCTACCTCCAGTAAAGGTGGAGATTTGAGAGTGAGCTTCCAGTTGACAATGGATACACCTGGTGGGAATTAGCCAATGGGACAATAAAGTTTGGATTGGGATATCAAAGTCTTTGATTCACCTCAGTGGTAGCAGTGATGCTGGTCTATCTTCTGGCCATCTGTTGGTAGGCTGGAGCAAGTAAGGGGAAAGTACCTGACTCTTCTTGGCATCTGATGGTGGTGGCTAGTCCTTGTCATTAGATTCAAACCCCTCATTTTCCAGATGAAAATATATCATTTCATAGAGGTTAGGTGACTTACACTTTCATAATATGACTTCAGCATACCTTCATTCAATAGCTCCTTTCATACACTTACATTCCATCCAAAATGGCCTATTTGCACAGCCATCCTTCTCCTGCTTTAGTGCCTTGAACCAGTTGTCATCTATTCCTAGAGTGTTGCCTCTTTATTTCTCTCTCTAAGAATCCTTAACTTCTTTCAAAGGGTCAGTTCATGTGCCACTTCTTCTTTTTTTTTTTTTTTCACTTTTTGGAGGGCAATTGGGTTTAAGTGACTTGCCCAAAGTCACATGGCTAGTTAGTGTGTCAAGTGTCTGAGACTGGATTTAAACTCAGGTCCTCCTGACTCCAGGGCCGGTGCTCTAATCATTGTGCCACCTAGCCGCCCCCATGTGCCACTTCTGATAGATAACTTTTCCAGATCCTCCAGTTGCTAGTGTTTACTCTCTCTTCAAATAATTATGTATGTATTTCTCCATTTGCAAATTATTTTCTTTGAGTAGAATATAAGCTCCTTGGGGGCAAGAATGGCTTACTTTTTGTTTTACTCTTGGTAGCCCCTGTGCTTAGCATAGGGCTCTGCACACACTAGGCACCTAATAAATGATTTTTGGACAAATTAGATCAAATTGAATTAGAACAAGCAGTATAAAGTTACTGAAAAACTAAAGAAACTTGTTCTCTTCTTGCTCTCTCCAATAAATAAAATATAACTGAAGAAGAAGGGATGAAAATGGGACTCACAAACCTTCAGAGGACTCTAAATCCTCCTCCTTCAGTCATTTAAAATTCCTAAATTACACAAATGCATTGTGTAATGAAAATGATACCTGACTAGATATCACATAGGAGCCAGAAGTACCTGAGTTCTAATAATGCCTCTACCACTAACCACTTCAATCAAGGAACTGAGGAAAATCATTTCACTTCTTTGGTCTGTGTATTTTCTCATGCCTCATCCAAGGCTCCTTCCAGTACACTGACCTACTAAAAATATCTCCCTTCAGATAGAGCAAACTATCTAAGCCTAATAATAGTGTTCCCCATGTTTAAGGACAGTAATACTGATAGTGAAGGACCAAACAGTGGAGGAGAAGGTACATTCCCACACCCTTCCCCTTCTTGGAATGCTCACAAAATGTTAAGATGGAGGATCTGGGGGAGGCAGTGAGGAAACATAGTGGTGACACCCATCTTAGAGAGCTTTGCAACTATCAGTTTGATACTTATCTACTGGTTAGAGACCTTTGTACCAGATGATCTCAAAGTCCCCTCTATCTCTAAAACCCAGTAAGCTTTTCAAACGGTCTGCTTATGATTATAAGAAACCATGATTCTCTTCTTCAATGAGATCAGAACTTAAAACAGAAGATTCAGAAAGAATTAAGGAACATTTTTTTTCAGAAGGAACATACAACCAAGAGATAAATATAATTATTATTATATAACATATATTATTTCATATAATAAATGTGTATATATGTATATATATATAATACATATAAATGCCTAAGTGATAAGAAGAATGATAATAAAATAGAATTGAGTCAAACATTGGCAATCCTGGAAATCTTTCTAGGGAAAATGACATTTGAAGCTTTGAAGAAGGTAAGTTACAGTGAGAAAAAAGATGAAAGTTACTTTTTCAGTGGGGCTATTAAAGTATCTGAGATTTAGTGATCAGAGCACCAAGTCATGTAAACATCAAAGGGGAAGGACTTTAGAATCATAAAATACGACTTTTGCCATTTAATATCTATGTGTCCTTAACAAGTTGCTTAACCTTGCTAGGCTCTTTGTCTCATCATCTGTAAAAATGAATAAGTTGATTTAGGGCACTTTCTACCCTACTACATTGCTGATCCTAGCATTTAAAAGAACTTGTGAGACTACCTACTGCTAATCCATTTTAATGTTTATAGAATCACAGATCACAGAAGTGCATAATTTCATAGTTGGAACAATCATTAAATGGTGAAGAATCCCCACTATATTCTACCCAATAAGTGATCATCCACCCTTTAGTTAAAGACTTCTAGAAGGGCAGGTAGGTAGCTCAGTGGACAGAGTACTGGGTTTGGAGTCAAAAAGACTCATCTTCCTGAATTCAAATCTAGCCTCAGATACTTACTAGCTGTGTGACAGTGGACAAGTCACTTAATCTTTGTTTGCCTTAACCTACTAGGGAAGGAAATGGTGAATCATTCCAGTAACTTTGGCAAGAAAACACCATGGACAGTATTGACATGCTATGGTGCATGGGTCCACACAGAGTCAGACATGACTAAACAACAATGGCAAAGTGAAGGGAGAATTCACTATCTCCTAAAGTAACCTATTGTGTTTTTGGATAGCTTTAAGAATTAGGAAGTTAGTTTTTTGTTTTTATTTTCCCCTTATGGCGATATAAATTTCTTTCTTTGCTCCTTCCATTCATTGCTCCTAATTCATAACTTCTACAGAATTGAAAGAGAAATCACAGGTCATCTAGTCTAACACCTCCTTTTGAAAATGAGGAAACAAGTAGTAAATCCCAGAGACAGAATTTGAACCCAGGTTCCTTGGTTCTAGAATCTGTGTTTTTTTCTACTGTTGTATGCAGAGTTTTGTACTATCAGTCTAATCCTTCTATACCAGTGGTTCTCAACCTTCCTAATGCCGCAACCCTTTAATACTAGTATGTGGATGTATCTGCATGTGGGCGGACCAACCTGGAGACGGATAGAGGAGCAGTGTCTTGGTTCCTAAGACCATGGGAAATACGTGTTTTCCCATGGTCTTAGGTGACCTCTGTAACCCTTGTGAAAGGGTCGTTCACCCCCCCAAAGGGGTCGCAACCCACAGGTTGAGAACCGCTGTTCTATACAATATTCCTTCAAATACCTTAAGATAACTATTAAATCTTTTCCTTCTCAAGCCTCTTCTTCTCCAGGCAAAATATTTACAGTTCTTTTGAGAGATCTTTATGTGGTATAATCTCAAGGTCTTTAGCTAGTCTTGTTACTTCACTCTCAGGATTCTAATTTATTACTATCTCACCTAATGTGATATTGGTATGGGCTAGGTGGCTGAAGTTACGCTTGAGCTGTTGCAATAGTTGCCCTTGCCTAGTTCATTTGGACCTTCTAGATCCTACACAAAAATAAGTTGTCATGCAATTAATAAATTATCTGACTGGCAAGGGAGTTAAATATATAATTGACACCTCCAGGTGTTGTTACAGCCAACTTGGTTTCATCAGAGGGTTTTATGGGGGTCTAGGGTACCCAACTGCTGTAGTCCCTTTCTGCCCAATAGGGATCTCTCATCTGTAAATGCTCAGGGTACTCTCCCTCCAAATGGGTACATGATTAGGTAGGTTTAGGTACCTTAAATGGATTTGAAGTATAATCTATGGTTAAAGAAGTGAAATATAATTCAAATCTAAGAATTATGAAAACCTTGATATTGCTCTCATCCTCTGCTTTTGTTTGACTATCCTCATTTATAAGATCCAGACATTTAACTTTTTAGTGGACATATGGCTTACTAAAATATATTGTAAAGGAACAGTCCTATAAAAAAAAAATTTTAAACTTTGTGTCACTCAGGTTTTACCAAGGCTCCTCCCAACCAGTGATCAGGTAAAAGAATCAAGGAAAGGACTGATGTGGGGACCTGCTGAGATCAGCTTTGTGAGCAATCAGATAAAATAGAGGTAGCGCATGGTAATCTGAATGTCACCAGAAGATGAGATTTCCCAGCAGCTTCCAGGCTATTCCTGTTCTGCTCCTTTACCTCTGAATAATGGAAAGGGAGATGCCTTTAAAAGAATTCCACATGCTGATCAATGCATTGACCAATCCTGATTTCAGAGTACTTCATGGTCATATATGTCTCCCTCCTGTCAATGAAGACATAATGGGCAATGGAAAAGAATGAGTCATACATTTTCACATGTGGAAAGTATGTTGATTTGTGCTGCTTGATCATACTTACTCCTTACAACAATGGTTTTCTTGGTTGGGGATTGGGGGGTAATTACAGACTCACTGGGAAGTGATAAGGATATTTAAAATAGAAAAGTATAAACTCCACCACAAACTAGTTGTACGACCTTGGGATAGTCATATCATATCTCTTGTGGTCAAGTTCCTTATTTAAAAGTAAAAGAGGCTATCTCCAGCATGCTTTGCAAATCTTAAATCTTATAACCAATATATCTTCTAAATAATTGGCCCCAAGCTCCCAGTAAGCCTAGTAACCTCTCTTTACTTAAATAATTCTGGCCTTTCCCATAAGGAAACCACATCCTTTGCCATTGTCTCTAATGGTGGCCACAGCGTTTCTCATGCTTCTGACTCAGAGGGTCAGAAAGAGGAGTTGCCATACCCCTTCCTCCCTCAGACATTTCCACATTTTTGGTCCTGTCATCATCGTTCATCAACATTTCCTCTTCTGAAGTTCACTTTATTCTGTTATATCACAGAGTCCAGAATCTTGTGGGCATCATCTACTGGTCTCGATAGTTCCCTCACATCTCTTTTAATGACTTTGATCACTGGCTCCCAGTCCTTCTCTTCTCCAGACCCTGTCATTGTCTTGGACAACTTCAATATTCATGTTGCTGGCCCTTTAAAAATGAGGCCTCCCAATTTCTCAACCTTCTCAACTTCTATGAGGTATATTTTCATTCTACCTTAGACTCCTACATGAGTATTCATTATGAATCCAAATTATTTTACCTCTGAGAACCTGAATTCTGAAATATTAGACTGTAATAATAGAAAACTCCTCCACATCCCCCATCACCTCATTCTTTGTAAGTCTAGTCTTTGTCATGGATGCTATCCTCTTCTCCAAGTACCTTGATTTGGCTCTGGATCCACTTTCTTCTCTTTACAGCACTGACCTGTACTCAGGCATATCAATCATCCATTGTGTTCTATCTTTTAATCACCCCCTTGTCTTCCCACTGTTTGCTCCCAAACTCTGGGTCAACCTCACTATCTGCTTTCTCCACTCCTACTCCCAAGGTTGTACGTGCTTGTGGAGAAAACCACAAAATTGTACTGTCTGGATCCCCTTGTAATATTCCTCATGCTATTTAACTTCAACACAACTCTCAGTGCTTCAGTATAACTTTTTTGTTTATGTTTAATTGACCATCATACTTCCATAGCAACAACTGTTAGAAAGGAGATGTGGAATAAGGGAATGAGGACTGGCCTTGGACAAAAAAGGCATGGAGTTCCAATCCTGGCTCTGGGACCTTTTGTGTTGTTTCTTTGGGAAAATGAGATTACCCGAGGAGCGATGCAAAGAGCAAGAGGTCTGAAGAGAAGTTTCTGCACATCACAGAACAGTGTGAGAAGACTATGGAGACAAAGTAAAAATAAGTCACTGGAGTCAAAGCCCATTACTCCAGCAGCTAGAGAGATTTGAGGAAGGGAATGGCAGGAAGCAATCAGAGTCAGGGTCTGGCTCTGAAGAGGAAGAAGAAGAAAGCATTAGTGAGGAGTCAGAAGAGGAAGAGGAGGAGACAGGAAGCAATTCTGAGGAAGTATCAGCACTCTGCTGAAGAAGTGAGTGAAGAAGAGATGAGAGAAGAGGAAGAATGAGGGAATGGGAACCATATTTTAGTTGAGTCAAGGTTTGACCGAGATTCGGGAATGAGTGAAGAAAGCTAAGAAGACATAGGAGAAGGGATTCAGCAATCCAGTGCCATGACAGAAGGCAAATATGTCCCTACCCACCAGCCTTATCTCCCATTGAGCTGAAGCAGGAGCTTCCCAAATACCTCCCGGCCCTCTGAGGTTGCCAGAGTGTGGAAGAATTCCAGCGTCTCAACAGAATAGAAGAAGGTACATATGGCATGGTGTACAGAGCAAAGGACAAAAAGACCAATGAGATCGTGGCTCTGAAATGCTGGAAAATGGAAAAGGAGAAAGAAGGCTTCCCAAATACCTCCCTCAGGAAAATCAACACCATCCTGAAAGCTCAGTACCCAAACATCGTCTCTGTGTGGGAGATCGTGGTAGGCAGCAAGTGATGAATTATGTGGAGCATGACCTCAACAGCCTCATGGAGACCATGAAGCAGCCCTTCCTGCCAGGTGAAGTGAAGACATTGATGATCCAGCTCCTGTGGTTGGCGGATAGGAGGTGAGTAAAGCACCTGTATGACAACTAGATCCTTCTCCGGGACCTCAAGACTTCCAACCTACGCCTCAGTCACTCAGGCATTTTAAAAGTTGATGATTTTGGACTGGCCAGAGAATATGGCTCCTGGTTAAAAGCTTACACGCCTTTGGTGGTGATGCTGTGGTACCAGGCCCCAGAGTTGTTATTAGGAGCAAAGGAATATGACACTGCAATTGACATGTGGTCAGTGGGCTGCATGTTTGGGGAGCTGCTAACTCAGAAGCCCCTGTTTCCAGGGAAATCAGAGATTGACCAGATCAACAAAGTGTTCAAGAACGTGGAATCCCCCAGTGAGAAGATTTGGCCTGGTTACAATGACCTCCTGGCAGTGAAGATTACTTTCACAGAATGTCCCTATAATAACTTTCCAAAAAGATTTGGGGCTCTCCTGTCCAACCAGGGCTCTGAACTGATGAACAAGTTTCTGTCCTATTACCCCAGCTGGAGGATCAATGCTGAAGACAGCCTAAAGCATGAGTACTTCTGAGAAATGTTCCTCCCCATCAACCCATCCATGTTTCCCAGGTGGCAGGCCAGGACCAAGCAGCAGAGGGTTAAACACAGCACCATCTCCTGCCCTCCAGAAGGAGGACTTGGCTACAGCCAGCTGAGGGATGATGATCTGAAGGACTGGCTTCCATCTCACCCCCACTAATCAGGGGGCATCCGCTGTGGCCTGGCTTCAGCCTCGCTTCAGCCTCAAGTTCTAAACTCCACCCTTGGCCCAGCAAAGGAGATCCTGGCTGAGCCACAGCCTGGACATGTGGTACCAACAAGCTGGGGCGGCCCTCTCCCCCACCCACCATGGAAACACAGACAGCCAAGGAGGGCTGAGGGGATGGGGACATCCAGAAGGGCCAGGAACTTCGTTTTGGGAACTTGTGCATTTTGTTCCTGGTTTTTGTTTTGTTTTTTACATTTTGTCTTACTTGGGCTTGTAAATTTGTAGACTACAAAGTCCGGCTTTCCTTGTGAAGACAGCATGTCCTTACACTGCCTGATCCTCATTGGTCACGCATGGCTCTGGCCATCAATGGGGTGGATTGGTCATTATGAAAGCTGATGACTGACTGGGAGGGGCTGTTTGTGTGGACATAGGCCTTGGGGGTCTCTGCTCTTCACTGTGACACCCAGAAACAAGTAACTTGTTCACCTTAGGCACTAACCCAGTCATGCTGCTTAGACAGCCAGGGGTCCTTGGGGCCCCCTGAACCTATCAGGATGATGGCTTTGATTTGGAACCAAAGCTGGTCTGTTGGGGCCCCCACCCCTCATTGGCTCCGTGTGTCTCCCCTGCTCCCCATCCGGGGGCAGCACCTTCCATAGTGGGGTCCACCAGTTGCCCCAGCCCAGACATCAGCAGGAAGCCTTTAGGTTTTATACTCTCATGAGTGTCGGTTTTCTAACAACCAGACCCAGGCCCTGGGAGCTGGTCTGGAGCCTGGTCTGATCCCAGTTCTGTACAAAGCTAAAAATTGATGCAAACTTGAGAGAGAGAGAGACAGACAGACAGACAGAAAGAGACAGAGAGAGAGACAGAGAGAGAAACAGAGAGACAGAGATTGTCATAAATTTTAAAATATAGTAAAATATTCTTGGAGGAAAAAAAATCAGAGTTAGAAAGGATTTCAGAGGTCATCTAGTCCAAGCAGGATTTTGGAATCATTTGGATTCTCATTTGGAAATGAGATCCAAACAGATTAAGAGACTTGTCTAGGGTCATGCATGTACTACATAATTGACTAAAAATCTGTAGAGGAGGAGGAGGAAGAGGAAAGAAAGAAAAGGAAGGAAGGAGGGAAGGAGGGAG
>CM053585.1:139471957-139513326 GCA_028646515.1 Pseudochirops corinnae
TTCATAACAGTAGCAAAATTACAGTTATGAAGTAGCAACCAAAATAATTTTATGGTTGGGAGTCAACAGAACATGAGGAACTGTATTAAAGGGTTGCAGCATTAGGAAGGTTGAGAACCACTGGACTAAGGAATAAAGGATGGAACAGATAATCACTTACAGTGTCCATGATCCTAGGGATAGAACTAAATTATACTGAGAATGAAAATGAAAGTTAAAATTAAAATTTCCAGATATAAATCCAGACACATTGTCAAAAAATACTAAATTTACTGCCCCAGTATTTGAAAACATCTGGATTTTAGACTCAATGTTTCCACTTTCTTCTTGGTATTTATTGTTTAATTCTATGCATAGTTTCTTTATCTCTAGCACTTTCCAGAAATCCCAGAAATTCTAGCACTCATAGAATTCCTAAACTGGAAGATATTCTAAGATTATTACATTTCAGGAAAGCGAATGGTTGGATCATTCAGGACACAACTTTTCACTTATCTTTTTATAAATCTCTGAGAACATAGATTTCATGTTTTCCTTCACATCTTCATGTTCACCAAATTCTATCCACCTTCTTGTTTTTAGGCAAAACTAGTAAAATGTTTTTATGGTTCATTTTCAAAAGAAATCCTGAAATTAGGATTGCACAATGACCTTTGTGACATTGTCAGGAAGTTCTTCTGAATGTCTAAATTAATTTTTAATGTGTTTATATTATTTTTATTTCTTTTCATCCTCTAAACAATTAGAGAACTCAGTTCACACTATATGGGATTAGAACATCAAAATTAAATCATCAAATCTTTTCTTACATAGTAATAATAATAATAGCATTTACATAACACTTTAAGGCTTGCAAAATGCTTTACTTACATCATCTTACTTGATCCTTGGGACAACTCTGTGAAGTAGCTGCTATTATTATCTCCATTTGGTAGATGAGGAAACCCAGGCTTTAGGAATTTAAGTGACTTTCCCAGAGTCATGCAGCCAGTAAGTATCAGAGAAGAACTTTGGTCACACGTTTTCCTTTCTCTAAGCCTAGCACATTCTCTCAACTACAAATAGCTCAGTAAATTTCTGTCTTTAATGTCATAAACCACTGAAAATATCCAGGAAGACTCTGAGAGGCTTTCATTTCTCTCAAAGCTTAATTCCAGTACCATAGTGGGAACAGACCAGAAACATACATCTACGACCCTCAACGCTGTTGAATTCACTACTGTTGCATGTGCAAACTACATGTCAAAGTTGTTCCTGCAATCTATAGATCTGCAACTTTGGAATGTTTGAGTGCCAGATAAATAGTGCTTTTATTATAGGATGAGTGTTCTTTATCTTGATTAGTGTAAGTTTATCTCCTTCACTAATATCATACCCCTCCATAAATTTGGGTATGAAATTGTTTTGTTTTTTACTGAGGGAACAGCCGCTCAGCCCCTGCTTCAGGCACTTTTACACATTGCCATCATGCATTTTAGAAAACTTCTCTGGCACGCCTTAGTGTCAGATTCATCCTTTGTGCCTTGGGTTGGTTGCTGCCAGTTGCACTCCTCATTTTTCTTACCCTGGTATTTTCCTAGTCTTTTGACCTATTTATGTTGTGGTTGATTGGTCACAGCAGAAGACATTACTCCTCCTGCCACCCTAACCAGAGGAAAATGGTCAAACCTAGACACAAAAAAAGCTAGAAATCCTCTGTCTATTTTATGTAAACTAACCTCAAATGTATAGCCAAATCTGGATTAAATTGCAGTGATTTACCATTTGTAATCTTTCAGTTGTTCTTGTGAAGTGGGGGGAAAAAATTAGTCTCTCCTCCCCTGAGTGTAATCTACAAACCAAAGCTGGATATTGGCCACTGATTCTGTAAATGACTGTGGTTTGTGAACTTGGCCACTGAAACCTTACTCTGAACTATTTTTAAGGATGCATACATCAGTTTACATCTGGATTCTTCAGTATAAATATCTACTCCTCCTCCTTCTCATTGTAACGGTCACTAGTAATATTAGAAAAATAAACAATGATGCACTATTCGCAATGTGGAAAGGAATAGGAAAGTAAGTGGGGAAATCAAGAGACACCCAAACCTGTTACTTCAGAAACTGGGCCAGTTTCATAGACAGTTGTAAGAATGCATTTCTCTACCAACATTAAACAATTGTAAAGTGGAAACCAATGAGCCACTATGTGCAGAAAAGATCAGATTACCTGGGCTTTAAAATACAACAAAGAACTTGGGAGTTTACAATTTTTTAAAATTATAAAGTACTTTTACAAAAAATTAAAAATTTTTGGCCATGGCAAACCCATGAAAAAGTGGGAAAGTATTTTTAAGTGGCCCTCCGTCCGGTATGGATCCTTTCTATTTCTGCACTAATGGTGGCACGAGAGGAAAGGGGGCAGATGGTCCTAAGAATCATATAGTTATGAAACTATCAACAAGCTTCCATTTGATTGCTAGTACTCTGAATATGGAATCCTCATTCAATGACCAACAATTGAACATATTGCTTTAAAAAAAGTTATATAATATTAATCTTGACATTCTTTTTCTGAAACCAGAACAAAGTAAGTTATAGATAAATGGAAGTGTATCATACAAGAATTACTTAGAGGGGAAAAAGGGAGGCAGGGGAAAGAGTTGGCCAAATGGGTTTTATTGTGTGCCCAAAAGCTACAAAAACATTACTCAAGGGACCTGTTTATCACTCATTATAGTACTAATGATAAATATTTGCAAAAAGAATATCATAAAATAATTTTAACTTATGCTTCAACCACAATGGCTGAGAACAAAGTGTTAGAGAAATTGTATAAAGAATTTGCCCTCCAGATCAAATCAATACATGCTGTGATATTTGATGACTTCAAGTTAAAGGTGGGAAGAGGTAAGGATGAGAAGAAATATTTGGGAAAATTGGTTAAGGGGAATGAAATGAAAAAAACAAGAAAGACTTGGAGATTATTCAGCAGCCTCACACTTCTATATCATGAACACTGTCTTAAAAAGAAAAGATAAAGGTAAGCACTGGACATGGCCAGCACTGAACAACATCAGAAAGAATGAAATTGACTATATTTTTGCAAACAGAATAGAATTTGTAATAGATGTGATTGTGATCCCTGTGTCAGCTCTCTGTGCATAGTGAGACTATAGATTCATCAGAGCTAAGACCAGAATTTATAACAAGAAAAAGAATAATGAGAAATATATGGAATGCAAATAAGATTTGTTGTTATTATTGTTCTGTCATTTCAATCATGTCCTACTCTTTTTTACCCTATTTAGGGTTTTCTTGGCAGAGATGCTGGAGTGGTTTGCCATTTCCTTCTCCAGGTCATTTTATAGGTGAAGAAACTGAGGCAATAGGATTAAGTGACTTACCCAGGGTCACACAGCTAATAAGTGTCCAAGACCAGATTTGAACTCAGGAAGACCAGGCCCAGCACTCTATCCACTGTGCCACCTGGCTGCCCTGTTAAGATTTAACTCTGCATTATTCAAACAAATTATTGAAAATCTAAAATGGGAAATGAACAAAAAATTTTTCAGTGCCTACTATAATATCATGTAGAAATTAAATCATTTCACATAAGAGTAGAGATCCATCTTTTCAGTCCAAACATTTTATGGGTAATGATGCAAGACGGTAAGACCTTGAAAACCACTACCTTCAAATAATTAACATAAGCATCACACAGAGGACAATAGAAAAATGCATGTTGGGTTTAAGCAGATGGTAATAGATCATCAACAAAATACCCTGAGAAAGAAGTAAAGGATATTGACAAAGAATTCTTTGATAGAAAGATAATATGGGCTGTTCACCTAGAGAAAGTTGAGAATTGAAGAGTAGAAGATGAGAAAGCTGGACCTTTGCAAGGTCACAGAAAAGTGAAAAAGACCACCCTCCCAGTAGATGGGGGATCCTCTGTGATGGACTTTTGAGAGGACTTAGATAAGGGTTGCACAGATTTGAACAGACATGTCCAGTAGGTTGCAATCTGCATTGATGGAAGGAGCCCTTGAATCAATGAAATCAGAGAGCATTTGATTATTTATTTACAGAGAATTCTTACAACCACAGAGTTTCGTTAGAAAGACATGTCTCATCATCCAAGTTAATTTCTGGATAAATGATGGTGATGTAAGTCTTTAGCAATTAGGGATTGGAGTTAAAATCCCTGACTAAAGTATTTTTTTTTAAATCATGAAAACCCATGCAGTTCAAAAATGGAGAACTCAACCAAATGTAACGACATTAGTGAGCAGCTATGGATTTGTGTGACAATTATCCCTCCTCCTTGCCCCCTCCCCCAAACAACTTTTGAGCTCAAAATCATGAGAGACAACTGCTATACTTTCCCACAGAATGCTCCTTTGTGTCAGGGACAAAGAAACGATATTAAATTGGATCTGACCTGGTATCTTTCTGATCTTACTGTCTCATTTTGAAAGATACAGAGAATCCCAAACACTTGCCTACGATGACATTTTGAGTTCCTGGGAGAGCCAAGATTAAATTTTAATTCTCCTGACTCTGGTCCCAGGGTTCTTCTATCCAGAACGTTCACTAAATATGATAATAAAGAACAAAGCACCCTAGGAGCACCTTTTTATGAAGCATAATAATGATATATTTTAAAAACACTAATTAGGATAGCACTACATGGGAAAAACTTTAACAGATATACATCTCTACCTTTATCTTAAATATGGTCACACCCTCAGTCACAGGCAGTAGAGCTGTCAGTATAGTTATTTTACTTTAGAAAAGGCTATGACTAGGTATACATATTAGTTATTCCTGACCATGAGACAAGTAGATGTCAACTATTATTTTCCCCTCTTTACAAAGGAGAAACTAAGACTGTAAATCATTAAATAACATGGATAATGTTCTTGGAGTAGAACAATAGACCTACCCACCTTAGTTACTACCTAGACTCCCACATGCAGACTAGAATTTACTGAGGGATGTACAAACAAGTTGTTATCTCAATACCCTATTCCACTTCTATCCTTGCCAGCATTCACAGGTATGGGAGAAATACAGTCAGTAGTGACCCTGTTTCTCCACTGCCAATCCTTTCAAGGATTCAGGAATTTTGAGAGCATAGATTTTTTTTTTTTTACACTGGAAGAGACCTTGAAGGTCATATAACCCAACTTTATCATTTTATAAATGAGAAATAGGTCCATAAAAGTTAAATTACATGCTTAAGGTCAAATGGGTAATATATCACAGGACCAAGATTCTCTCTTAGGTCTTCTGATGCTAAATTTAGGCCTTATTCGATTATGAACAGCCCTAGTCCTTCCCATCTCTCTTCCCTTAGCATGCTCCCAAAATTTTAGAAACCTCATTCTAGAAGCAGGTTGTTAAGAGGACAACCAAATGTAAACTCCTTGAATGTTGCATTTAAGCTCCTATGGTCCTTGAGGGCAGCTATCGTTCTGTCTTTTATACATAGTTGGTGTTTAATAGATGTTTATTGAATGAAATTAATTATGCGTGAGGCTGATTTTTCATGGACAATTTGGTCTAGATGGCATCTTAGTTGGATTCCAACTCTGAGATTCTGTTGTTCTTAAATGTTTAATATAAGTTCCAGACAGACAAATACAAATTTCAGTTGAATTCCATAGGTTTTAAAGTTATCCAAGAAGCTGTTAATAAATGCTATAGTGACTCGGTTATAGTGCTGAAAACCTGGGGTAGCTTGAACCCTCCTAAGAGGGATTCTACATCCAAGTATAATGGACCACTAAGACACTAAGTGATAGACACTTATTTTATTAAAAACATATTCAGTGATTTCCCACTTAAGGTAAACCCACAATATGATGAAGATGGAGCCCTCTAGGATTGGTGAGGTACTAGAATCATCTCGTGCAATATGATATATGATTTGTATCCAAAGTGCCCAAAGTTGTGTTTCATGTCAGTCCTTCTGGACGTAAAATTAATTAAAACTGACTTAAAAGGTCTGTTTGGCCATGCCGTGGCTCAAAAGGAGAAGGAGAGTTAACTTACAGGCCCCAGTCTGCCCTACCTGATCACAAGGTGTGTGTTTTTGTGGGAGAATAGAAGTTGAGGGTAACTCAAATGGTCAAACTGCCTGGAGTCTGCATCTAGCATCCTGGTCAACAGTATATGCTCCTACCCAGTCTAGCTCCAGTCACATAAATAATCTGACTTTCTCACAGGTAAAACCAGACCACTGGAAGAAAACTGCCTTTTGTTATTGTTGAGAGCCTTAGTAAATCATTGTTAAGTACAACGAAGTAACAGGAGCTTTTCAAAGAGGGGGGAGGGGTCTCCCATAGAACCTAGAGCAGCTTTGCTCTGTGTCATTAACCAAAGAACAGAGATAAGACCAAGATAATTAGCTCCCTGCAGACATTAGTCATGGCACCACTTTTAGTCTGTCTCAAAGGCTTCGGACTTCCACAGATACGAACAGAGGAGCTGGGGAGCTCACACTGGGAAGGCCTGCTAGCCCGGGTAAAAGTTACATCAAAACAGATTCTCCTTTGATGCTGTGTAATAATGCATTACTTTTTCCTTAAATGCCTCTGGCATTGTAATCTTAGGGAAAATAAGATACATATACAAACGTGTGTGTGTTGAGCTATATATATATAGATAGATAGATAGATAGATATAGATATAGATATATGAACACACACATATATATACATGTGTGAGTATATATGTGTGTGTATATGTATGTTGTATTGTGCTGTGTGCATGTGTGTGTTTGTGTGTATATATATATATATAGCTTTCATTGTATATGTATGTATATGCAGATATTGTATATAATATATAGCACATGTATCCTACAACCAATATGGTACATGTATATATTTATGTATATGTGTATCATATATGTATATACGTAAGGATATGTCTCTATACATTTGTGAGAACTATATAATCCCATAATGCATATATAGATAAGACTATACATAGATTGTATGTGTGTTCATTATATGTGTGCTCATATGTGTCTGTTATCATATACATAGTGGTATGTTTCATATGATAGTTAATTACATAATATCTATAGATATATGTATTTGTATTTTGAATCTGTATACATGTGTATATATATATATGTGTGTGTGTGTGTGTGTGTGTGTGTGTGTGTGTGTGTGTGTGTGTGCATGCACAGGAGTATATGAGAAGCTGCAAGATATATTGGATGAGAGCTTCCCTTGGAATCAGAAAGGCAAGTCCTGTCTCCCTGACATTTTGGCTGTGTGACCCTAGGCAAGTCACTTGACCTTTTATTTCGTTAGGTAGCTCTGTAAGACTATAGTGGGAAGGTAGTACTCCGCTCAGAGATCTCCATAAACCAATGAAATCATAGGTATAGAGAAAAATAGACAAGCAAAAAACACATAAAATCCTTATTCTATAGTTTCATTCTTTTTATATTCCATGCTAGCTAAATAGTTGAACCTCAACACTTAACAGAGGAACAGCAGAAACATAGAAACAACACTAGTCTATGAGTCCCTCCCTCTTGTGATCCTTTCGCATAATCAGTCCCTGATACTGCGTTAGACTGAAGATATTCAACCATACAGATAATATTTATACCACACCTGCTGTTGGCCTCCCCTGAATCTTTGTTACTCTTTTTCATACCAATTTACTACTCTTCCTCCAATCTCTAGGGGGTAAACTAATATTTTAAATAAGAGGGGGGGGCAAAAGGTGTCATTCCAGACCATATAAAAGGTATTTGAGTAATAACTAAAATAAAATAAAACATAGATAATGTTAATATGTGGTTTTCTAATCAATATACACCAGCTGGGATCCTTATGTATAGTATAATGGCCCTCTTTCTATTTAGTTTGACACCACTGCCTCAGATCACCCAATTCTCCTGCCTGTAAATCAAAATATTTGAAAAATCACCATATATCTACTGCAGCCATGGAGAAACTCAAGAAGGATTTTGAAAATCAAGTAAGAGAAATAGAGGAAAAATTAGGAAGAGCAATGAGAGTAATACAAGAAAATCATGAAAAACAAGTCAGCAGCTTACTAAAGGAGACTCAAAAAAATACTAAAGAAAATAACACCTTTAAAAATAGGCTAACTCAAATGGCAAAATAGGTCCAAAAAGCCAATGAGGAGAAGAATTTCTTAGAAAGCAGAATTGGCCAGATAGAAAATGAAGTTCAGAAGCTCACTGAAGAAAATAATTCTTTCAGAATTAGAATAGGGCAAACGGAAGCTAATGACATTATGAGAAGTCAAGATATTATAAAAACAAATCCAAAAGAATGAAAAAATAGAAGACAATGTGAAATATCTCATTGGAAAAACCACTGACCTGGAAAATAGAACCAGGAGAGATAATTTAAAAATTATTGGACTATCTGAAAGTCATAATCAAAAAAAGAGCCTAGACATCATCTTTCAAGAAATTATCAAGGAAAACTGCCCTGATATTCTAGAACCAGAGGGTAAAACAGAATTTGAAAGAAGCCACTTATCACCTTTTGAAAAGGATCCCAAAAAGAAAACTCTTAGGAATATTATAGCTAAATTCCAGAGTGTCTAGATCAAGGAGAAAATATTACAAGCAGTCAGGAAGAAAAAATTTGAGTATTGTGGAAACACAATGAGGCTAACACCAGATCTAGCAGCTTCTATATTAAGGATTGAAAGGCTTGGAATATGATATTCTGGAGGTCAAAGAAGCTAGAATTAAAACCAAGAATCACCTAACAAGCAAAACTGAGTATAATACTTCAGAGAAAAATGTGGATATTCAATGAAATAGAGGACTTTCAAGCATTCTTGATGAAAACACCAGAGCTGAACAGAAAATTTGACTTTCAGATATAAGAAGCAAGAAAAGCATGAAAAGGTAAACAGGAAAGAGAAATCTTAAAGAACTTATTAAAGTTGAACTGTTTACATTCCTACATGGAAAGATGATATTTGTAACTCATGAGACTTTTCTCAGTATGAAGATAGTTGAAAGGAATATATATGAATAATTAAATGTATAGATATGTCTATCTATCTATTTGTATGTATATATACATATATGTGTATGTATAGGCGGGTATATGTGTGTATATATGTGTGTGTATATGTATACATAGACAGAGGGCACAAAGTGAGTTTAATAAGAAGGGATGATTTCTAAAAAATTAAATTAAGAGGTGAGAGAGGAATATATTGGAAGAAAGAGCAAAGGAGAGATAGAATACAGTAAATTATCTCATGTAAAAGAGAAAGCTGTTACAATGGAGGGGAAGAGCAGGGAGGTGAAAGAATGAATCAACCTAATTGGACTTGGCTTAAGGAGGGAATAACATACACACTCAACTGGGTATCTTGCCCTACAAGAAAGTAGAGGGGAAGGGTATAAGCAGGAGAGGTAGAAGGGAGGGAAGCTTAGGGGAGAGAGTAGTCAGAAGCAAACACTTTTGAAAAAGGACAGAATCAAAGGAGAAAACAGAATAAATTGAAGATGGGTTAGGGTGGAGGGAAATACAGTTAGTCTTTCACAATATGACTTCTATGGAAATATTTTGCACAACTACACATGTATAATATGTATTAAATTGCTTGTTTTCTCAGAGAAGGTAGAAGGAAGAGAAGAAGGGAGAGAGTCTAAAACTCAGTTTTAAAAACAAATGTTCAAAAAATTGTTTTTACATGCAACTGGGAAATAAACTATACAGGCAATGGGATATAGAAATCCATCTTGCCCTGCAAGAAAGGAAGAACGGGGAAGATGAGGGATAACGGAGATATAAGAGAGGGCAGAGTGAGGGAAGGGGTATTCAGTATGCTTGCCATCTTGGAGTGGGACATAGGGAGAGATGGGGAGAAAATTTGTAACTCAAAATCTTGTGGAAATGAATATTGAAAGCTAAAAATCAATAAATTCTAGAAAAAAAGAAATAAATAGAGTTGGGTTTCAATTTATTTTCTAGACAGAAAGAAAAGAAAGAGAAAAGAAAAAAGAAGAGAAAAGAAAAGAAATAAATAAGAGAAGCAAAATGCCTCTATTGTGGTAGTATTCTCATTTTGGAGGACTGGTGGGGCCTAGAACTATGCTTTTGTCCATGGGCAAGCACCTCTTAATGCAGAAACTTTCTCCACTGATGACCATCAATCAGTAACTCCTGTACTTCACAGTCTTGATGAACTGCCTGGGACAATGAGCGATTCGGTGACTTGCCCATGGTCACAAGACCAGCATGAATGAGGTGATGCAAAGCTCAAAGTCTTGCTGACTCCAGGGTCAGCCCTCTGCCCACTTCACCATCTTACCTCTCAAGAGTTCATTAATATCCTGAAAACAAGATCTTCTGAAGTGCAATACTCCAAGTATAAGTGACAAACAGCTACAGAGTTCACATTTATAGCTCAGATTAAAGTTTGCTACGCACTAGATGGATAGATAGAAATTTGCAAATCTTAATATAGAATATATATGTTTATATATACACACAACTATATAAGTATATATAGTATATGCACGTGTGTGTATAATGTATGTGTATATAAGTATACATGGAGAGTAGTGGAAAGAAAAAGCATGTTATCCTCATACTAATACTGATGTTTATCCCCATTTTTCAGATGAGGAAACTGAGTCTGAGCGATCTTAAAGGACTGGCCCAGGGTCATATCAGTAGTAATTCTAGTAATTGTCTGAAGCAGGATTCAAACCCATTCTTCCTTACTCCAGGGCCAGGCAACACTCTGTCTACTATACTAACTACCTTTTAAAATAAATAAATTCATTTTTATTATGCCTTTTCATTGGCTGTATCTAAGCATTTTGCAAAGGTCACACTGGTCAAAGAGTTCATAGTGGTATGCATCTATATGATGATTACATTTAACCTCTTAATACAGAGTGGAGAGTGTTGTTTTTTAAGTCATTCTAAACTTGAAATTACTGGTCTTATCTCATAGGAAGTCTATGCAGTTTGGGTAACGGAGAGTGAAGGATCAGCTTACAAACACAGTGTTTTCCAGAAAGACAATCTTAAACATATATATAGCTATTCAAATTCCACGTTTCCTTTCATGCTATTTTCAGTGTTTTTCAAATTAAACATTAGGCTTAGCAGCACACAGTGAATGGTAGATTAAAGGGCCAGTCTAGTTCCGCAAACCTTGGGTTTTCCACATTTGTCTAGGAATAGCTTTTCTCTGGGTGGGCCAGGTGAAATACAGAAGCAACCAAGTTATTGTTGCTCACTTCCCTCAACTAGCCGGCTGTGGGGAAGCCAGATGGGGGAAGGTCAGAAAGGAAGGAAAAGGAAGGCGAAGCAGAGTAGAGAGAAGGGAAGATAGGCAAAAGCACTTTGTAACTGCAACACAATTTAAAGCCTTCCACCAAAATTCCAAAACTTTTTGTTTAAAGGATAAATGTGTAAGACAAAGATAAATAAACAAGTTTTCCATTAAGTGTTTACTATCCAGGAATGATGCTAAATTCTGGGAAATTCCAAGAAAGGCAAATATCAACTAATGTAAAATTGATGCTTAATAATTATTTTAAAATTTTGCAACTTCTTTATATGCTGTTGAAATTGTTGTGGGGTTTTTTTTGGGGGGAGGGGAAGTGAGTGAAGTCCAGATTTATCATTTCACGAGTATAAGGAACTCCCAATAAAGAAATTCCCTCCACCGGTGCAATTAGAGATTTCCCTGGAGGAGGTTTAGTGACTTGCTTGGGATCACATAGTTAATATGTAACAGGGATGGGACTTGAGCCTTTCCCTGTATCTGAGGCCAGCTTTCTATCAATAATCCCCACCTGCCTTTTTATCCCCTCACACATCTAGGCTGAAAATAGAAAATATGTCTAAGTGATAAGATTAATCTCTGTCACCTCAGCAGCAAGTTAGCACAATGGGTAGGACTGCTGAACTTGGAGTGAGAAAGATCTGATTCTACATCCTGCTTATGACACTTGTTTATTATGTACCCTGAACCTCCGTTTGCTTTTTTTCCTCATCTGGGAAATCAAGATGATAGTTGCACCTACTTCATAGGATTGTGGTAGGGACCAAATAAGATGACCCATGTACAGTGTTTTACAAACCTTAAAGTGCTTTTTTAAGTTGTTTTTTAGTCATGTCTGATTCTTTTCAACCTCTTTGGGGGTTTTCTCAGCAAAGATATAGGAGTGGTTTGCCATTTCCTTCTACAGTTCATTTTACAAATAAAGAAACTAAGGAAACAGGATTAAGTGATTTGTCCAGGGTCACATAGCTAATAAGTGTCTGAGGGTGGGCTTAAAGTGCTAAACAAATGCTTATTATTATTAATTATCACCACATTAAAAATGCTAATGAAGTTACCAATTTAGCCAAATAAGAACCCCTAAATAACACTTTGGGGTCTCCTTTTGTTTCATTTATAAAATAAATATATATACATATAATATTATAAAAATATAATATAATAACAAATGAATATATGTCATCTTGGCTGGAAGATGGAGAAGTTATTACAGGTTTGCAAGTGAACATAAATACTCAGTGGCTAAAGACTAGATTTTTCCATCTTGTACTTGGTGTGTTATCCTTACTATCTTGGTCAATGGAAATCTCCTTCATGCCTGCTGCGTGGTGTCCAGTGTCCAGTTAGATGCTTGCTGAATGAGATTACCAGGCCACTTAGGTACATTGTGCTATTAGCAATCAGTTTTAATAAGCAGAGAGCCAATTAGCGGCATGAACTAAGGTCCTAGACCTCTATTTTCTCATTCATCAAAATACATCTTCTTAATTCATTCTTATCTATAGTTTTCAATTTTGGGGATATTTATATATAGTCCTCTGTTTTATGGGTTGCCATGGCCACAAATGATGGACAAAGTCATCTTTTCAATGCCAACATTTTCTTAGGGTTATTGTAAGGCAGCAAGTCATGGACCACCATCTCTGAAGTACTGAAAATGAGTATCGCCCAGAAGGCAATGAAAACGAATGTGATGAGTAAAAGCAGACTGCAAAGGCATATTGCTTGGAGAAGAACAGGAATAAAAGGATGAGACCAAGGAAGCATATGATGAGGAGATGAATAGGGGCTGATCATATCACAAGAACAATGGATGACTGATAGACAGCCAGAGTGCTCCCTTCACTGGTACCCTGGTGATGTCAGGATTAAGTCAGGAAGCCCTCTGGTATGTTTGGTGGATTTCCTGGGGCAAACTTTTGGGAAAACATAGAAAAGGGTCACACAGGATAGGTGGGCATGGATGAGTTACCATCTGCATTGTTGGAGGGAAATCCCAAATTGATGAGATCACAGATCCAGTGAGTACTTAAATAAAACTTACTTTAAACAGACAATGATAGCTGGAAGATGGCCAGACCCTGGATACTTCACTAAGAAGCAGAGCCACTCAAATGTCCTGTTGTGATTTCTGTTATAATTATGCTTTGTATCCATCATCATATCAATTAATACCTGCTTATGTATCTATAATTTTTTTTTACAACAGGAGATATAGTTAATCTGCTAGTTTTGCTATAAGCCATGTAGTAACAAAAACAATTACTAGAACCAATGTTTAAAGAATCAATACTCTGCTGTCTGCTTTCCATAAAAAGTCTACAAAGGAAATTAAAAGTAACAGAGAACCAGCCTAGCTTTCATCCCCACTATCAATAAATCAATAAGCATTTTATTAAGCATCTTCTGTATGCTAGGGACTGTGCTAATATAAAAAGAGGTAAAAGACAGTCCCTGACTTCAAGGAGCTTGGGGGAGACTAAATTATAAATTCGAAGTATAAATTTAACAATTATATTTTGGAAGCAAAATTTTGACTAGCTTGCTGTTATTGTCACTGTTGTGTTAGTCAAATTAATTTTGTGAAATCAAGTTTTTCAGGGTACACACTGTCCTAGAAGATTCTTTTCTTTGCTATTACTATGAAAGCAATTATGCTACATGTTACTGGGAATCATTTATGCCTATAGAAAATTAATCCTCCAGGACTCAGGCTCTCCGTGAGCAATATTTAGCACTCCTACACGCTGGAAACAAAATTGTGAAAAGACAATATTTGTTCTTTGGGCCCATTATCATCTTTATAAAAAAAAATTACAATGTATTTACACTTCAATAAAATAAAACAGACAAGAGGCAGCCTCATGCTGCCCGAGAAAAGCATATGATCCCATGGACAAATATTAACCCTCCTCTTCAGGTTTTAAAACCTCTTTCTCCTTTCCCCACTTCAATCAAATTAATTAAATTAGGGCCCTACTGGGAATAGGCCTAGGTCACTCTTCCCACCCTCAGTCTTTTAGGGAGCAAGTCGAGTTTAAATGGTTTGCTCAGGTACTAAGTACGTGAGGTCATATTTGAATTCGGGCCTAGTGCTCTATCCACTGCACCACCGTGCTGTCTCCCTGGTAGAGGATTTTTGGGAAAACAAGTAGGCTGATATAGATGGTCAGAAATGGATAAAATGAGATAATATTGTAAAGAAATTCACAATCCTTAAAGTGCTATATAAGTGCTAGTAGATTATTATATATACATGAAATTATTATATGTTTATAATTATATATAACATATTACAAAATATAGTCCAAATATATAATATATTTATAATATTATTATTATCCCTTCAACTATGAGCTCCTTGAGGGCAGGGATTATCTTTTGTATCTTTTTGTGTTCCCAGAAGTTAACACAGTACGTGTACATAGAAGGAGCTTAATAAATATTTCTTGGTCAGCTGACTGAGAGATGTGCTGCAATCTGCATCAAGGGAAAGATCCCAGATCACTAAATCCAAGCTAATCTGCAAGTACTTATTAGTGTCTTCTATGAGTATAATACTGTAGTAGGCAATGGGAATAAAGAAGTAGTTTAGACTCTGAAGAAATTTATATTTGATGAGATCAGAGATCCATTAAAATATGGGAGAAGGTGATAGGCTTGCTATAAGCATCCAGATTCTTTCACTTTTAGACTTTGTGGGCAAATGAATATATTGGTGTGATGGCTGGTCTTAGATGTGCAGTCTAGAACCATGGAATGGTTTCTCTCAGGAAAAAAGCAAACTAGCTCTTGTGGAGATGAAAGTCTGGACAGCGACCACATCAGTACTGTCCTGTAGCTCAGTGCTTCTTAAACTGTGGGTTGTGACCCTGAATGGGGTCATGAAAAATTGGGCAACAGTAAAAGGTTTCTGGAGGCACAACGACCAAAAATTAATTTAAAATCAAGTGTGTAATGAATCCGAGGTGTTTCTGGCAGCTCTTGCCAATGTCGCATGATACAATTTCACTGAAGCCTTGCTTCTGAACACACAGCATGTGCACTTGCACTGAGCATGCCCTCAGACCATGCAATGCCTACAAACTGTTTAAAAGGGAAAAAGGTTCCCCAATGGAAAAAGTTTAAGAAGCCTTGCTCTAGCTCATTGAGTAAATTCAGTCCAATTATAGGACCACAAACAGCACCATCATCAACAACTATTTACTTAGAACCCATTGCATACCTGACTATCCACTAATTGCTAGAACCTCAAAGCTCCTACCTTCAAGAGAGTCTGCCTCTTACACAGTTGTATCACTTAACTCAGTCTATTTACAGGAAATCCTTCCAGCTTTAAAACCATTTTGTACGTTGGATCACATATTTAGAGTTTAGATGTCACCTAGTCTAGCTTCTCATTTTCCAGACAGGTAGATAAAGTCAATCTACAGAACATAAATTATTTGCCCCAAAAGATAAAGCTGGTAATGCAAGCAGTAGAATTCTACCTCAGATTTGTTACTCCACATGCTGTATTCTTCCCATACTACATCCCATCCTTTCATTTCTTAATGTTATGTCTCCTTGGGGGAAGGAGGAAAGGGAACAAGCACTTATTAAATACCTTCTATGGACCAGGTCCTGTGCAACCTTGTGAGGCAGATGCTGTTGTCTGCATTGAGAAAATTATAGCAGAGCTTTGCTGGGTCAGCCCCATGGCTGCTAAGCTTCTGAGGCTGTCTCTCCTTTAACATAGCCTCATATTCACTAACTTTGCTGTTCCTTCAAGATTCATGTGGAAGAAAAGCAAGATTAGTGTATATTAAATAGAATATATTAAAGGCAAGACAGTTTGATTTCACATTGGATGGTACTGGGCCTAGAATCAGGAAAACTTGAGTTCAATTCAGCCTCAGAATCTCAAACCTCTCACAACTTCACTAAACCTACAAAATTCTCTCTGTCCCTAGAAAGCTGTTTAAAGCGAGGTATTTGGGTATGGGGCAGTGACTAGAGCACTGGCCCCTGGAGTCAGAAGGATCTGAGTTCAAATTTGACCTCAGACACTTAATGCCAAACTAGCCATGTGACCTTGGACAAGTCACTCTACCCCAATTGCCCTACCTTCCCCCCTCCAAAAAGCAAAAATTAGATAAAAAAATAAATTGAGGTATTTGTATTGACTCAGTATGGGTGACTCCATTTTAAAACCCTATTTTTAACCTTGAATCTGGGGCAGGTGTCTGCAAAAATTGGTGGTAGTACAAGCTCACTAATTCCATCTAAATAGCAATGAGGGAGGAACTGGAATGACCCTAATCCCATCTCCTCGTAAATTTTGTGTACCAATCAAGAGCTGAGGCTGCACTAACCCCATAGCCTCATTTGAAACTTGGACTAATTAAAACTGTCTTTCTGTTATATGGAAACTGCTTACTCCTGTCTATAAAAAGCAGAACACAGGTTAAGTCCTATCCAGTCCATCAACAGCTGTTGACTTGATGTATTAATAAATTCCATTTGTCTTACTTCCTGCCTTTGCCAAAATTGCTAAGGGTGAGGCCCTAACCTAGGTTTCTTTTAACAATGTACTCCTCTTCTGACATTAGACTCATGGGTTTTGTATTACTCTATACTAGGGATGGGGAACCTGCAGTCTTGAGACCACATGTGGCCCTCTAGGTCTTCAAGTGTGGCCCTATTTGGATTCAGTTAAAGGGCTCCTCTTGAGGACCTAAAGGGCCACATGTGGCCTTGAGGTCACAGGTTGCCACCCTTGCTCTAAAAATAACCTCCTTACCTCAGCTTCCTCCCAATACCTCAGTCTTCTGAGTCTGGGCTTTGGGTGGGAGAGAAGAGAAGGTGAATGTTTAAGGCTAAGAAGGTTGGAGGTTGCCTGACCTTCTCGCTCGGAATAGTCACTTGTTTGGGGAGGATAGTTGACTCATATTAGCAATATAACATAAAATAAAATATTAGTAAATTCTGATCCTCCAAGGAAAATCATGGAGTGAGCCCCCTTCAGCTCATAACCATCAGAAGTACTCTTAACACACATACACCCTTGGTCCCCACTTCTTTATTATTCCACTCTTACTCCCAAACAAAGTAAAAAAGGAACCAGCAATGAGATCTGGGCCTTGTAAAAAGCAAAGGGAGAATCATGAGACCTGGGTTCTGGACCTAAAAGTCTTTATCTGTAAAATAAAAATATCTGACCAAATGATCCCTTCCAGCACCAAAACTGTAATCTCTCTGAAGTATGTATAAGGTACACCAATGACCCTGCAGAAATGAACTCAGGCTTCTTTAGAACTCAAAGAGATCTTGGCAGCATAAAGAGAAAGACAGCAACGGGCTGATTGTCAATCAGGCAGGATGGCCTAAAATGCACTCCCAGGTCTGCCTAGGCTTCCCTTTCCCTTTGTGGTGCCGATTTGTAGGAATGTGTGTCTGCTGTAGGCAGATGCTTAGTTCTTTTTAGCCTAGAGCTGTTGGAAGCTCTCAAAGTGCAGGTGGCCACTAAAGGAAGACAGGGTCCCAAGTAAATGGGGTCAGGGATAATGCAAATTTTGCCCCCAGCTGAATTGAATTTTTATTGGCCTGATGACTTTCCAAACCTATTTGCAAAGCTGTGCTAATGACTTTAAAGAGGTTTGCCTACGTTTCTGTGAGCTGGGGAAAATGCAAAGGACTTTAGAAGTGCTTCAAAGCATAACTGCAACCCATGTCCCCCTCCCTTTCCTACCTGGTCATAGCCTTTTCTTCTGAGGAATTCAGGTGTTCTGTATACATTGACTCATGAACCCAAAGATTATTCCTGTAATTCAGGTTAAAAAAAAAAAAAGCAACACTAAAATCCCTTTCTGAGGGAGACACTTCAGGGCATGTGTATAAATATCTTGCTTAAAGGTTTACTCTAAGAGGGGTCATTCCAGTACCTGTGAAAAAGATTAAGTCCCCTGACTTCCTTTCCCAAAAATCATTGTCCCAACATTTTTAGTTCTTCTATAATTCCAAATAAAAACAAAAAACAAACAAGCAAAAAATCCTGTAATTCGGTTTGCCGGTAGGCTACCTAGAATGAGGAAATAGTTTAAGCTTGAGACAAAATACTAACCTGACCTGCAGTTGTTGTTCAGATATGATATGGAAGGCCCCCAAGCTTGATACACAATAAATCTGTGTGTTCGTCTGAAATAGTACTGAATTCTCTAGGTATATGAATCTGGGACTGGCTTTGTCGCATCTTAAGGGAAAGAACAGTTGAAAAGAATGCCAAAATATTTACACGTCAGTTTGAATTTTCATGGCACCTCTGTTATCTACAACAAAAAGAAGTTCTAGAATCTAGATATTCAACAAGCACATATTTCTATTGTAAGAGGGTCAAAATGATGTTGGGGCCACCCCATTAGGGATTGGAGGATGAGTATAGGTGATGGCACCACATTTTTGCAAGGAGTTTTATGAACTGTAGAGCTTTCCTAGGGGAGCAACCAATGTAGTTAAGGGCCTCTCATTGAAGGAGTAGGAAATCTTTGGTTAAAAGGGTATGGGCAGAGGTGTCAAGCAAATTGTCTTAAATAATTTGCAGGATTTTGTGAAAGAAGAATTTGTCTAGTTTTATCTGACTCCAGAGCACTTACTTAATGAGCATGATTTGCGAAGAAGCAAATTTCATTTTGATGCAAAAAAAAAACCCCAAAACAACCTTGCCTCCCCCACAAAACACAAAAAACCAGCACCTTCCTAACAATTAAAGATATCTAAAAATGTAGTGTGCTGCCATGGGAGGCAGTAGGTTCTTTCTCACTGGAGATAACTCAGGCAAAAGTTGGATAATTATTTCAATTTAGTATGCATTTGGTACATGTCTACTATATTCAAGACACTGGGCTAAGTCTAGGGATACAAAGATAAAAACAATAAAGTCCCTGGCTTTAAAGAGTTTATGTTCTACTGGGTGACTCCTGGTTGGGTATGTTTGGGTTTTGTTTGTTTGTTTTAATATGGATTTCACTAGAGGTCTTCTGTGATTCCACTATCTATTGTTGTTCATTCATGACTCCATTCTTGTGATTCTTCGTGTCTCCATTTGGGGTTTTCTTGGCAAAGATATTGGAGTGGTTTGTCATTTTCTTCTCCTATAGATGAGGAACCTAAGGTAAACAGGGTTAAGTGACTTACCCAGGGTCACATAGCTTGTAAGTGTCTGAGGCTGGATTTGAACTCATAAAAATTAAATCTTCCTGACTCCAAGCCCAGTACTCTACCTACTGCACCACCTAAGTGCCTATTTAGACCATATTCCTAAAGTTTGTTCAGAAGGGTAAAGGGCAAAGAGCTGAATCAATCTACTTATAATTAAGGGTGAGAGAAAGGAAGGTCCTTAAGTTCATGGCAGAGATAATCCCTGCATCATACAGAGCTTCCTGTGTGGTATACTTTAAACACACAAGTCTTGCTTCATAATTCTGGTTGGACTGGAAATTCTACCACCACCACCTTTCAAAATGGAATTTTTTTTTTCCAATTTTGCTAAACAAAAAGCAAAAAAAGCAATAGAAATACGTGTGAAGAGTTTAGCAAACTCAACATTTCTCAAGGGAAGGTTACTTACATCCTATTAATATAGAAAAGTCCAATATTTTACTCTAATACATTTCTTCTGCCCATCCTTGATTTAATGAAGAGCTTATATGAATAAGCAACAGGAACCTATTTTAGCCTCAGTATAAATCTGAACACATAAGAAATAACAAAATTGCCACGGAAAATAGCAGCTGCACTTATAATGACAAACCTAATAGTGGACCTCATTTCTATGGCAATTGTTTTAAATTGAATGTCTTTGCTGCACAGCTGTAACCAAGAATAAGTATAACAAAATGAAGGGGATTAAAATGGTAAATCAGTCCATAAATGACATTTTCATAAAAGAAATATAAAGTTTTGTTTTGTTTTTTTTTAATCATTAAATAATAATGAATTAGTATAATGCTAACACAGTGCTTGCTGGTGTGGAAGATACAGAAGATGATAATCATATGGCTCATGCCCTCAAAGATCTAATGGAAGAGAAGAGAATTACATACCCATAATGCCATTAGATATAATACCAGGACATCTAGGTGGCACAGTGGATAGAGTGCTAGGTCTAGAGTCTAGGAAGATTCCTCTTTCTGAATTTAAATTCAACCTCAGACACTTAATAACTTTGTAACCCTGGGCAAGTAACTTAAATCTGTTTGCCTCAGTTTCCTCACCTATTAAATAAATTGGAGAAGGAAATAGCAAATTACTCCAATATCTTTTCCAAGAAAAAACCAAATGGGGGCATGAAGAGTCGGACACAACAGAACAATTGAACAATAACAATACCATTAGAAGAGTGTACAATGCACAGGTAAACAAATATTGAATTATGTAATTCAGAAGAAGGGGGCGAGAGAGGAGAAAAAAAGAGAAAAAGAGAGACAGAGAGCAAGAGGAGAGAGAGAAAGACAGAGATCACAACTAGATGGAGCAGTTGAAAATGGCATTATGGAAGAGGTAGGATCTGAAGAGTGCCTCGAAATCTAGGCAGAGGGTGGAGAAGTGGAGAGGGAAGAATCACAGAAGCAATATAGAGTGATTAATTCTAGGATCAGATCTTTAATTTGTGGAGAGGATATTGTTTAGGACATTTTAGGTGTTGTTCATTGATGATATATGATGATATTAATTACTCAATGACATTCCTGGTGATTTGAAAGAGATACGCCTAGTAAATCACATGAGAAGTAAAATGAATTAAAGTGCATACTGTCCAGATTATAGAATGCAGTTAGGTGGGTCTGCAAAATTAGTTCATTAGTACAGATATCTTGAATAGGCAGCACAAATAGAAAATGATCGGAGTCCTAAGCCAAATAAGATGAAGAGACCAAAATGAATCATTTTGGAAATTGTACAGTGTTTTTAAAGCTCCTTGCCATAGAAGCTCATTTTTAACATGATATTTTTTTGGTTTTACTACATGGAACATTCCTATTTCAGAAGAGTCAAAATCACAAGAGACTCAAGAAAAAAGGCAAGAAACTGGAGATAGAATGAGCGTTATAAAATCCATCATGAATATAAGCCAGACTGTTAGAGTAAAAGGAACAGTTATATGGGGAGAATAAGTGATGAACAAGAAAGATGGAAGGCCTGAATACTGCCCTGTTATGCAAATTATAATAAAAGAAATATAGGAAAACCTTTGAGCAATTAAACAGGGTTAATGGAAGGACATGGACAAGAATTGCAGAGGACAAGAAGCCATGGAGGGATTATGAACTGTACCAGAAGAGGAAGTGTCCTTCAGCATGAGATCAGAAATGTACAAAATTATCCAAATAAGTTTCACATTTATACTCCAATGATTTACAAAAGGATTTGAAGCAGTTCCAATCTTTAATTTGGTAAGAGGATGCTCTGAAAACTAGAGCAAGGAAGCAAGGAGATATCTAGTCTTGTAAACTAATCTGCATCTACTCTTGTAAACAAACTCTAAGATCCATCATTAAGAATGCATGACCTTAGTTTTTATTGCTGAAAGGAGCTTCAGACTAGAGATTACTTAAATGGGTCTGCTTGTACAAAGAGACAATGTAAACAATGCTGAATGCCCGGTGGCCCCTACTTTTCAGTTAAAATGTTATTCTATGAGATTGGGATGCATATAGATCAACCGAATGGGCTGAGTAAACTGGGCTTGCCCCCTCTGGAAAAAACCAATGCTCCCTGTAAATTGCTAGAGACCAGTGTATTCCTGGTTCCTCGTTGTGTCAAAAAAGTCACAAAAGCGAGCATGGGAACAGAAGTTGGACTTTAAATGGACTTTAAAAGAAATGTAATATGACCCTGTCTCTTCTTCATCTACTTATTTTCCCTGATTTTCAAGAGAATTGCAGGCTTTGGTGAAATTCTGACATTTATTGTGGGCAATTGTTTGAGTTCTTTAGCCCCGTCATGTAGAAAAACTGGTAAGGGGTAGAGGAAAGAGAACTGACTTTGAAAACAAGGGACCTGAGTTTGAAGGTATGAATCTGGATGTGTGAATTTGGATGTATTGCTTTACCTTTGAATCTCAGTTTCCTCATCTATCCTCATCACACTAGATGACCTCCAGTGACTTTACCCTTTAAGTCTATGGTCATATGAATAGGAGATTTTGGGGATATATGAAGAGACAGTGTCATAATAAATATGGATGGAATGAGTTATTAAGAGGCATATAGTGAAATCAATACTAAAACTGGAAATCAGAAGAGTTGACAGCGCCTACACAGTGCTCACCACATAGTATGGGTTTAGTCAAATGTTAATGACTGACTCCAAAGGAAAAGAATGTAGGCTTACATGCATTATATTCATACAGAAAAATAATTTTTCTACCAAAATAGTATCATTCTCCAGGAGGAAAAATGGATTTTGAATGAAATAGAGGATTTTCAAGTATTCCTGATGAAAAGACCATAATATCTATCTGGATATATCTGAAGTGTTTAGCACAAGACCCAGGACATAGTGGGTACTTAATAAATATTTATTGATTTAGAATCAACATTTATTTATTTGATATAGAAACTTTGAAGTAGAAATACAGGAATCAAGAGAAAAATAAAACAGTAAAGAGGAGTAAGTAATCATAAGGGACTAAACAAGTATAAACTGCTTACATTCTAAATGGAAAGATGCTCCATGTATCTATCCCCTCTGAACCCTGGTATCATTAGGAGTCAGAGAGAGTCTAATTAGACAGAAGGTCTGGGAGTGGTTTGTTTGTTATATTGATGATCTTTAAGAATGAAAAGGGTTGGGAAGAAGAATTAGACTTGGGGTGAGAGGAAGGAGAAGAAGGTTAGGGAAAATTATCTAACATAATTGGGATATACAAGTATATACAATATACTCTGTACAAACAAGGAGGAAGTGGTTGACCCTTGAACCTTACTCTCCTCTGAACTGGCCAAAGGAGAGAAGAATACACACACACACACAGAGTTGGGCATAGAAATACCATTAACTTAACAGGGAAAAGGGGGAGAAGTGGTTAAGGAAGAGGATAGAAAAAGGGAGAGAGCAGATTGATGGAGGGATAGTAGAGGCTGGTAAATATTTAGCAGCCAACTCCTCGAACTTTTAAATTTAATCTACATAATTAACATTTTCTCCATGACTTTATTAAGTCAAAGCAAACAACAAATGAATCAATCCCTGATTTGTTATGTTTGATGATTTCCCAGGTATAAATCTTTACACTAAAAATTTAACAATTGACTCTCATGAACCAGTTTAAAGTGGCTCTAGTATGCTCTCGAATGAGTCTTATGGAAAACAAACTATAACTAAGGATATATAAAAAAAATTTACATCTCCTTTGGGGATGACAAATAATTGGAATCTGAGAGGGTACCCAGAGAGAAATGGCTAAAAAAAATGATGATATATAAATTTGATGGAATTCTTATTCTATAAAAACAACAACAACAACAACCAAAAAAACGATCATGAAGATGGTTTCCGAAATACCTGGGGAGAATTGTATGAGTTGATGCAGAATGAAATGAGAAGAACCAGAAAAACAATTTATTTAGCCAAGTCAAACAGCTTAGGCAGCTAGATTGAACAGTGGAGAGAACACTTGGCCTACAGCAGTGGTTCTCAACCTTCCTAATGCCATGACCCTTCAATACTCGTATGTGGGCATATCTGCATGTGGGCGGACCTGCCTGGAGACAGATAGAGGAGCCATGTCTCGGTTCCTAAGACCATCAGAAATATGTGTTTTCCGATGGTCTTAGGCAACCCCTGTGACTCCTGTGAAAGGGTCGTTTGACCCTCAAAGGGGTCGCAACCCACAGGTTGAGAACCGCTGGCCTAGAGTCATGAAGACCCAATTTAAAATCTAGCCTCAGACTCTTATAAACTGTATGATGCTAAGTAAGTCACAACCTCTGTTTGCCTCAGTTTCCTCAATTGCAAAATGTGAATTGTAATACCTACCTTATTGTTGTGAGGATCAAATGAGATGGTATTTGTAAAATGCCTGGCACATAGTAAATGCTGTATAAATACTTCTTTCCTTTGCCTTCCCTTCCTTTGATAAACTTCGGAATTCTAATCAGCATTATGACCAATTGTGATACCAGAGGACTAATGATGAAACATACCACCCACCTCCTGATAAAGAGGAGAAAGATTCAGATTGCAAAATTAATAGTCCCCTTTTTTTTAATATGGTCAATGTGAAAATTTGTTTCATTTGATTATTTCTTTTTTCTTCAATTAGGAGGTGATAAGAAAGAAAGAAGGTAAACTTTTGTTGATTGGGGGAAAAATTAAAAACAAAAAATTTCTGGTTTAGTATAATTAGTTGAATTTATGTTTTAAATTCCAAAAGAACCTTTCAAAATTCAGTTTTAAGTATCCCCATCTCTTCTTCAAAATCATGAGATATCGGTATTATTTTGAGATCCCTTTTATTATTAGGTAGCACTTCTAGAACATGCAATAAATATAGATTTTTTTCCAGTGCTTTCAGGTTCTTTGGCTTTACCCTCTTCCGATTTAAGTAGCTTCTTAATAGCTACTATTATTTAACCCAGTATGGATTTAGGAATGAAATTATTTCCTAAATTTTCCCTATAGTGAACATTTTGAGCTAAGGATGTCATTGGCAAAATATAAAATTAAATTAAAATTAAAATAAACAAGCAAAAGAGTATGAAGTCTTTGCCTATAATTGGTAGTATTAGAGCACTGGTTCTTAATAACAATATCTTCAGTTCATTTTGTGCAAACTCATGGTTGCCTGAGTTAGTGGTCAGTGCCATCTGCACTGGAGCATTTCCAGAAGCATGGGTATAGGTATTTCTAATTTGTTCTGATATATCCTGCATTCTTAGGATGCCACTTATTTTGCTGCTCTTTATGTCAAGCTGATGATCACAGCAGTTCTGATTAGGACCAGCCTGCAACCCTATCTTTTCCCTCTTACTGGTTTTTTTCTTCCCTCATAGGAATGATTTTATCAAGGTGCTAACCAAAACAGTAGTATTGCCAGAGTCTAGCTGGCCAATATTTCAAGGTTCTTGCCAGGCTTTCACAGTTACTATAGAGACACACAGAGACCCCACTGTATGTCATCATTTTGCATTTTACGACTTTTTCTGGTTTCTCCCCCTCCACCTCCTGTGCCATATAGGTAATAGGGATTTGAGGGATTCATCTTCAGCATCATTCATTGTAATAATTTTGCTACTTAATTGTTTAGTTTCTTTGTATTTTTGTGCCTAATACATTTTTTAAAAATCTATTTGTAAAGTTATAGTCAAAGTATACTGGAGCATGCTCATTTCATTACTAAACTCACCAGGTGCCATTTTATTCACCAATCATGTACTATGACGGAGCTAGCCTGAAATCCCTCAGAATGATAATGAAGTTGATTATTGAGGGAGCTGAATATGGACAAGATGGTTTTAGGATGAAAGAGGACCTATCCCAGGGACCTTGTGTTTCTCAATAAGGTAAAGTGAGTGGGGTGATTGTTGCCTGAGGACTATGGTTAGGTAAAGTAAACTGCTGCCTACATGCATGTGAAGAGTGCTTCTAAGACTTCTCCTTGCCCAAGTTCTGAATATCTGTTGTGGAGTCACTCTGCCCTCTATGTGGCCTGAAATTCTCACCATTAGAGTATCTCCGAGTTTGTTATGTAACAAAGTTATGTAACAAAAGCCAAAGTTAAAAAACACATATGTTCTTAGGTGGGTAGGGAAGCCTTTCCATTTTCTCTGATCTGTGGTTACAAGCATGAGTAAAGGGAACCTGAACCTCATTAGCACACTTTTCTAACCATATGAGCTAATCAGTTTATACCATGTCTGCCAAGGTACACTTACCAAGCTAGTGGGCTTAGGAGATAATATTCATTAAAGACATGGTAACCTTAATAGTTGAGGTTGAAAAGCTAACGTCTATGTTGCAAACAAAGCCCTCTGTCCAAGATTTCCACCTTTAAATGGGGATGGAACATGGATTCTTTAAGTTTCAATCCCTAGCAACCTTTAGCCACTTGAAGAGAAATACTTGAGACATCCATATGGACTACATCCAAAGAACTAGATTGTGAGATTAACCCTCAAGGAATATTTCACAGTTTCTAGCAATGTGTGATTCCCTTGGGCAAGTTCTTCTCACATATCACTCTATTCCTACAGGACAGAAATTTGTGAGAAACAGCTTCTGTGTCAAGACGGGAATAGTTAGTGAAACAAACTGAGAAAGAACATAAAATTTCTACTTCACTTGTATATACAAACACAAATATACATAGATACACTCACATATACATACATATAGATATAGATATAGACATAGACATATTTGATGCTCTCCTTTCAAAAGAATTTCAAATTTGGGGAAATTTCAAGGATTTTAGCAACCTTGTTGAACTGAACTGCTCTTTTTCTTTTCTTAATTCCTAGAGCACTTATAGTCTATATCACACAATACACACTGTATAATGCTGGAATTCTACTACTAATAATAATACTTGGCATTTTAATAGAATTTTAGGGTTTGCAAAGTGCTTTATAAATATCTCATTTGATCTTCATTCATGCCAGCTTTGGAAGGTAGGTGTTATTGCTGGCACCATTTTACAAATGAGGAAATTCAGACAAGCAGAGATTAAGTGACCAGTTCAGGGCTCATACAACTAGCAAGTGTCTAAGGTCAAATTTGAACTCAGGTCTTCCTGTCTCCAGGTCCAGGTCTATTTACTGCACAACCTCTCTGAATTTACATGGTACTTTAACAACAACTATAATAATAGTAATAATTGGGGCCGCTAGGTGGCGCAGTGAATAGAGCACCAGCCCTGAGTTCAAATGTGACCTTAGACACAGAAACACAAAAACTAGTCGTGTGACCTTGGACAAGTCACTTAACCTCAATTGCCACTCCAAAAAGCAAAAAAATAGTGATAATAGTAATAATTGACATTCATATTGTGTCAAGTATTATGCTAAGCTCAAAAGGAAACAACTTCTTAAAATTTGCAAAGAACTTTACACACATTTCAAAATCACGGATTAGACTTCTGGTCCTGCTTCCTACCTAGTACCCCCAACTATTACCCTGGGAAGCACCACTTCCATTCCCATCTATTTGTGCTTCTCCTTGACAGCCCCTTGTCTCTTGGTTTTAATAATACTGCTTCTTCTTGGCTCTCCCTCCTCCTATCTGACCACTCCTTAAGTCTTCTTTGCTTAATCTTCATCCAGGTCATGCCTGCTAACCATGGATGTCCCACAGGACAAAGTCCTAGACTTTCTTCTCTCTCATAGGTTCCCAAAGTGGGCAATGCCACTCCCTGGTGGATGCTAGAATGATCCAGCAGTGCTATTTTTTTTTTAAACGATGCAAACTTTTTTTTAAAAAAAAGGGTTAAAGAAAGTAGATTTCCAGGGGGTGCTGAGTAATTTTTTTTTTTTAAGGGTAGGCTTTCAAAACACTAGGCCAAATAAGTTTGGGAACCGTACTATTTTACTTGATGATCTCATTAACTCCTATGGATTCATTTTTTTTTTATCTCTGTTGGTGATTCTCAAATTTACTTTTTCATCAACTTCTCTGCTGACCTCCAAACTTGCATTTCCAGCTCTCTAGTGGTCTGGGATGACAGATGTCCCTAGATGTCTGGGAGACATCTTAAACTCAACATGTATAGAACTGAATTCCTTATCTTTCCCCTTTAGCCCTCCCCCACTCCTACTTTCCTTGTTACTGGTGAAGGCTTGACCTTCATCCCAGTAATCCAGGCTGGTAACCTCAGTGTCATCTTCAATTCCTCACTTTCTCACCCTCTCACCCTCCATATCCAATCTATTGCTAAGGCCTACCAATTTTGTTTTCATAATCTCTCTCACACACTCCTTCTCTCCTCTGACACTGACACTTCCTTGGTATAGGCCCTCATCCTCTCACACCAACACTATTTAGAGTAGAAGACATCACCTCCAAATATTTTGGGTCATAGACTCAATTTGAGCATTAGTGGCCCTTTTTTCTGTTCCCTTTTTCTTTTCCTTAGTGTGTTTATTGTCAGGATATGTTACGGCCTCTCACACAAAGAATACGGACAGGATAACCTCAAAATGTTTGTAGTAATAATTCATGTAATATGTTTACCCAAAGATAACATGAACCTCTCCCAAGTGGGTTGTTCCCCTACCCTCATTCTCTCCCCAAAATACTATATTTTGCCAAAGCTTTTTTTTTTTTGCTTTAAAACCATCCTTAATTCCCCTTTAGAACAAGTCGTGAATTATCTTACTTACATTCCTGTAGATTAATTTCTAAAGAGTAATATTCTTTAGGGGCCTCCAAACTTTGTCCCAGAAGATAACTGCAATCTTAGAGCAGCTTTAATAAAGTCAGGTGTGACCAATCATTTCTCCCATGAACTACAGATTTAATACAATGCCATACAATTTTAAAAAGGCAGAGAGAGAGAAAGGCCAAGCTAGGGTCACAGCAAAATATGGACCTTGATATGACACACATGACGAGAATAAGCAAACTAAGCATTCCTCTAATTTTGTATGTGAAAGAGTAAGAAACTGATAGATTTGGAGAGACAGAGACAATCAGAAATACCCAAGGGTTGTCAAAGAAATTTGCTCTTCATGCCCCATGAGATGGGAAAGATTGTAACCTCCATAAAAGGTGAACTAATAGGAAATCATAAATGCATTGTGTTGCCACATACAGTCATCTGAAAAACTTTTAATAAAAATACCTCCGAAGTATATTACATTTTATATTATACCAGGTGGAGCTGGGATGTGGGAGGCAGTTTATAGGGGAACTGTTGAACACAATTTTACTAGTAGGGTTGTTCCCTTGATTATAATAAGGGAAGAAATAATACTTATTGGTTTGGTTGTTTTGTTTGTTTGTCTTATTTAAAAAAAAAAAATTTGCCATGGACAAGATGAAAGTTCCTTTCTTCAGTTGGGAAGGAGCTTGAACTTATATAACTTAAAGAAACTAGGTTAAGGCTGTTGTTTTTAAATGTTGTCATCGTTAGCCAAATTCCTTGGTTGGTCTGTTGTTATTGGTGACAAATATTAATTAAACATTGTGTACTGTTCATATTTTGTAGGAAAGAATTCAAAATCTTCAAGTAATTTATATTTTAAGAGAAATAAGGTTCCTTCGGCTATAGAAGGTGCTTTCTAACAACCAAATAATCGATGTGTTTTTACCTACTTTCAGTCTTTTAAAAGCAGATTTGAAACCTATGTAGGCTTCATGCAGCTTGGAAATTAAAACTGTGATATCAATAACTTAAACCTAACCACATTTTAGAATGAAAGGAGAATTTTACCTCAGAATACAGGAGCTTTCCTTGTGCAAATCCCATTAAGACCAATAAAGAGTAAGCTATGCATTTAAATCCATCCTATCTTTCTCATCCCCACTCCAAACACAGACCCCCTTATTCAGAATGATGCATGTATTTATCTGTTTCTCATAAATCAAGAACTTAATAAAAAAAATCCATCAACATGACCACTTGAGAAATGAATTATGAGCATTGTATCTATAAATCATAAGAAACTTCAGAGACATGTATTTTATTCTCTTTTATGTAGACTTCCTAAATGCTTTGGAAGGCTACATTTTGGACAATAAGGAAACTACAGAAAAAAAAATACAAAATTATTGCTGAACCCAACTGATGAACAAAATTACTTAAGGGATATTAATTTCAAATAAGCTTCTTTAGCTGATCACTAAATAGGAACATGTTTTTCATGATATTACTTCAATAAAGCTGAATTTCTGTAAGGTAGAGTCAAGAGGCAGAGTTAGAGTTAGTATTTTTGCTCTATAACAACCTAGAAAATGTGCCAGATTAAATTCTGAGCAGGAAAACCAAGAAAAAGTCAAAATGAGTCAAAATTTTTATGAAAAATAATGACAAAAATGAGATGACACGACAGTATTTGTGTGATGCTGTCGAAGCATTACTTTGGGGAGAATTCGTATCTCTAAACTCTTACATCAATAAAAGTGAGAAAGAGCAAATCAACAAAACAATCATGCAACTGAAAAAATAAACAGGAAAATAACATTTTTTTTAAAAATAGCTAAACCATTGGCTAATTTGATAATTTTTAAAAAGGAAAAAAAAACAAATTATGAGTATATAAAATCAAAAAGGTAAATCCACAACTGATGAAGAAAAAAGAAAAGCAAGTATTAGGAACTATTTTGTCCAACTATGCCAATAAAACTTACAATTTAAATAAAATAGATGTATATTTTCAATAAATTTCCCAGATTAATAGTACAGGAAACAGAATATTTAAATAATGCTACCTTAGAAAAAGAGATTAAGCCAGTCATAAATTAGCTCCCTAAGATTAAAAACAAAACAAAACAAATTCTACCAAACATATATATTTTTGTGCTTTTTAAAGTTATTATTTTTTAACATTCTTTTCTTTTTAAATTTTGAGTTCTAAATTCTCTTCCTTTTATCCCTCCTCCATCAGCTGAGAAGGTAAGCAAAATTACTTCAATTATATAGGTGAAATCACACAGAACATATTTCTATATTAGCCATATCACAAAAAATAGCAACAAAAAAGGTAGAAAGTTACAATTCAATTTGCACTTAGTTTCTCACTCTCTCTGTCTGTGTCTGTGTCTGTCTCGGTCTCTGTCTCTGTCTCTCTCTCTCTCTCTCTGTCTCTCTCACTCTGTATGTCTCCACCTTGGTATCATTTTTTTAAAAAAATTATGAGTCCTTTAGAATTGTTTTGGATCATTGTATTGATCAGAATAGTCAAGTCCTTTATGGTTGACCCACATTTTAAAATTGTTGTTACTGTGTATTATGATCTCCAGGTTGTTCTCATTTCACTTTGCATCAGTTCACATCGGTCTTGCCATGTTTTGTTTTGTTTCGTTTAGACCTGAAACCATCTCCCTTGTCATTTCTTACAGCACAATAGTACTCCATCAGGATCACATGCCACAACTTGTTAACTTGTTAGCCATTCCCCAATTGATAAGCATCGCCTCAATGTTCAATTCTTTGCCACCACAAAAAAAGAGCTGACATAAATATTTTTCTACATATATGTCCTTTTCCTTTTCCTTTGATCTCTTTGGTGTACAGATGTAGTAGCAGTATTGCTGGATCAAAGGATACACACAGTTTTATAGCCCTTTGGCAAGGTTCCAAATGTATAAGTCTGTCTATTTTCCCTCGTTTCCTTCAGCATTTGTCATTTCTGAGAGGTGTGAGGTTGTACTTGAGAGACATTTTAATTTGCCTTTCTCTAATCATAGTGAATTAGAGCATTTTTTCATATGACTATAGATAGTTTTGATTTCTTCTCAAAGATACCTGTTTCTACACTTTAACCATTTATCAATTGGGGAATGGCTCTTGTTTTTTTTATAAATTTGACTCAGTTCCCTGTTATTTGAGAAATGAGACCTTTATCAGAGAAATATTACTAATTTTTTTATATTACTTCATTGTCTCTGCTATCTTTGAGCAAAATATAGATTCCATAGTTATCTATTTTAATTAGGTATATTTTTGTTTTTGCTTTGTCTGAGATCATGGTTATTACCTCTATAATCTTTACTTCAGCTGAAGCATAAAAAATTCTGCTCCAGCCCTTTATTTTTAACACTGTATGTGTCTTCCTATTTCAAGTGTCTGTCTTGCAGACAACATGTTATTTGATCCTGGTTTCTAATCCATTCTGCTATTCACTTCCATTTCATTAGTGAGCTCTTCCCATTCATTTTCAGTTATGATTACTTATTGTGTATTTATCTCCATCCTCTTTTCTTATGTTTATCCTCTTTCTCTCTCTCTCTCTCTCTCTCTCTCTCTCTCTCTCTCTCTCTCTCTCTCTCTGTCTCTCTCTCTCCCCTCTCTCTCTCTCTCTCTCTTTCTCTCTCTGTCTCTCTCTCTCTCTTTCTCTCTGTCTCTGTCTCCGTCTCTTCCTCTTCTAACTATTGCCTCTCTTTATCAACCCCCATTTTTATCATCCCATTCTCTTTTTTTTTTCTTTTTGCTCATTTTTCTAGCCTATTTCTTGACTTTGAATTTTATGTTAAGGTACTCATGCTCACCTGGAGTTGGGGAGATCTATCCCAAGCTTCAGGATTTTTTGTGCTGCTCTTCTTTGAGCTAATTCTGGGGGGATCTGCAAGTTTTCATTGATTCTAAAGTTGTATGATATGGGGAGAAGTGTGATCACTGCTCTCCTGATCTATGCTCTGGTCTTTCTCCAGGAAAAGCTCCTGCTTTTCTGCAGCCACAAGAGCTAGTGTTCTTTTCTGCCTCGAAACTGTGAGTAGGGCCCTGCTCCCTTGTGACTGACCACGTGTTCTCTACCCTGGAACTGTGTCCCAGAAATACTTATGGGCAATAGAGCTATCAATTAGCACCAGCTACATCCAGCATCCAGAGGTTACCTGTAATCTCTTTCTGACCAGTTGTCTGACTCCCTTATTGTCTCTGGGCTGAAAGTTCCTGCAGTTACTGCTGCTGGCATTGCTACTGCCACTACCATCACTTCCAAGGGCCATGGTTGGTACTTCTACTACTGCATATATGAGCTCTTGACAGGCCTTTACTCTGGTATCACAAACCTCTCCCACCAACCTGCTAAGTAGTCTGGCTGAACTTTTGTTGTCTCTGCCCCTCCAAAATTTCATTTGAGGCAATTATTCAAAGTTGTTGAGAGGGGAATGTTAAGAGAGTTGAGCTGGGTTGCTGCCTGTCCTCCACCATCTTGGCTCCATCCCTCTACCAAACTTTAAAAGAACAATTCATTCCAATTCTACATGAACTGTATAAAAAAATGGTAAAGAAATAGTCTATCAAATTCCTTCTATGACACAAATATGGTCTTTATAAAGCAGAGAGAATCAAAATAGATATTAAAAAAACCTGTGGACTAATTTCCCTAATGAGTATTGATATAAAAATTTTAATAAAAGGCTAGCAAAGAGATTACAGAAATATATCAAGAGATTATAAACCATGACAAGGTTAGATTTGTACCAGAAATGTGCAGCTGGTCCAAAATTACTAAAAGCATATTTAACTAAATCAATAAAAAAGCAATAAAAATCACAAGATATTTCAATAGATGTAGAACACCTTTTGTTGAAATAAAAAGTCATTCCTCTTTAAAATAACAACAAGAATGGCAACAGTATAATGCACAGGAATAAATGAAGCCTTTCTCAAAATAAGCATCTATATAAAACCAAGAGCAAACATTATCTGTAATGGGAATAAGCACTTAGCTTTTCCAGTACCATAAGGTATAAAGCAAGGATGTCTGTTGTCATCATTGCTATTCAAAATTGTACTAGAAATACTAGCTATAGGAATAAGACAGGAAAAAAAGAAAGTAAAGGAATAAGCATAATCAAAGAAGAAACAAAACTATCACCTTTTTTGCTGATGATATGATGTGTAGTAAAATAGAGTTGTTGTGCTAAGTGGTTATGATGAATTGCTTTGAAATAAGTAACTGACTCAACTACTCACAGCACTCTTCTAGCTAGCTCACCTGGGGCAAGTGGCAATCTAGTTCATGACTTAAATGAGATATGTTAATGAGCCCACCCTACCTAAGGTACTCATGATATACTAATGAGTCAACACTAAAGTGACCATAATAAGAAAACAGGTCGCCCCAAGTTGGGCTTATTAAGCTCTCACCTGAAAAAAAATTTGTATTAGACCTATAGTAATGACTCCATTTTGAGAAGGTATACCAAGGGACTCCTGTGGTACACACCTCCTTCACATAAGTTGTCCAAGACAGAAGCTTTGTGAGTCTGATTTTCTGTTTATATTTATAGTGCATAAGTTGTGTGTGTTCCCCCATAAAGCATAAGTTCATTCCTACATATACATACACATGCAAACTTAACATATATATATATATATATATGTGTGTGTGTGTGTGTGCATATATACACACATATATACATAAATTTGTGTGTTTATATGGAACTATATATGTGTGTGTGTTTATTTCATAAATATATGTGCCTTTGCCATTGCCATGCTATGCCATGCTATACCATGCTAATAAAACAAACTCTAATATATTCCCCTGAGAAGACATTTCTGAATATCACCCTGAAACCTGAAGGCCCAGATCCAGGTAAATGGTTTCAATACAGCATGATGGTTTACAAAGAGAGCCCTAAAGCATCAACTAAAAAACCAAACAATTAACAACTTCAACAAAGTAGCAGGATATAAAATAAATCTATACAAATCATTAGCATTTCTATATATTATCAATAAAATTAATCAAGAAGAGATACAAAGAAAAGTTCCATTTAAAATGACTAAAAACAGTATAAATACTTGAGAGTCTATCTGCCAGGACATACAGAGGAACTATAAGAAGACAATTATAAGATATTCTACACAAATAAAGAGATAGCTAAATAATTGGAGAAATATTAATTGCTTGTGGATAGGCTGAGCCAATATAATATCAATGACAATACTACCTAAACATATTATTTAGTGCCATATCAATCAAGTTGCCAAAGAATTACATTACAGATCTAGAAAAAAATCATAGTGAAATCCTTCTGTATAAACAATAGTTCAAGAATATCAAGGAAATAAAAGAAGAAAAAAATGAGGAAGGAGACCTATTATTATCAGATCTCAAATCATACTATACAGCTGTAATCATCAAAACAACTGGTTACTGGGTAAGAAATGGAGAGGTTGATTAATGGAATAGATTAGGTATATAATATATAAAAGTGAATAAACACAATAACTTGTTTTTTTTATAGAATCAAAGATCCCAGCTATTGGGGTTATGAACTCACTATCTGACAAAAACTGTTGGGAAGAATGGAAAGTAGTCTAGCAGAAACTAGGCATAGATCAACATCTCACATTGTATACCATGATAAGATCAGAATGAATGCATGATTTAGATTTGCAGGAATATCATTAGAAAATTAATGAAGCATGGAAGAAATTGTGTCAGATTTATTAATAGGGGAAGAGTTCATAACCAAGCAAAAGATAGACAGTTTTGTGAGAGGTAAAACTGATAATTTTGTTTATATACAATTAAAAAGGTTTTGCAAAAACAAAACCAATGAAACTAAAATTAGAAGAAAAAGCAGGAAACTGGTAAAAAAAAACTTTGTAGAAAGTTTCTCTGATAAAAGCATCATTTCTCTAATATATAGGAAACTGAGTCAAATTTACAAATGTACAAAATTTACAAAAAACAAGAGCTATTCCCCAATTGGTAAATAGTTGAAGGACATAAACAGGCAAAACTTTCAATAGTCATATGAAAAGATGCTCTAACTCAACAATAATTAGAGAAATTCAAGTTAGAACAACTCTCACAAGCATAAGTTTGATGAAGATGACAAAAAAGAAAATGATAAACATTAGTGGGGATGGGGGAAATAAGTACACTAATGTACTGTTGGTGGAGCTGTGAACTAATCCAGCCATCCTGGGAAGCAATTTAGAACTATGTGCAAGAGCCTATTAAACCTTTGATACAGCAATACCATTACCAGGAGTATGAATAATACCCCAAAGAGATCAAAGAAAGAGGAAAAGGACTTATATGTGCAAATGTACACACAATCACACAAAATACACACAGATATAGATAGATAGATAGATAGATAGATAGATAGATAGATAGATAGATAGATAGAAAAATGGATAGATAGATCAACTCCTTTTGTAGTAGAAAAAAATTGGAAACTGAGGGATGCCCATCAATTGGGGATTAGATGAACAAATCATGACATATAAATGTGATGAAAAACTATTGTGGTATAAGAAATGATGAAGGTAATAATTTCAGAAAAACCTGGGAAAATCTTTATGCAAAATGTAGTGAGTTAAACCAAGAGAGCAATCTATATAATAAGAACAGTATTGTAAAGATAATCAACTTTGAAATACATAGTAACTGTGATCAACACAATGACCTGCTACAATTCTGAAAAACTCATGCTGAAACATGCTATCCACTTCCAGATACAGAACTGATGAATACAGAGTGCAGATTGAAGCATATTTTTTTTTCTTTTAGAACATGGCTAATGCAAAGATTTATTATACATGAATATATACACACATTTGTATATTTGTTATATATGTATATGTGTGTATATATATATATATATATAGAGAGAGAGAGAGAGAGAGATAGGTGTAGATATAGATATAATAGGCTTTGTTTTTCTTGTCATCTCATTTGTAAGAGAGGAAACAAGAGGATAAGCAAAATTTGAAACTTTTATAAAAGAATAAAAATCTCTGGGCTTTAAAAAAAATTAAATAAAATTTAAAAAGAAAAATAAATTCAAAAAAAGAGGAAAATAAAAAATATGTTACTCTAATCAGAGACATGATAACTTCCCCTCCTCCTCAAAAGAAAAACAAACAAACCCACAAATCTTGTTAGGAGAAAGACCATGGAATCAAAATGCAAAAATGAAATAAAACTATGAAGAGAAAATGTTAGACTTTAAAGTTAAACCTAACATTGCATTCAGTGGGTCAAAGGAGAGGAGAAAAAATGCTTGAGAAATAACAAAGTTGCTTTAAACATTTGGGAAGGGGGGGCAGGAAGGAAGAGAAAAAAGAAGAGGAGACTTCTTTCATAGGTATGTTCTAAGATTCTGATGAAAGGCAACCTTTCATGTCATTTGTAAAATATTGAGTGTTTTCACATTCTTCTGACAAACTCCAGATCTTCTCAAGAGTAGCTGTGGTTGTTACTTTATGAATACAAGTAAATTCCTTTTCTGACTGTATAATTCTATTTTAAATCCTCTCTCTTGCTTTGCTGAAGAGAAGGATATGTGCATTATGAAATTTATTTCAATAATACCAACTCAAAGAAAAATATAGCTTTCAATTTTTTTTATAAAGAGAGGTTTCAAGATTCTCAATTTTTGAGGTTTTTTAAATTTTTTTTTTAGTGAATCATTTTATTAAAGGACCCTAACAGCCCTCCACTAAGGAGCCTCATCCTGCCCTGATGGGGAACCTGGATTCTTGAGGACTAGAACAGTGTAGTGTAAGTTCTGGTAGGTTGTTTCAAGCTGGAAAATAACTAAAAGCTCATCAGTTAATATGTTAACTCTTGCCTAATGACCAGCCAAGCTAAATTCACCAGGTAGCCCGAATTTTTCCATCACAACAACTCTCAAAAGCTATCTACAATGTGTTGGAAGGATTGTGATCTGCAATGGTAAAAGGATGTCACCGTCACCCATAAAATTATGTCTCTTTAAAATATTAAAACACTTTAGGATAGTTTTAGACATTTTATACAAGCAGTTGCATGTAACTTTCAATCTTATTTTATCTTTTGTTTTTTATCTTCTTTATCTCCACATATGTTCCTTCTCCTCACCTCTACCTAAACCCTTAGCAGTCATCCCTTGTAATAGAGATTTATAAAAAGAAGAGAAAAATATATCCAGCAAAGCCAATCAATATGCAAATCAATTAGCAATAAACATTTATTAAGTGCCTACTTGTGCTAGGTACTGTGCTAAATGCTGTGGCTACAAATACAATTGCAAAAAAGAGATAGTCATGAAAAAGAAAGACAGTCCTGGCATGGTGACATAGTAGAGAAACTAAGAAACCCAAAATGAATGTTACAAGGTAGAGTTCTCAAGAAATCTCAGTCCTATTCCCCATCTTAAATGGAAGAGTTTATGGTTCCACCCTCTAATCTGAAGGACAGAGGTGTTTGATGATGTATCAGTAACAAGGCTGCTTTGGATCTTGCAAGAAGATGAGATTTCCCAGTGATGGGTTTATTATAAGCAGGGTGGAGAAGACTAAGAAATCCAAAATTCGTGACCTTACATGTCAGCAGTTACAACTCCATGATTTTAGAGATGAGGAAATAGGACAAAAGACATTGTGACTTGACTAGAGTCACATAGCTAAGTAAGAATCTGAAACAGGATTCAAACCAAAGTCCTCCTTAATCCAAGGCCAATACCGTCTGTTCTATCAATCAGACCTGGCTCAGGCAGAATAATTAATGACCTTCAATTTTCTATGATTTCTTCTCATAAACATAAGTCCAATGGCCAATAAATAGGGCTCAGAAGTGAGATCAAAGCTATCCTGCCTGGTTCAGAGAGGACAAGAAGACAAGTTCAAGGGAATAAGGTTTTATCAGGTATCAAAAGGCCTGGCATAACATTTCATACATAGAAACTGCCTTGTTATATAACCTTGTACAATTATTTCAGATCTTGGGGCCTCAGTTTACCTACCTTTACTTATTTTCTACATTACTTCAAAGAGGTGTTGGAAGACTTAATTAGTGTTTTTGGAATGCATCTTAAATGAAAGGAATTGTGACAACAAGTTCAAAGCAAATTTTTCCCTGCTTTCATGTATGCTTAGATCTTTCCTTTCTGATAAGAGCTTGAAAGAAGTCTGCTATCTAAAAGTCATGGCTTTGGTTTTTCAAATTTTCTAATATTTTCTTACTTTATTAAAATAAAGTTTAATTTTTTAAAAAAGAAATGATTATACAAGAAAATATGAGTAATTAAGTTTCTTCAACCTGTTGTTTTGGGTTACTAATTTCCATTGAAATAAGTATCTAGCACTGTTTGTTTGCAGGGAGATATACATGAACTATTTTCAAGATTTCATGTGGTGGTAGAGGCAGGAATCTCTGATGGATTCATTTGAAAACTTCTACTATGTTAATCAGACATACAAATATTATTTTAATTCAGGGGCTAAATCTTACCACACAATTAGCTGGAGAGATGATTTTGAAGGGTAAACCCAATATGAATCCAGTAAAAATCACATAAAAGGTCTATCTATTTACAATAATAATCTTTCACACTCCTCTCTTTGCACCCCACTCCCAGGAGATTAATTTTATGCTTATATTGCTGAAAACTAGAATTTCATTCTCCTTCCTTTAATCTGCTTGCTATGAGTTGAACCAAATACCTTCTTAACTTCCTCCCTCCCCCTTGCCTTTCCAATGCTCCTTTATATTCTCCCATTCTCAAGGGCAGAGATTATTTTTGCTCCCAGTAGAGCACAGTTCCTGGCACATAGCAAGCACTTAAATATTTTATCTATCTATCTATATTTCCATTTATCTATTCATATATCCATCTATCAAAATTCGTATTATAGCTACCTATGTCTATAGACCCACCTCACCAATTAGAATGAAGGCAGGGATTATGTCTTGTCACTCAAGGAGGGAGATATTTGTATGTTTTTCAATGCCTCATACAATGCCTTGTGATAGATGGATAGATAGATAGATAGATAGATAGATAGATAGATAGATAGATAGATAGACAGATAGATAGATGGATGGATGAATGGATGGATGGATGGATGAACAGAACATTTATCAAGTACTCACTATGTGCCAGACACCATAATAAGCACCAAGAATATAAATGAAACCCTTCGGGAATATATATTCTACTGGAGAGCTGCTAGCATATGAAGGAGAATTGGAATTGGTGAATGACACAGTTGTTGGCATAGTTGGAGATGTCCTAGGAGTTCTGTGGAGGCCTGTATCTGAGCAAGGTACTACTAGAAGTGACCTATCACAGCCCAGCAAAGTTGCAGAAATGAAATCCCTTTTTTTTTTTTTTTTTTTTTGGTGTGGAAGAAGCTGAGATAATGACATGTTCAGATATTAGCTTTTTGCTTGCCACGTATAATGCCAAGTCTTATTAAACTTGGAGTTTACAAAATGCTGCAGCCTTTTATTTTTCAGAACACTGTAATCTATGCATCCTCTAACTTCTACTTATGAAGTTGATTTGTTGTATGTGGGTATGTCCAAGTGTGTTCAAGACTTTGCATTAATCCTTATTGAATTTCATATTAGTAGATTCAGCCCAGTGCCTGAGAGCCTTTCAAGATAAATACTGACTCTGGTATCCACAGTGTTAGCTGTCCCCTCCCAGTTCTATGTCCCCTGCCAGTTTGATTAGCTTACCAACCATACTTTATCCAAGTCATTGATAGACATGCAAAAGATCACCAGGTCAATCACAGATCCCTGGAAGACTCCAAGGGAGACCTTCTATTCTTTGATATTAAACCATTAACAACCACACTTTGGATCCACTTCTCCAGCCAATTCCTATCAAATTATACTATCATCCCTACTAATCCCTATCTCTCTGTCTTCCCTAAAAGAACAATATAACATAATTTCTCAAAAACTTTGCTAAAAATCAAGGTAAAGTAAATCCATAATATTTCTCTCATCTAGTTGTCTAGTAAACCCATCAAAAAAAGGAAATAAAGTGAGTTACAATGATCTGTTCTTGATAAAGCAATGTTGGTTCTTTGTCATCCCTACTTCCGTTTCTACTTTTTCCCAAGCATCTTTTCAATTGTCCATTCTAGAAATTTGGAAGTTATTCTATGTTTTCCAGATCTTGCTAGAAAAATATTCTGAAAAATATCAGTGTACTTAAAATGTAATTATGCTTTAAATCCCCTAGCTCCAGGCCATCTCAAAGGTTCTCTCTCCAGTCTTTTGGAGGGAAAGGATGTTGCTGGCATTGGAATCCTTAAATTAGAAGGAATAAAGGAAGGCGAGGCACACAACTTTTGAAAGGTTGCCAACACCTGCTTTAGTTAGTTGGCTAGAAAGTTGGGTGATTTAAAACTTTAAAGGAGAGAGAAAAATACAAAGCTACTGAAATGGGAGTGAAATCTCTACCTATCATATCCCTCATTATCAATTTCTAAGTCAGTTCTAGGATTCTATTTTTTTTTAAACTTTTATTTATTTTAGTTTACATCATTCATTTCCACGAGATTTTGAGTTACAAATTTTCTCCCCATCTTTCCCCTACCCACCACCTCAAAACAGCCATCCCATTGTATAACCCCTCTCCCAATCTATTCTCTCCTATGTCCTCCCCCTT
>CM053585.1:139513826-139538578 GCA_028646515.1 Pseudochirops corinnae
GCCCTCTTTTTATGACTGAAAAAACTGAGGTCCAGAAAGTTTGATAGGATAATACATATAAAGCTGGAAGGAACATTTTTAGAGGCCAGCTTGTCCGACTTACTTTTTAACAGATGAGGAAACTGAGTTTCTCCAAAGTTCAGCAATTTGCCCAAGATAACATGAGTAGTAAATGTCAGAGGCAGGAAACGAACTTAGTTCCTTTGATTCACCATCTAGAGCTCTAGACTCTGTCTTCCCCAATCTCCTTTCTCCGCTTTTCTACTCTATATCTCTAACATTGTATTATTCTCTGGACAAATAACACCATACAAAGAGAAGAGAGTTTCAATCCCAACTGCTAGAATAGATTTTTTTTTTTAACAATGAAAATGATTAGACTTGTTCTTTCTCAAAGGACAGAACTAAAATTTTTGAGTAGAATTTACAGTGGAAAAGATTTTGATTCAATTAAGGAACAGTTTACAGAGAAATTAGAGGTTCTTGGAAATGGAATACTTTTATTTACTAACTCATTAAACACTTGTTACGTGATTCTCCTGTGTGGCAAACATACAGGATGACACTTGCCTTCTTACTGTTCTTCAAACAAGATCCTCTATCTCCTGACACTGGGCATTTTCACAGGCTGTCCCACATGCCTGAAATGCACTCCTTGCCTCCATCTCCATCACCTGCTTCCCTTGATTCCTGCAAGTCCCAGATTAAAAACCCACCTATTATCAGAATCCCTTCCTGATCATCCTTCATGCTAATGCCTTCTCTTTGCCATTACCTCTCATTTATCCTTTCTATATCTTGTTAGTCCAGAGGATCTCCTCCTGTAGACTTGGAAGCTCCTTGAGAACAGTGATTATATTTTACCTTTCTTATATTCTCAGCACCTAGGCCTGGAGCATAATAGGTGTGTAACAAACTTTTATTAAAGGTCTTGTGTGTGAATAGGACACAAATAGATTGAGCTACCCTGTTAGAAACACTGAGAGTGTTCCGTCAAAAAACATTTGTCAAGTACCTACTTTTTGTTAGGAATTATGCTAAGTTCTAGGTATACAAGAAAGGCAAAGTACAGTCCCTATAGTCATAGAGCTCACAAGCTTTATGGGGCAGACAACATGCAAACAGTATATATACAGGATAAAATGGAGATCATTGACGGAGGGAAGACGACATTAGTATTAAGAAAGTTAAGAAAGGTTTATTGTAGAAGGTGGGGTTTTACCTGCAACTTAAAGGTAACCAGGAAAGCCAGGAGATGGTGAAGAGGAAAAAGAAGATTGCAAGTATGAGCCAGTGAAAATGCTTAGAGTTAGAAGGGAGAGTGTCTTGTGGGAGAAACACTAAGGCAGTGATTCTCAACCTTCCTAATGCGTGACTCGTATGTGAGCGTATCTGCATGTGGGTGGACTGGAGACAGATAGAGGAGTGGTGTCTGGGTTCCTAAAACCATCAAAAATATGTGTTTTCTGATGGTCTTAGGTGACCCCTGTGAACCCTGTGAAAGGGTCGTTCAACCCCCAAAGGGGTTGCAACCCACAGGTTGAGAACTGCTGCACTAAGGAGACCAGTGTCACTGGAGGGCAGAATAGGTAAAGAAGAGTAAAGTATAAGAGACTGGAAAAGGAAGGTGTGGGAAAGGGAAGATTATGATGGTGTAATGGTAATGGGAATTTGAAGATCTTCCCTGCCGCTTGGCCCCTTGATAGGTTTAAGTGAATTTGAGGACCTTCCCTGATTTGAAAATATACTCTTCCCCCTAGTAGGTCACATGGAGCCTGTGGTGGGAGGCTTGGCTTGTTTTTCAGGAATGCCCATACCTTGTTACTTTGTGATTGGGCAGTTGGTCAGGAGGGTTGTGATGTTTACTAGGGTTTCACTTGTGGAAAGTGTGATTTGGGCAGATGAGACTCTGGGAAGCCACTGAGCCCCCCAGCTTTGAAAAGCCAGATGTTGGTGCTTCTTTCTCTGGTAACTAAGGAGGTATGGATGCAATGGTCAGACAGCTAGAAGCCCTGTCTGCTGGTCTGCTTTTCTGCTGTATTTTTGTCTGCTTATAACTTCCATTTGTATTCTCTGAAGTTCAGGGTGCTAACTTTTCCCCCTGAACTAGGTAAATGATATATGTTTGATTAAAGTTAAGATGGTTATCCCCTTTCAGAGCTGCATTCCTTTAGAAAAGCAGATCAAAGAACCTGTGCTAGCAGCCATCCTGGGTATACTACGGTGCTTGCTGCTACAGATGGACTCTGAACTTCAAAGAGAGATGGTCAAATATAGGCGCTAGACAAACACTGTGTGAGATAAAAGGCCATATAGAACACTGAAAGAAAAATAATAATGAACTTAGAGTTAGAAGCCTGGGGTTCAAATTCTCCCTACCCACTTTTTTATTATCTATCACTTTACTTCTCTAGGCTTCAATTTCTTTGTCTGTAAAATTAAGGGGCTGAACTAAATGATCTTTAAAGTCTATTCCAGCTCTACATTTATGATTCTATGGTTCTGTGTTGCACAGAAGCCAGGGGGTTAACCTCATTGACCTCCAAGAGTCCTCAATGACCTAGCCAAATTGGTATTCTTACCATTCTTCACAGATAAAAATCTTGTTTCTAAGCCTTTATATAATGTAACCCTGCTGAGAGGTATGTACTCCTGATATGTTCCTATCTCTTAATATCTCTAGCTGCCCTCAAAGCCCACCTCCAACTCTAGCTCCACCATCATTTCTTACATGAAGCCTTTCCTGATTCCCTTTAGCTGCTAGCACCCACAACCAAGAACTTTACTTTTAAAATATATTTTACACATATTACATACATGCATGTTGCTTCCCTTCGTAGACTGTAAACTCCTTGAGTCCTTGAGGACTGCTTTTTTTTGGTCCTCTGACACTGAGCATTGTGCCCACCAACCACATAGTAGGTGTTTAATACATGTTTGTTCATTGGTTAATTAACTGAATTCATAGCTTCTATGAAATCAGATAGTGGTGGTAGAAAATCAAAAATAATTAACTTGATAGGATTTTTTTGGGGCCATGCAGGAGTCTTGAAAAATCTTACTGAGTCATCGTGAAAGATGTAAAATTTCCTATGGGACCCAATCCCTCCCCTATGTGTGACTTGGTGCTTAAACCCAGACATGTATCTGATGGTCAGGAGAGCAGTGTGCTAAATTCGTGCACCCTAGGAATAGCCTCATCGATACCACCTGATTGCCACATACAAATCTTCAGAGGTGGGAGGAAGCCTAACCCCATCCTGCTTGTTCTTTCTGACAAAGAAAGACTCAGGATCAGAGAGTCAGAGCTGGAAGGAACCTTAGTCATTCAGTACAATCCCTTCGATTTTACACATCAGGAAAATAAGGTGCAGTATATGACTCGCCCAAGGGCACATCAGTAGTAAGTGAAAGAGCTAGGAAAATGCAGAACATATTTCATTTTGCCGTGCTTCCTCTTTGTGATTTGTGGCTTAGAGAGTCAGAAGTAAAAACCTCCCCAGTCCCTTTTCTCCTCATTTCCTCTCCTTTCTCCTCTCCTCCAATGTATTCTATATTCACTCACCACTTCTGCTCTAACCCCCTACCTTGTATTTTCCTGTTTGGATAAGCTCTGGCATTTGCCAGGGTCATGAAGCAAGCACCCCAGCTTCACAGTTACCCAAACCTGGCATGGGCACCCACTTCCAGTCTAGACGCCAGCCTAACTGTGGTGCTAATGCTAGGTTTCAACAGACTGAACTTTGCATTTGTCATAGCTCTGCCCACGGTTATTACTTTGATCTTGATCCTTGCAAACCACAGTCATTGACAAAGGTAAAATGAATTTCTGCCTTTTAAAGGCTTTGCTGGAATTTCCCTTGATTCCCATCCCCCTTTAGGGCCTTTTCATTGAGCCTTACCATTGGAGCTAAGGCCAGCTGCAAGCAGAGTGCCAGAGATAATATTGTGACAGCCATAAATCTTGTGCCATCCTGATTTTGACCTCTATTTCTATGACAGATTAGTTTGGGAAAGCATGGGGCCATTTTTACTTAGAGAAGCATCATAATCACACATTCCAGACTGTGTGTTCTACATTTAATTTGTTCTGGGAACTGCTCTGCATTATACTGTGACTGAGAGGAGCAATCATTTCTAAAGGGAAGATTGCTAAGGCCAGGACCCAACTGAAATAAGCAAATACATGCTTACTATTTGTGGTTATGATTAAGCATTCTGTTGTCCTCTCAGTGAAATATATTCTGGAGGATTCTGTTTTGAGCTTAATTGCCACCCATGTCTTTTCAAAGGCTGTTTCTTTCCCACATGAAAAAAAGGAGGCATTGCTTCAGACTTTTAGAGAGTTAGCTTGTTAAGGTTCAGATGACCTCCGTAAAACCAAGCATCAAAAAAATTTCTATAATGCAAAAGTCAGGAAGTAGTCTTCAGGTCTAACAGGGTATATGGCTACTCTTCCTCTACCTAGCCCTCCAAACCCAAAGTCCTCCCTTGAAATGTGCAAATAAGTAAATAAACCAATAAAAATACAGGTGATTCTTGGGCCCTTGGGCAAATGCCCCATAGTCTTCTGGGTCAGTTGACCCTAGCCCTTTTCAATTAGAAACACAATAAGGAGACCTAGATCACATGGGTTAGTGGCTAAGTCTCAAGGAGACCCCAGGTCTCCTGACTCTTAATTGAGTGTTCATTTCATCATATTACACAACCACCCACCTGCTAGAGAGGAACTCAAGAGAACAGTTTTAATCACTGAGGACACCCAATAGAAAGTAATAAAGAGTTTCAAAACCCCTTCACACACACACACACACACACACACACACACACACACACACACACACACAAAACTATGGCATCCTATGGAATTCTATAGAAATAATTAAATACTATGACCCTGTGCCTGCTATGTGCAAAAATAGGATCCACAGAACTATTACAGTTAATACCTTCATTTACAAGGGATAATAAAGACATTACCATTTTTTTTTCCTTTGGGCTTTTATTTTATTTCATTATTTTATTTTTGCTTTCCTGTTCCTTTGACTCCCAAATAAGGGATTACTGAGTTGTTGTTGTTGTTGTTTTTTTTCAGCCACATTCAGAGACCAAACTACTTGTGGAAACAGAGTTTAGATGAATGCAGACTGCTAGATCTTTTTGGAAGAGAAGGAGGTGGTGATGCCTTCTGCCATCCCCAAATACACTGCCTTGCCAATTTTAGAGAAAAAGAGGAGAAAAATGAGACTAGGTAGTTTCTGACAAGTAACTGGCTCTAGCTCACTACTTCCAGCGACATCCCTCTGTCTTTCCTTCCAGATAAATATAATTGAAATCTAATTCCTTTTGCATATGCACCTCGAGAGGCCAGTTTTTCTTCCCTTGTCAGCAAAGCTGCCATCATGGGCTAAGGTAAATCAAAGTGATCATGTAGATTCACCATGGAGTGATCTTGCACTGTAGGGAGTTCATGAGAATGAAGTTATGCCATAATTAAAGGTAGCTGAGAGTGGAAGAGGAAATAGTAATCATTTAATCAATAAGCATTCCTTAAGCCTAGGTTATAGGCCTACTAGGTAGGCCCTGGGGAAGACAAAGACAAAAAGACAAAATTTCAACAGTCCCTGCCCTCAAAGAGATTATATTCTATTAGCGAAGGGAACAGTTACCTAAACAAATATGTAGAAAATAAGTGTAACTTGGTGAACCGAGAGGGGAGGGGGGGCAATTGGGATATCATGCTTGAACTTAGCTCCAAAGGGAAAAGGGGATTTTAGCTGGAGCTAAATACACATATTAAACCTATGATCATTTCCTCCCCAAGTCAAAAAGCAAATGACTATGGCTGACAACCTGATGGAAAAATCAATCCCTTTTCCCTTTCCATACGCATACTCTAAGCTACACATATAACCACACAACCCCTGTTGCAACATCTCGATTTTTTTGTTGCTTTTTCCCCTATGAACTTCTATCTATGATGTTTCCGATGTTTCTGAACGAATGAAAAAAATATTTATTAACAGCTAAGCACTGAAGATACAAATAAAAAAGCCTCTGACCTCAAGGAGCTTACATTCAAATAAGGGAAAACAACATATACAGAAGAATAACCAAATATAGATGAAGAATCAGAACCAAACAGCAGACTTCACAGAAGGCAAAAATGAAACCTCAATAGGTTATTCTTTAAAAAATCTCTTACCTTTCCCTCTTTCTCTCTCCTAACCTCCCAAAAAATATATCTGAAAGATTTTTGGAAAAACAAAACTACTTTGAATCTATGAAGTATTCTATAATTAGCTATTTTCTAATGTAATTTTTAAATATTATATTTGGTCTTTCCCAAAGAGAAATAAAAAATGAATAGAGAATAATATTAAAAGCTATTTAAAGCCTTTAAGTTAAGGCTATCTCTTTCTCATTCTGCAACTGTCCAACTTTTAAGAAAAGGGCTTCAGAACTTATTCTATTAAGAAATAAGACTTCAGGTAGAATATCCCAGAATAAAACTGTTTTTTTTTTTAAATGAACAGAAGGGGTGGGATGGGGAATGCTCCAGTAATGACTTTTTCCCCTAATTAGCAGGTTAGCATTTAACCCGATAACTACCCTAATAGGATACTAATCACTTGATTAAAAAAATCAAATGCTATTTAAAATGTGTCAGATTTTGTATACATGTGTCATACTCATTTGCAGTCGGTTAAGTAAAGAGTAACTTTCAGAAAGTATCAAAGATTTGAGCCTTTGATAATGCTGGGTGAAAAGAATATATTTATTTATATTCATTCAAATTCTTAAGAGGTTTGGATCCAGAAGGATGAAAAAAGGATAAAATCCATCAGCTGAAGGCATTCCCCCTCCCTCTCCCCCTCTCCTCAGGGTCTTTTGATACTCAGAGAACTAAGCTAACTGGAGAATGACATCCATGCATTAGAATGGTAGCTCCCATGAAGGATGCAATATCAGAAGGTTGTGGTACCATGGTACTAAAGGGTACCTTAGTCCTGGAGCTACTTTCTTGTATCCATTTTCTTCTATCTATTCACAGGTATTCTATCTTCAGCAAATCATTGCAACCACTCTCCTAGTTTTCTCTCATCTAAAGTTAAGAAGTTGCAGGTTTCTAATTTCTCATCCACATTGCTATTTCCAAAACAAACATACTGCTCTTCCAAAGATTTTTCTAACTTTTTTTTTCTTTTACTGCTAGTAAGTACAGGAGGTTAAATTGACAAAAATAGAAAGTTAAAAAACTTTAAGAAACCTTCATTGTTGCATGAGTAGACATCCCCTAGACTCAGTATTAAAAAAATGTAAACAAATTCTGTACCAGAAATCACTGACAGTGACACTGTTTAAGTATACTCTACTTTAACCAGATTCCCCACTAGATGAGGAGGGAAGGGAGGACGATAATGCGTGATTTGCCTTAGGAACCGACCCCATAAACCAGAGGAATGGGCCTGCTCATCAGAGGTATAAGTTCCTGACTTCAGATATTACCAGATAAAAGCATGTCAGGCTAAAATCCTTTTTTATAGACTAATTCACACTCTCCCATTGCTTAAAACTCCTTGGAAAACAGAATTTGCAAGCTCTTATTTTTATTGTATATACCTCAGCCTAATTACAATTTCCTCCCTGGATTTTATTTTCAAAAAGGCTACCAGAAATGTGTTCAAAATAAATGTGTTCCTACTTTTTTTCTCAAATTCCTCCCTTTTCCTTGAAATGTGTTATATTTTACCCCTATATCTAACAAGCTTTCTGTTTTCTATTAAATTATTCTGTGTATCACAGGGTATCCTTTTGAAAACTATCTTGAAATTTCCTCAATTTCTCAGGTTTTTTTTTTTGTTATTTGATTTTCATTAAAGTATAACCATCTGTTTTTAAGACGTTATAATAATAATTTTCTTTCCTTTTCACCATTTTTTCTTCTCTTTTTGCTTTTTTCTGCCATTTAAATTAATGAATCAACAAGTATTTTTAATGCATTTTCTCTCTGTGCCAAGCAAGCACTACTATACTAGGCACTAGTGATACAATTGCAAAGAATAAAGCAATCCTTACTTGAAAAGAAGCTTCTATTAAAGGAAACATTCTCCTCTTTCTTCCTTCTCCATCTGTCAACGTTTGCCTTGTTTTTTAAGTATATTCCTCCATCCTTGGTCTCCCCTCCCATACAAATATTTGCCATGGAATTTTTAGAGGTAGAAGGCATCTTAAAAATCATCTAGTCCTTAAGTCACCATATCTCTGAGTTGAAGAACAATCCTCTCGACCACATATCCCCAAAGTAACCACCCAGCATTCATTTGTAGAACTGCAGAGTGGAGGCAAGCCCCCTTTCTCCTGAAGTAGTCCTTTCCAATTTGGGGCAGCCCTAATCATTAGGAAATATTTTTTTTACAACATTCCTGAATCTGCCTTTGTGCCATTGCTAGGTGGTGCAGTGGGGAGAGCACCAGACCTGGAGTCAGGAAGACCTGAATTCAAATCTAGCCTCATGTGATCCTAGGCAAGTCACTTAACCCTGTTTGCCTCCATTTCCTCATCTGTAAAATGAGCTGGATAAAAGGAAATGACAAACCACTCCACAATATCTTTGTCAAGAAAACCCCAGAGTGACAGAGAGTTAACTGTAAGTAAAAGGACTTCCACCTGTTGATTCTAGTACCACACCCCTCAGTTTGCAGGGATAATTGGCAATTCCACATCCCAAGATACTAGGCCATTAGATTGGAAGATTGTCCATGATGTATGTGTGTGGTAGGAAGAGGGAGGTAGGAGAAGGTGGACTACTCTTGCCCTCTGGAGCCAGGTAGAAAAAAGTCTATTCACATTCCACATGACAGCCCTTCAAATATTTAAATATTTGTCATGTGTTCCATCCTCTTCAAATCTCCTTCTTTCTAGACTAAATAACTCCAGTTTCTTCAATCCATCCTCATATAATATGATCTCCAACTCATCTTACAAAGGGGAAAACTGAGAACCCGAAAAGTTAAGAGAATTACCCACAGTCACATGGTGAGTAAATAGCAGGGAGAAGCCTAGAAATCAAGTTTCCTGATTCTTAACCAGTGCTCTTTCCACTACATCATAATGTGAGTTAGTCATTGACGTGCCAGGTGCTGTGCTAAGTGCTGAGGATACAAGACAAGGCAAAAGATGGTCCCTGCTCTCATGAAACTTATAATCTGATGGAGGAAGATAGTCAATGGATGGTACTAGAATTAAGGGGGATCAAGGAACTTCTGAATAGATGTTTCCATCCTTTAGAAGGTGGAATTTTAATTAGACCTTGAAAGAAGATAGGGAAGCCAGGTAGCTGCCAAACCTGTGTCCTGTTCTTTATGCTTTAGCTTTCCTGAAAGCAAATGTATTCAATTTTTCTTGCCTGTGTTTTCAACCATCACCCTTATTTCTTGTCTCTAGATGCACAGATGTTAAAGTAGAAAGAAAGATGTTACTATTTCCCCTCACTTTCCTTTCATGGCACCCTATTCCTCTCTCTCCATTTTCCCCCATCATACATTTGGTTGTGTGGGAATTTGGGAAAGGGAATGAACAAACAGATGTTCCCACAAAATAGGGGTGCTATTTTTTTTGCTCAAGATAGATGAAGTATTAAGCTTTTATTATAAGGCTGGTATTGTGCTGAGTACACAGCACATTTCAGTGTTCATTCACATACAGTGACTTAAAATAGTAATATAATTAAGTGTATGTGTGGGTGGGGGATACCTACCAAAAACAGAGTGAACAGAAACCACCTGTAGACCAGGTCATGTGGCAAAGAAGCAGCTGGCCAAAGAAGAAACTGGGTAGGCCAAGCCTTCTCTCGGCTCCGTACAGGTTTACCTTTCCCGGTTTCACCTCAGTCCAAAAGTACTAAGAGATCTAGCATAGAAAACAAGTGGGTAATTTCTAGGAAGAAAGAATGACAAAATTCATTATAGGGGAGAAAAAAAATGTAAAAACCCTTGAGATTGAAAAGCAACCTGGATTATATACCAGCAAAATATAGGTACATGCCAGAATTTCAGAATGATTAGTTGGCCAAAAACATTTGGAAGTACCCCATGAAATTCCCCTCAGAATTCCATTTCCCTGTTTCTCGCAAAGAGCAAGGAAGGGCAAAATGAACATAAAAACAATGGGAAACCTGCGTTACTACTGCCTCCCCTTCCTATCCTACTTGAAACAAGCCTTTTTACCTAGGACTTTATTCACAGTGAATCTTCCTGTTACCCCAAACCATTGAAGCCTGTTAGACTAGCTACCCATAAATGATGCTGGGGTGACATTAAATTTAAAGGATAGCAGAAACCTTAGTGATCAGCTGGCTCAATCCCCTTATTTACAAAAAAGCACACCAAGGCCCAGAGAGACAAGTAGACTATGTAATCAATTCGCTGTGTGTCATTTACATCCTGTTTTTGCTACTAAGTAGAACCAAACTTAACTTGATGATTCTGAGATACTCAGGTAACTCTCCAAAACATTTTCCCCCTCCACATACTTTTGGTTCCAGTCTTGGCCAAAGCCCAGGAGTGCAGAAGTAGCTGAATACTTGTTATGAGAATGGCTTTCCAAATTTCTCAAAGGGTTCAAGAAAGACTCTTGTGGTATTTCTGGCCCAGCTAGAATCAGGAAGTACTGGATCTCTCACAAGGAAACTTGTTCTTACACAATTTCCACCAGCCTCCTGCCTCCCTCACCCCGCACCTCTCCCTCCCCCCAACACACTTTTTCTGCAGAGTCAAGACTTTCCATAGTTCAAGCAAGGTTCAAACAAGCCTCTGAACTCATGAGGGCTGAAAGTGTACCCCACATTTTGGAGTTTGTTCATTCCCAGTAATAAGTACAGTGGGATGTCTGTACAGAGGTAGTTTGGGTCACACAATGAAAATGGATATAACTGAAAACACTAATCAACAAGCAATTAGACTTAATACTATGGGATAACCCACTTATGTGCCCTCACATGACTGGTAATGCCAGGATGCAGACAGTCGTATAACAGCAAAAACAACAAATATCATCTTTTTCACTTATTTTTAAAACAGCAAACTCATGAACCTTATACTTTTTAAAGGGGGGTGGGGGAGTAATGCTTTTGGAGGCCAATGAATTTTAAAGTCCTACAAAAATGCAAAGACCATTAATTGGTCAATCCTCAAGTCAAAAAGTGTTAGGGGTAGTATTTGAATTGAAGAATAGTTCTTGGGCAATATCCTAAAGCATTTACTAGGGGGAGGGGCAGATTTCACTAAGGTGTGTACTTTAGCTCCTATTTGATCATCAGAACTATGGTTTTATTTTAAAATACTTGTTTATTCCCATGAACTTGGGAAGAGGAGGGCAAAGGAAGGGAAGCAATTAGATCTTGTGATTTTTAAGGTTGTACTGAGTATAAGGTATGAAAATATCATAAATTTTATTTCATGCCTTCTTGCCAATTGTTAGAAATGTGCAGTCCATATGAATTCATATAACAAGGGTGGAATGTTGGGAAAACCAATAAAGATTTTGTGGTCTGACCTATAATGAATGTAGTTTGATATAGAGTCTGTTTTTCACAACATGGCAAAATGAATCATAAAATAATGGACCCTGAAACTCCTGCATTTTTTAACAATAGCCTGGGGACAGTTTACAGTGTAATGAATTGTAATTAACCCACCTTTAAGATATTTTATAAGTATTTTGCCAATTAGCTTCGCATGCTTGCTAATGACTCATGGCCAGCGCATGTCTTTACAGAACAGGCTTTTACAATGCATTCTAGCCTGTTAATTCAGCACAAGTATGCAATGTGGTAAGGAAGAGACAGGTAGATTGCACTAACCTCACCAGGCTACCCATTTTGCCATTCCAACAGCCTCGGCCATCCTCCAAAACCCAAGATAACTGTAATAGATTGTGGTGTCAGAGGGCTTTGGTTTCTAGATGGATCGCAAGGAATGCACCGCTCCCTGGCAGACACATCTGTTGTAACTTAGCACTAACATATATAATGCTGCTAATTGTGGAGCCATCTTTGTTTTCCTTACTTAGCACATGGGTTAGCGTTATTTTATCTTTGTGGTTCATGGCTTCCTGCCATTGGCAACACAAGTCCACTCAAAAGAAAATAAAATGACTACCAAGCGGCCTACATATATTGTTCTGTTTTTAAATTAGAGAGAATATAGTGCAGCCACCCTGAGTGCACAGGGCACTGCCTCTGACTTAGCTAGGTTAAAGCTCTCCATTTATTGAGATGTTTCCCCACTAAAAGACTCAATTCCACTAGCGAATGGGTGAACTGAAGAAAAAAATGCCAACAAGAAGCCTGAGTCTTGCTTTCAATTCCACAGCAGGGAAAAAGTGAATTACAGGAAAAGTTGAATCTTAACTGGTTCTTATTTCTTCAGATGTTTGGTCAAACTTAAATTATAAAGTCAACTTAGGAAATATACCAAAAGTTGGAAGCCTTATTTCACTGTTTCCCAAAGCAGGACATTTACTTTTGAGGCATCCTCAGAGTCATGGTCAGTGGCTTCTCCCCAAGGTATGATGGGGGCAGGAGGGGCAAGCTTTTAGAACTCACACAAAGCAGACGAAAGCTTTGAGGCAACTCTGCCTCTGGCTTCTGACTGTTCCAGGAACCCCTGGGATTCCCCCTTTTGCCTCCCCCTTCCTCACTGACCAAACTTTGAAAATGTCCTAATGAGACAGGGTACCAAATTCTTTGAGGTGAAAAAGGATCTTGTGGTCATCCTGAAGATGCCATTGAATACAGATGGTAAAACTGGGAACCAGGAATTAGAGTATAGAATGGGGAGGATCTGAATGCTCTAAAAAGGGAAGTAACGGAAAGACCCAAGGAAGAAGTGTAGAGGGCTACAGAGCATTGTCCCTAGAGGTCAATTAACCTGACCAAGGGATGCTTTTGTTATGGTGTCAGCCAAAGGCTACTGTCACTTAGTTTATGTAAGGAAAGTTTCTGAGGAAACATTCCAAGTGATAGTGTAGTTTCATGGCCTCTAGAAATCCTTGGTGACTGTGTTAGAGTACCCTAGGGTTTGTTGGATTAGATCTTTGGATAGTCACTCTGAAATCCACCCTGAGCCTCTTCCACTCAGAGGATTTGTTTTAAGATCAGGGGAATGGAATATTCTTCTTAGGAACTAGTTGCCATAGGGCACAGGGTCTTAACCTTTTTTGTGAAATGGGCCCCCTTATTGAAGCAAACTACTGGCTCTCTTTCTTTTTCTTGTTTGATTTTGTTTCCTCTTTCCCACTGATCATTCCATTGGTTATACTTCTTTACAACTTGACTAACATTTAATGTGAAGGTATTTGTGGATCCCATATTTGATTGAATCCTGCCATGGCAGGGGGAGGGGGGGAGAGGGGCAGGAGAGGAGGTTAGAGGGAGGGGGAGAAAATTTGAAACTCAAGGGACTGTGGAACTGAATGTTGCAAACTAAAAGTAAATAAATTAATTTTAAAAAAAGAAATGGACCCTCTTGACAATCTAGTGAAGCCCCTTTCTCAGAATGTTTTAAAATTCACAATGTAAATTTCACTATGTTGAAATACAGTTATCAAACAGATCCATAGGTTAAGAACCTCTGGCGTACGGATGTTTCAGGAATCTAGATTCAGCAAGAGGGCATGACATAGGCCTAACTAGGAAGTCCTCCTTCTATGAGTTCTGAGAGATGACCCCTATTTCTCTCTCACCCTTTAATGCCTTACTCCCTCACCTAAAGTTACAGAAAGTGACTTTTCTCCTGCCAAAACTAGCTAAATAAAGATAACTAAACTTCCAGTCAGTCAATAATGTTTAGTAAGTATAGTCTACATGCAGACCACAGTTCTAGGAAGTGCTGAAAGAAACAGTAAATAAATAAGTAAAAAGTAAGTAAACAGGTAAATGGGTGAATGAATAAAAGTGTATTCCTTGCTTTCAAAGAGAGAGACAGAGAGAGGTGTGGTTCTAGCAATCTGCTGGGGGAGGGGGCCAGTCCAAACCAACAGGGTTTGATTTTTTTGCTATTATGTTCAAGGCAGGTGTGCTGCTTCCATCTGTATAGCTAAGTTACTCAGCAGAGAACTAATTTAAGCCAGTTTCTTCTACATAACAGGTGTTTAATAAACATTATTGAATCGCCCACCCCATGGAGGGAGTTCTTTGCCTCTCAGGGGTTTGGAGCAGGTTATAGGGATTGTTCATTCTCCCAGGGCAGCTGCCAAGACACCCAGAGCCGTGGAACACAACTGCCATCTATTCAACAATCATATTGTGAACACCAAATACTCAACCAGGCTTTAGGCAAATGATATTTGTCAATTAACTATTTCAGTTGAATCAGATGTGAAGGCAATCTAGCTTGAAAATATAATGGCATTGGTTTTCAAGGCTGTTTTTTCCCCCTGCCCCAATTTCACTAGCTACATATATATTCCCTACTTCCCTATAAGGAGGTATAACTCCCCAAAATTGCAAAAATGTCAGAGGTTGAACTTCGTCTTAGAAATAGAGTTCTTCGGGGCAGCCGGGTGGCACAGTGAATAGAGCGCCGGCCCTGGAGTCAGGAAAGACCTGAGTTCAAATGTGACCTCAAACACTTAACACAAAAACTAGCCATCTGAGCATGGGCAAGTCACTTAACCCCAATTGCCCTACCTTTCCCACTCCAAAAAGCAAAAAAGAAATAAAGAGAAAAAAGAAATAGAGTTCTTCAGTCAAGGGAATCTATATTGACTTTTCAGCGCGAGTAAGAGCTCCAATTAATAGATTATCTTATAGAAATAACATCCTTCCAACAGTAGATGACCATTATTGTTCTACCATCAACAGGACATGGATCTTAAACTATTCACACTAGAGGGGGTGACGGGTTATGGTTATTTTTTTTCTGTTTTGTTTATTTTTTATTTTGGTGGGGGTTTTTTTTTATTCATCCCGTCTCTTGCTGGATTTTCCTTGTGAATATCATGTGCAGGGCAAATAGTTAGCATTAAGAATTCAATCCATAGCTAGTGACTGCATTGAAGCTCACTGCTGCAGCACACAAAAAAATGAATTCTACTTATTTGAGGCTCATCAAAGCCATGCTTTAAACATTTGAGTTACTAATATAGATGAAGAGGCTACTTTACCATGGTCATCGGTTTAGAAATAAGAAAATTCAGGGAAAAAATAAGTTTAGTCACGAGAAAGCTGTCTCTAAGGAAGATAGTAATTTGTTCCCAAGTTCTTAAATACTAACCTTTTTATGACAATTTCAGTTGCCATCACTGAGGTGTGCAATTATTTCATCATTACAATATCTCACTTTTATATATTAGATAATTTGTTTTTTGAAATCTCAAAGGATCTTTTCTTTTTTTTCAAAATACATGGTGCAGTTCTTTGTACACAATGTCTGATCAATAAATGTTGGTTGAGAAATAAAGGTATCAATATAATTCATGACATAATGAATGAAAATTACATGTATTGACTCCTGTCCTTTAGTTATCGGTGAAGTACTCAGCTTGAGAATTTTCCCAAGATTTTTATACCTATTTCTATAAGATTCATTTGACACATCAATTATTGTTTCAGCGATGGCACTAGCAAAACTTTGATCTATCCAATTTACCACAGTGACTTTATTCTGGATCACTTGGATCAATGAATTACCTCATTATGGCATTCAAATATCTTACAGTCCAGATAAGGAGAAATTTTTTTAAGCTAATATTCTCTAGGGGCAATGAACTAGATTTTTTTTCCCTTTTTTCTGCCTTCAATAAAAATATGAGAATCAGTATTCAGTATTTTTCATTGCATAGCCTATGATAAAACTTCTTTGGTATGGTTTAGTGGGCAGGAGAAGAAAGGAATGTCTGACTCACAGAATTTCAGGTCCAAAGGGACCTCAGAGGCCCTTTAGGTCAATCAGAACTGGAAAAGGATCTTTTTAAAGACACACTTGCCCACTAGTCATTTAGTCATTGTATGAAGGTATCCAGTGAGGGGTAATCTCCTACTTCCTTTATTTATCTGGATTTTTTTTCCTGATGTAAAACCTCCTTCCCGATTGATAATATACCATTAATTGAGGTCCTTTGCAGCTCTACAATTTTATTGGAAATAAATCAAAAAGGCAAAAGAGATCACAAGTGTTTGCCAGTCTTACAAATATAAAATAGTGAAGAAATACATTGCATTACAAGATAGACTGATTAGTTCTATCACAGAAATATCATTTACCATGAGTAAAGAGGATAAAGCCTTACTAAATATTTACATTGCTCATTTTTCTTTGCACAATATTTTACAAACACATGCAAAAACAATTTTAACATGTTCTCTTTAAAATTTTGAGTTCCAAATTCTCTCCCTCCTGTTTCCCTTCCCTGAAAGGTAAGCAAATTGTTATAGCTTATACATGCAGAATCATCCAAAACATATTTCCATAAGGGTCAATGTTGTGAAAGAAAATACACAAAAAACATGAAAAAATAAAGAAAATTTAAAATGGTATGCTTCAATCTGCATTCAGACTCCATCTTTGGAGGTGAATAGCATTTTCATCATTAGTCCTTTGCAATTGTCTTAGATCATTGTATTGCTGAGAATAGCTGTCATTCACAGTTGATCATTATACAATGTTGCAGTCACCGTGTAAAATGTTCTGGTTCTGCTCACTTTACTCTGCATCAGTTTATGTAAGTCTTTCCAGGTTTTTCCGATATCATCCTACTCTTCATTTCTTATAGCACAGCAGAATTTCATTACAATTTTATATACAATAACTTGTTTAGTCATTTCCCAAATGATGGGCATCTTAGTTTCCAATTCTTTGCCACCACCAAAAGAGCCACTATCAATATTTTTGTACAAAGAGGTCCTTTTCCTTTAAAAAAAAAAATCACTTTGGGATACAAACCTACTAGTGATATTGCTCAGTTAAAAGGTATTAATAGATTTATAGCTTTTTGGGCATAGTTCCAAATTGTTCTCCAAAATGATTGAATCAGTTTATAATTACACCAATAAGTGTTAGTGTCATTTATTATTTTCCTTTTCTCTCATATTAGTCAATCTGATAGGTGTGAAGTGGCACCTCAAGTTGTTTTAATTTACATTTCTCTAATCAATAGTTATTTAGAACATTTTTTCATATGACTATAGACAGCTTTGATTCCTTCTTCTGAAAACTGACAGCTTATATCCTTTGACCATTTATCAATTGGAGAATGACTTATGTTCTTATAAATTTGACTAAGTTCTCTATATATCTGTGAAATGAGGCCTTTATCAGAGACATTTGCTGAAAAAAAATCCTCAGCTTTCTGCTTTTCTTCTAATTTTGCCTGCATTAGTTTTTTTTTTTAACTCTGTTTAATTTAATATAATCAAAATCATCCTTTTTGCATCTCATAATGCTCTCTATCTCTTCTTTGGTCCTAAACTTTTTACCTTATCCATAGGTCTGACAGGTAAACTATTCTATGCTCTCCTAATTTGCTTATGGTATCATCGTTTATGTCTAAATCATGTGCCCATTTTGACTTTAGCTTGATGAAGTGTGAAATGTTGGAATATGTGATCATACTGTATGATCCGCCACTCACTTTAGAATGGAAAGATAATCCCAATGACTAAGTTTTATGATCTCCTATCTTTCTGAACATATAATTCTACCATATAGCTTGTTCCCCACATGGTTGTTTCAATATAATATTTATGGAGATCTATCTTTATACACCATGATTTTTTTTTCTATCCAGACTTGTGATACAGATCAGCAACTGTGTCACAATTTTCAGTCTTAATGATTTTCTAGAGGGCATCAAAAGGCTAAGCCTTACTTGAGGTCACATAGAAATGTGAGAGGCAGATCTTGAACTCTAGCTGCTAAATCATTTTCGTAAATAGTTTAATCAACACTGATGTTTCAGTTCTAGGAGCATCTTTATTGTTTCACCCATCTGCTTCCCTTACACCCGCTCCCCAACCCTGGACATCTGAATCTCATTGCCTTGGCTATATGAAGTTCGACCACAGTACCTTCTCCCAAGCCCTATTAATCAGACCTAGTCCTCTACATGGTTATTACAATCTAAGGAGTCCATGTCCTAGCACTTTTTAACTGTGTTCCACATCCATTAAATTTATTTTGTTATATGCCTTGATTCCTACTTACTCTGATGCACAGGGCCAAGAGAAGAGTTAAAATCCATTCCTTTAGGACCATTCCTCAAAGACCTTTCTAATTTCTAGGTTGCTGAATTATATATTTTTATGTAACCTTTTCCCCCCATCCTTATCACTTCCAGTTCCCAGCTACTAGTTCACTATTCTAATTCAGTGCTATGAATATGTATCTGAATCATTTCTTTCCTCCCAGCTCCCATGACACCACCCTCAGGAGCTTCAATATGTATGTTGATGGCCCTTCTACCAACATAATAATCCAGTTTCCTTTACTCAGACAACTCCCCCTTTCCCTGTGCTATTTCACCTATAAATAAGATAATCATTCCTAATGCCTCACCAGTTTGAGAAATTATGCTGTCTATTATACAAAGCTTTGAATTGCTAATTTCTATTAAAAACCCTCCCCCACTTCATTTTATTCTCATCCACAAAAAAACTATTTTATTTTTCAAATGACATTTTAGTTTCAAATATTGTTTTTTCCATTTTTTCAATTTTATTCAGATGTTTTGTCAAAGTACTTTTTTTCACATTAATATCATTTCCCAATTACTCCCCATCTCCACTCCTTCCTTGTAATATATAGTCAAAAATACCAAAAATGTTGGCAATGTCTAAAAACATTTCACTCTGCACCTAATATACACCACTTCTTTGTTGATAGACTGGAATCACACTTCACCATCAAATTCTTTTAAATCACAATTGATTATTTCATTGATCATAGTTCTACATTTATTTGTGTCTATATGCTATGTGCCTAATCTGTTCAACTGATTAATCTCTCTATTTTTACCCAGTATCAAATTGTTTTGAGAAATACTATTCTGAAGTAAAGTTTGACATCTGATATTGCTAAGATCCCTTCTTTCCAACTTTTTTTTTCATCATTTCCTTTGAGATTCTTGACCCTTTGTACTTCCAAATGTGTTTTTTCGTTCTATAAAGTAATTCTTTGGTCAATCTGATTAGCATGATACTGAAAGACTAAGTTAATTTAGGTACTATTGCCATTTTTATTACATTAACTCTGCCTATCTTTGAGCAATTAATATTTCTTTAATTCTTAAGGTTTGCCTTTATCTCTGTAAATAATGTTTTGTAGTTGTATTGATATAGTTCTTGTGCATATCTTGATAGGCGGCATTCCAAGTATTTTATACAGTCTATAGTTATTTTTATACATTCTAGAGTTACTTAGAATTTTTATTTCTGTGTCTTCCTGCTGGCATTGTTTTGTATTTTGAAGAAATACTGATTATTTTATAAATTGATTTTATATTCTTCAACTTTGCTAAAGCGATTGTTTCAGTTACTTTCAGCTTACTCTAGAATTCTCTAAGTACACCATCCTATCATCTGTAAAAATAATTATTTTTCTTTTTCATTTACATTTATTCTCTCAATTTCTTTTCATTGTTTACTTCCTGATCTTATTGGAAAAGATTATTGCTTGTCCTCATCACAAATAATGACGGATTTTGTTTTTAGATATATACCATTTGTCGCATTAAAGAAAACTTCATTTATTCCTGTGTTTGCTACTTTTTTAAACAGAAATGAGTGCAATTAAAAGCCAAAAGCTTTTAATGCATTTATTTGTATAATTTAACTTAATATTTTCTTAATATTATACCAACTTTGCATTCCTAAGCCAAATTATTCTCATCTCTGGAGTTGGTAAAACCTAGAAATCAGCTCCTGAGGTCTCAGCACCAAAACAAACAAAGAAACAAAAAGTGAGTAAATGAAAACAAAAGAACTTTTGTGATGCCAGGGATGCTTGATACACCAGCCCAGAAAAGGAGCCTAATTCAAAAGCTCCTATAATCCAAATTTCTAAGAAAAAAAAATAATCTTACCCAAAAGATCATAAATCTGTTGAAACTGTTCTCTGAGGTCACTCATGACCTCCTTTACCTATTTTCTTTCCTCAGGTACATCGACCTTAAAGTATTTTATTCTGTGGACTCTACCTCTTCCTTTTTATGTACTTTTTTCTCTTAGTTCATGGGATGCTGTACTCCTTGTCCAACATTTTAAATGCACAGTCTTCTCTCTCTTCTCCACAGTTTCTCCCTTTGTGAGAGGCTGCAGGATATAATGGAGTGATGGACTAAATATCAGGAAAACTTCAGTTCAGATAACACCTTTGACACTTGATATAACTTCCTTGAGCCTCAACTGAAAAATGGGGATTTTAATATTGATAGTAGATATCTCAAAGGATATCATATTATATGTGGTATAATGTATATAAAGGAGTTTGGTAACCTTAAAACTTTATACAAATATCAGTTATTCTTGGTTATCTAATATACTCCCATGGCTTTGATTAGTACCTCTAAGTAGATAACTCACAAATTTTGCCTAGAAGATTATATAACCTATTAGGGTTTCCTGCCATGAGTCTGCCCTCCAATTCTTCCTTTTCAATCATTCCGGGATTAATCATCCTAACGTAGTCTTCTCAGCATATCACTCTGCTGAAAATCTTTCAGGTGTTCCACATTGTCTACCAAACAAAATATTAATTCCTTATCTTGGCATTTAAGGCTTTTCACAACCTGATTCTAACCTACCCTGCCAACTTTGCCATATACCTCTCTTCGCATACTCTAAGTTCTGATCAGTTTGAATTATTTTCCAGTGCACCCTAAAATTCTCAGCCCTTCTTTGGTAAGCTTCTTATTTCCATGCATTTATTCACATTATCCTCCATCCACCTTTGTCTTCTGCAATCAGATTTCTCATAACATTTCCCCTTGCCTCTCCTTTATACTTAGCATACTGTCTATTCTTGTATAGTTATTTGTGGATATGTTCGCTTTTTTGCCACAATTAAAGTTTAAGATACTTGAGTGTCAGGTCTGTGTCATATTTCTATGTCCAGTCCTATGCACAATGACATCAACCCACTAAATGATTAATGAATATTGTTGACTTCAACTAAATTCAGTTCAATCAAATGGAATGTTTTTGTGGGAGAAGACAAAAGGTCAATTAATTTTATAATTTAGGACCTTTTTATGCCATAAGAGGGGGCCAATCCAAATGGGTTTTATCCTGGTTACCTTGTAAGATGTGGCCAAAGTATAACATAACATGAACTGTGTCTGATGTGAAAGAGGAAGCTGAGCAGCTGTCATTCATCTCTGCATTTAAACAAAGAAGAGGAAATAGGCTTAAATTCAATCAAGAGAGATTTCCGTTTGGACATAAGGAAGAATTCCTTGACTATCAGGGTGATAAAGAACCAAAATTGGCTCTTAAAGGAATTTTTGGAGTCCTTTCATCCTTGGAGACTTTCAAGAAGAGGAGAAACTATAACAGGTCCTGGATGATTTTGACATTCACGTTTAGGTCAGAGGCTAGACCAGATAGAATAGACAGGATCCTCTATTAGTCTATGAAATGATTTCCACAATTAAATGAAAAATAAGAGGGACCTACTAAATTAGTAATGCAAGTTAACATAAGCCCCCGGACTGAAAGAAATCAGGCTGTGGGTAAGAACTCTAATGGAAATTAGAAACATCCCTGGATCAACAGAAATTGAAAACACCACCCCCTGCAATAACATGGAACTTCTTCAAGCTTCTGACATCTGCTGCCTGCGATATCAAACAAGCAGATAAAAGGGGAGGGGGCGCAATTCCAGGTCCACAGAGATGTTCACCAGTCCTTCCCACACCATCTGTGATTACTGCTGCACAAAGAGACAAAGTCAATGAATGTTTTGCTGGACAGGGGAAAGAAAACTCTGGTGCAGATACCTGGGAGTAGTTGTGGTGAAACAGAAAGACAGAATGAGTTTAGAATTACTAAGCATTCTGTAAAGTAATCTTTCGTGTGGTCTTAAATTCCAGTCACCAGCCAAAGTGAAGTAGTCAGAATATTGCCTTTCCTAAAAACAATAGTAATCTTTGATGCTTATGCAGCATACTATGCTTCCATGCTGGTGCCTTCAATGGATTTATAGCTGATCTCTACACAAACCCATTAGTACTGAATTTGATACTTTGGGGAGATATTGGCTTTCTAGGTCAAACATGATCTGGGATATTTTTACAATTCTGAGATCTACTAGGTTTCCATTTTAGGAATAACACTGAATCACAGGATTCTATATCCCATCAGTTTACTTGGTAAGGCCCTTCTCTCCCTCTGTTCCCACCCCCCTTCCTTCCTTTCTCCTTCTCTCCCTCTCTCTCTCTCTCTCTCTCTCTCTCTCTCTCTCTCTCTCTCACACACACACACACACACACACACACACACACACACACACATACACACAATGAAATATTGAAAAAACAGTAAAGCCATGTGTTTACCCAATCATTCAGAAATACCACTCACCAACGGTGTGGTGGCAAGTATGATGAGGCTCAAAAGAATATTTGGAATCTCACCACAAACACCTTGGGTGTTGCTTGGCACTACTACATTGTGTCTGGATAAATAATTTGGAGGATGATCAGACAGTGTCTTCTTTTTACAGGGTGTAATGGAGATAAAAGCCAGAAAGGCCCACACTTTTAAAAAAAAGATATTGTGAGCTTGCAGGTAAAATATGAATGAATTTTCTGTCACTCACGAAGAGATATATTTCTTCTCACCTTGACTCTGTTTCACTTGTTGCAGCTTGATCACCATTACAAAGATTTAAAATTACAAAGGACCTTATATATCATCTTCCTCATTTAAATGATAAGAATACCAAGGGTTGATAATGTTCAGATGATCACAGATCTAGAGCAAAAAGGGATGTCAGACGCTATCTAGTGTAGCTTCCCCATCTTACAGATAATTAAACTATTCACCAAAGGGTTTAAGTTCTTGACTTATGCTCATATATGTTGTACAACTGGGATTTGAGCCTAACTCCTTCGAATCTCGATCTTATCAATGCTATTTCCACTATGCAGAAATTAGCATAGATTACACACACACACACACACACACACACACACACAAAATATAAATAAACAAATTTATATATCTTTATTTACACATACGTATGTGTATACAGAGATAGCTATATCAATATATGGATATTGGTATCAATATTTACATCTATATATGCACATACATCTATACATATGCAAGGTACTCCCAGTTTTATGCAGTTTTAAGTTTTGCTAGAATATATACATACGTATATGTATATATGTATGTGTATGTAATATACATATATATAATATCCACCAAGTCAATACAGCAGGAATATATTAAATGCCTACTATATACCAAGCAATATGTTGATTGAGAATGCAAAGAAAGGGGACAAACAAATAAAAAATAGTTCTCTAGAAGCTTAATGGGGGGGCACACAACATGCAAACAACTATGTACAAACAAAATATATACAGGATAAATTGGAGCTAATTTCAGATTAAGGAGAACTGGGGAATGTTTCCTGCAGAAAGTAGGAAAGCTGGGGAAGCCAGGAAGTAGAGATAAGGAGGGAGAGAGTTCCAAGGAGGGACAGTCAGTGAAAATATATTTGAACTTTCTATGTGTGTTTCTGTGTATATTCTGTACTTTGATGTTACAAGGGTCTGAGATTTTATCTTTGTTTGCACTCTGTCCATAGATGGAAGGCACAAATGCTCTACAACTTAATAAATAATCATTCAGACACAAAATTCTTCACCCTACTAAACTAGTTTCTTGATGGTATTTATACAATTGGCTAGACTGCATCTTCACACTCCAACTTTGCAGGAGTTGCCACACCTTGTGCTCCCTGATCATAGCCTTTAAGAACTCAAATTCACCTACACGGCTGGTACAAGGCATGATATATCTAATGACTATTTTGCATTATTTTGTCTGTCACTTCAAAATGCATCATGTAATCATGCGTTCATCTTAGTTTCGTTGAACTAGACTTGATACCTTTGCTTTTGTACAGCTCTTTGGAACAAAATGTTTGAGAAAATCAAGGCCAGGGACAAATCCCCTAAAGGATTTGCTCTAGATTGACACTGATCACCAGTTGTTTCAGTTATTCAATTCAATAAGCATTTATCAAGTGACTTCCACACATACATTTCTACACATTTATACCAAAATGAAAGAAAAATAAACAAAATAGTCACTGCCACTAAGGTACTTATACAATACCTTTGGGTTTATGTTACCATATGTGGAACAGTGGAGAGATCTCTTGATTTCAGGTTCAGAAGAGGTCTAGGTTAGAACTCCATCTGTGCTACTTATAGCAGCTACCTATGTTAACTCAGGAAAATCCTTTTATCTTTCTTCACATCATAAAATCACAAGATAATACATTTAGATTTGGGAAGGACCTCTGAGGTCTTCTAGTCCAAAACCCAGTCAGTCTCATGATCCTTTTTCTTACTTCCCTCAAGACTGAAATCTCGGGGGGCGGAGCCAAGATGGCAGCATAGCAGCAGCAACATATCGCAGCTCTCACATAGCCACCCCAAAATACCCATAAAATAGGACTCTAAACCAATCCTAGAACTCCAAAACGCACACAAGGATACTTCCCACTAAAGTCAGC
>CM053585.1:139539078-139560993 GCA_028646515.1 Pseudochirops corinnae
CACAGTGCCTGTGTATCTCAAGTTCCAGTTGGATGTAGTTAATAATAATAATAAAAATATTTGTATATATATGTATATATATATAAATATATATATATTTTAACATTTGATTATAGAACTTTAAATTCTAGATTCTTTCTCTTCTTCCTTCATCACCCACCCCCACTGGAAGGACAAGCAATCAAATACATACTGAACATGTGTAATTATGCAGAACCTTTCCACAGCGGGCATATTGTGAGAGACTGATTACATGTCTTCCTATCCCGCCCCCCCCCCCATCCACTCTCTACCCTGTCCCTGTCCCTCTACAGAAGTGTTCACTTTCATCAACCCTCCCTCCTACCCTCCTCTCCCCTCCATCATCCCACCTCTCATCCCCTTTCCCCCTACTCTTCTATGTAGTCCAATAATTTTTAAATTGTCTCTCCTGGATCTATTTTCCAGGTCAGGGATTTTTCAAGGAGATATTTCACATTGCCTTCTGTTTTTTATTTGTTTGGATCTGTTTAATAGTTTCTTGATTTCTCATAAAGTCATTAGCTTCCATTTGCTCCACTCTAATTCTGAAGGAATTATTCTCTTCAGAAACCTTTTGAGATTCTTTTTCCATCTGGCAAGTTTGACTTTTTAAGGCATTCTTCTCCTCATTGGCTTTTTGGGCCTTTTTTTGCCAGTTTAGTACATCTTTTTTTTTTAAGATGTTACTTTCTTCAGTCAGGTTGTTGACTCTTTTTTCACGATTTTCTTGCATCATTCTCATTTTTCTTCCCAATTTTTCTTCTACTTCTCTTATTTGGTTTTCAAAATCCTTCTTAAGCTGCTCTATGGCTTGTAGGAAGTCTTCATGTTTCTTAGAAGCTTTTAGTGCAGGAGTTCTGACTGTGTTGTCTTCCTCCCATTGGGTGCTTTGATCCTTTTTGTCCCCAAAGAAGGAATCTTAACTTTGGTTGCTCTTCTTACTTTGCTTCCTTTGCCTGTTCATGTTGTTGCCAGTCAATTACTTAATTTTTTAGCTCTGTGGAACTCTGCTTCCAGAGGGGAAAGCTCTGTCTCAAATTGCTGGGGTTTTCACAGCTGCCGGAGCTATTGGGAGGCCGCTATTTTTTTGCAGCCCCCACCAGCTTTGGCTCACTGAAAACATACCCCCAGGATGACCACCCAAGACCATGATCCGGATCCAGGCCGCTCAATGCAAGAGCACTTGGCCTCTGAATGATCGATTGTTTGGCCCGCAGTCTGCAGGCCAGGAGCTCTGAAGCAGCCACATGGAGGCAGCTGCAGGGGTGCCGCTTTTGCCACTTCCTTGCCGTGGAGGCAATTTGGCTGGACTGCTTTTCTTCCCCAAATTTAGCTGAGTTCCACTGACCTTTCACTTAGTCCTTGTTTCTTATGGCTTGATAATTCTGGAAACTGCCACAGCTGCCTCTGCTCCTCTCTCCGGAAGTCTCCAGGTGTGGCTCATCCTGGCTGCCCCAGGGCCAAGCCATGGTTTCAGGCTGGGCTGGTTTCGGCTCCCAGCATGCTGTGGTGAGTCCTTCCTGCTGAGCTGCCTTCAGCAGGAGATGTGTTTTGTGAGTTTTGGAGCCCTAAAATTTGTTTAGAGTCATATTTTATGGGTATTTTAGATGGCTATGTGGGAGCTGTGGAACCTTGTTGCTTCTACGCCACCATCTTGGCTCCACCCCAAAAATTCTATAGAAGTCAGTCCAAGAGAGATTGCAAACTGAAGAATCAAAATCTGCTGACCCAAAGAAAAATTATTCTGATGTAAATGAAAAATAGGAATTATCTGAAGAAACCGATTTGCATACATAGAGACCAAGCCAACCAACTTGGATCTTTTTACAATATATGAACATAAAACAGATGTACTTGCATCAATAGAGGATGGATACAAGAGTATGGCACAGTCCTATAACTGTGTAAGGAGTGCTAACCAATGGACTTAATATGTCTTTGCTGCAGTTTAACATTACAAATTCCCCCAATGGCTGGGGCTTACTCATGCTGCTGAGTTAGGCACGGGGACTACAGCAACTGCAGAAGCAGCTGTCAAGTAGATTCTAAATGGGAGTTGCTCCTCTGAAATCATGGCTGCTAAAGTTAGGTTGGAAACACCCCCAGGGCCCTGATCAGGGTCCTGGTCCAAGTTGCTTACCTGGGTAAAAATATAGCTCTGTAGGGTCAGCAAATACCTTGATTTTTTTTTTTGTATCTTCAACACAGTGTTTGACATGTCATATGTGTTTAATAAATCCTTGCTGATGAATGGATTGATTAATTGGTTGGGTGAAACAAAGAGAATGTGGTATACCCTTCCTCTCTTCCATCCTCCCTTCCTTCTTTCCTGCCTCAAAGAGTTGAGAGTAAAAACTTTGTAAACCTTTAAAGTGATATATCAATATAAATTATTATTATTAGTTATATCATTCTTCCCTCCCCCCTGCCCCACTTTACCCCACACAACATGGCTGATAGGCTGAGTTTTGGTGAGATTATTGTTATTTTCATTTGGGAATAGAAGGATTGTCTATCTTTCCATCTTCTGAACATCAGTTAAATTAAAGATTGATATATTAATTGGAAATGATTTTTGACCATACATATATATATATATATATATATATATATATATATATACACAAAGCAGAATTTAATGTGCATAATATTAATAGTTAACCCAAAAGTTGTCACTGAAAAAAAACAAGGGTATGTACAAAGAAAATATAGTAGCACTAGGTCACCATTATAAATCCAAATGGATAGAGGACTATACAGGAAGATATGGCATTCCTATAGAGAAGCTTCAAAGTATAATTTAACCAAAGTGCGAGGTGCAAAGGACAATAGGAGACAAGTGCTACCTTCAATGCATCTCTTCTTATTCTGCAGAAAGGGGCATAGGATTAATACGGTAATCAGCGTAAGGAGTCATAGAATCATAAGGCCATCTAGTCCAACTTATATGCAAGACCACAATTCCTATTTCACCACCATGCTTCCTTGTCACTCAGGTTAGAAAATTTTAATGTTGCCAAAAACTTCTTACTCAGACTCTACCTATATAATTACTTGCCAAATTTTTTTCTACTTCTATAATGTCTTTCATCTGCATCCTTGTCTTTATTATTGTGGCCACTACCCTAGATCAAGGCCTTGTCACCTCTGTCCTAGACAAACACAATGTCATTGGTCTCCTTCCTCAAGCATTTCCCTTCTCCAATTCATCCTTCTCTCAACTGCCCAAAGAATTTTCTTAAATCACTCTTACCACATTCTCCCCCCATTTCATAAAACTAAAGGTTCCCTATTGCCTTTAGATGCAAATATAAACTCCCTTGTTTGCCATTTAAAGACCTTCACAACCTAGTCCCAACCTACTTTTCAAGTCTTATTTTACATTCAAGTAAACTGACCTTCCTATTCTCTAATGTGCAATTTCCTAAAACATTATCTCCCTCTTTGCACTGGCTCTTCCTCCCTACTTAATTATGCTCCCTTCTTATCTCTGCCCTTTGGAATCTCTTGCTTAATTCAAAATCAGGTGATGTGTTTTCTGGTCACTCTAGTTCCTAGTACTATCCCCCACAACTTGCTTTACACTTTAAAAAAATTTTTTATGTATTTGTATATGCACCTATTTTCTCCCTCTATAGAATGTAACTTCCTTAGTGGCATTCATTTTTTTCCCCCTCTGTATCCCTAACACTTATACAATGTTTGTGTGATTGATTTTACGTCATATCAAATAAGTAATAATCCAGCCTTTGTTTGAAAACCTCCAGCGATGGGGAAACTGCTACCACCTGAGAAAGTCTATTCTACTTTTGGGTAGCTCTGATTTTTAGGAATTTTTTTCCTTTATATGAATAGGAACTTCTTCATTTTACAGATAAGGAAACCAAGGCAAATAGACATATTTGCCTAAGGTTACCCAAAGAGTGATATCTCTAACATCTGCCCCTTTCTCTCCACTCACATAAATGGCATCTTAGTTAGTGACCTTATCACCTCTCACCTGGACTTCTAGAATAGCCTAATTATTCTCCTGACTTCCAATGTCTCACTTCTCCAATTGATCCTCTATATCTGCTAAAATCATCTTCTTAAGTCACAAATATGACCATGTTATATTCCTTTTCAGATACTTTCACTGTTATTCTATTGTCTAGGATAAGGCATTTTATAATCTGGCTGCTACTTACATTGTACACTGGAAAGAGTTTTGGATTTGAAATCAAACTGTTACATTTTAAAAGTCTGAGAGATGTAGTTTCTGGGTAATTTAATCATTTTATTAATAAAGCTAATAAATTTTGTTGATTTTTGTTAATGAAGCTAGTTTATTAGTAAAAAGAAGTCAGTAACACTCTTGAATGCCAAAGACCCCTTTTGCAGTTTATATGCCCTTGGAAGAGCAGGTGTTCCTGAGGATGGCAGTCAATTCTGACTGGTTAACAAGTAACAAGTGAATAGATATTATAATGGGAGGGCTATCTTACAATGAAGGTCTTGGGACTTGAATCATCCAAGTCCTGGTCAAAGAGACTTATCAATTTCCATATCACCTGTCTGATAAAAGGGAGATTCCATATTTTCCCAAATCTGTCTGAGTAAACATAATGAGAAGGAATACTTCCATTAGCCCAAACTTAGTCTTTGCCTAAGATTTCAGACACTGATTGATTTCTGTATGAGAAAGTAGAAAAGGGGAAAACCTTTGTCCTGATTCCATAATTAGTTGTCAATATAAGAGAGAAATGATTGTTTTTTTCATTAGGTTCTGGGTTCAAACTCCAGCTCTGCTGTTTGCTACCCATTTTATTATAGGTAAAATTCTTAACAACTCTGGGTCTCAGTTTTTTCCTCGTATGCAAAATGTGTCTAGATGACTGATCACATCAGTTATAAATTTATCATCCTATGAATTGTCTTCCAGGATGCAATGCCATGCACAAGCAGCTTTCCAAAAGAATGCTGCTATGAACAGCTTTTAAGGTTCCAATTACACCATATAGTGAACACTCCATTTATTCCATTACATATCCAGGCAAACATTCACAATAAATCACAATATAATATTCACAACATTACATTTTATCACAGAAAGTCACAATATAGTGTTCACAACAGCTTCACATTAGAATGACCACATAGTTTTCACCAAAGTGGCCACAGTATTTGGAACAAAGGACAAAAGAATAATCATCTGGTTTCCCTAAGCAGGAAACCCTGCTTACTTAATCATTCAATCATTTCACAGTACAAATCAGTCTTCCACTCATGGGGCAATCATAAGTTAACTTAATCAGTCACTTATCCAGATTTACAATCACTAAGTATCATTAATCACTAAATGCAATCATTAGAAAATTACACAAACCCTCCACCCCTTGGTGTCTAGTAAACTTGAATTTCATCACAGCATTCAATACCCAAGGAGAGGCCTTTTCTTCATCTTGACTTGGGGTGGTCTCTCAGATTCCCTCGATACCCTTCCATGGTCCCAGCTCCCACTTGAATCCACTGAACAGTCGCCTGGATTCAGAGGCAGACAGCTCCCAGGTTTTTGTCCAGTCCTCTGGGCCTTGGTACACACTGAAGTTTACAGGGTCCAGCACATCTCAAAACCTTCACCACTTCTGTTGTCAGGAACTCAAGTATCAACCAAGCCACAAACAAAGGTTTATCCCGGTCATGCTTCTTCAGTCCTCCAGCAATTTGGCTGGCCCTAGCACCCAGAAGAAATCTCAGCCTTCTAGGAGGCAACAACCACTTCAGCCTTCATCAGATTCTGGTCTCACAGAAAACTTCAACTCAGTTCTCAGTCCAGCAAGCCCAGCTCCCAGATGCTGGGACAATCCTGCTTCCTCCACTAGGAGTAAAAATTCTTGATTCTGATTCTCTGTCTCTGGAACTCTTCTTATACACATACACACACACACACACACACACACACACACACACACACACACACACACACATTGGCTCCCTTTCTCAGCCAACCCCTTCCTGTTATGTCAGCAACAGGAGACAGAGTTCACACCTTAGTTACTAAGGGCTAAGTACCTGCTAAATTAATTACCATTACACAGGCTTATTTATCACTCCTCTTTTTGAATTCTATATCCAAACTCAACTACTTGGTATAGTATCTCCCACCTCCAGAAATTCAGAGAAGGGACCTTTCCTCAACCCCCATTCTTGAAATGTACTTCCATGGTTTGGCTAGGTGGTGCAGTGAATAGAGCACTGGCCCTGGAGTCAGAAGGACCTGAGTTCAAATTCTCCAGCCTCAGACACTTAACACAAAACTAGCCATGTGACTTTGGGCAAGTCATTTAATCCCAATTGCCCTACCTTCCGTCCTCCAAAAAGCAAAAAAGAAAAAAAAGAAGAAAAGAAAGAAATATACTTCCTTCACATAGACACATCACTGGTGCCACCTTCTTGGTGAAGACATTCCAGATCCCCACTCTACTTCATCCCCATTTGTTAAAGTATACTTTACAAATTTTTTTTTCTTTATGACATGTTAATTTATCTACATGTTGTCTCTTCCTGATTCTCTCTCCTCTCATCCCAGGACTATTTAGGTTCCTTGAAAAGAGGATTTTTTTTTTCTTTGTATACCCAGCACTTAGCAAAGTTCCTTGCACATAGAAAACAATTAAGTAAATATTAGTTTACCAGAATTCAAATGAATTGAATTGGTAATAAGTTAACAGAGGCAAGATTCAAACCCTAGTCCTCTGATTCTAAACTCAGAAGTTTTTCTACTATACCACCTATACAAATTGTCTTAGCAGACATAACCTGCCTTCAGTTTCAGGTATAGTAAGAACACCTAGCCTCTGGTCATTTTCATTTGGTCCCTTTGTTACACTTTATCCTCACAATGTGCAATTGTTGTTTACTTCTCAGACAATGACTAAGAGAAAACTATGTCCTCTGCTACTGCATTCTTATGGGTAGAGTCAAGTGAAGAATGGCTGGGGCTCTTTGGATAGCAAGTCCCTAAGGCACAAAGGTTTATGGGTGGATAAAGACGAACAGAGAGTAGAGATTAAAGTGTGATTAAACACCAATATGTGTGATAGGCAGGAAAGCACAGACAGAATATTCTACTTCTGGAATCATGTGACTGAATTCCAGCTTTTTTGGACATTTTACCAACCATCCCAAATCTATCACCTCCATTTACAATCTACTTCCTTATTCCTAAATGAACTTTTATAACTACTAACAGTTCTCTTTGCTTGTCAGTACTGGTGAACACTCTTTAACTTCATTAAAGTACTATTGCCTGAAGAGCTATATTTAACATAAGATGATTCCATCTTAAACTTCACATTTGTATATTATCTATAAAATAGTCCCCTGATTATGAACAGTCTTAACAAGATTCTGGTGTGTCTAGGGTTATTTTGCACCATTGGTTAAGATAAGGTTCATGAAATTGGAGTCCTTAGTTCAAAATGCATGTTGGTTAGTTTCCTTCTGATGAAGATATTTTTTTCCTAACATGTGCCATTTGTTGGTAGTGGTCCTGAAGGAGGAGTTGAAATACTCTTTGCTTACAGTTCACCCAGTCCAAATTGTAGTAACTGCAGTATACCAACTTTCAGGTCATTTTCTCTCCTTTCTCAAGGAGTTCAGTACATACTTCCTCTCCTCCCTAATTCTTTCCCTTGTAAAAGAAGACTTTAATACCTACTTGATGCTGCCTCAAAATCCCTAACCTCCAAATTCCCCAACCTCCTTAAATCTCATAACCTACTCCTAAATTTGTACTCAGTTACACATAAGGATGGTCACATGTTAGATCTGACTATTACAAAGTTCCCTAATTAGAAACTTTGACATTCCCTATCTAACTATAACCTATAATCACTCCACTCCTCCCTATGCCTCATCCATCTTAAACCTGTTCTTAACCCTCATCAAGACTTCTAATCCCTGAACTGAGGTTCTTTCTCAGGCCACTGTCCCCTGCTCTTCTTCACTTGTCCTGTTGCCACTCTTTTCTTTCCAAAACCCAGCCTTCTACCTCCTACCTCCAGAAATTCAGAGGTGAGACCTTTGATATTACCCATTCATGAAAATTACTAACTCCACATAGACACCTCACAGGTACCACCTTCTTGGTGAAGACATCCCAGATCCCCACTTTACTCCCCTCCCACCATCTACTTCCACCTGCCTCCTACATTACTATATAGGAGCAGCTAAATATAGCTGGAGAAAGTACCACAATCATGTTGATTGGATCTATTATAAAATTGTGTAATTTTACCTCAAATGGGCCCTTAATTCAGTAAGGCTTTTCTTTTATTCCTCCCTAAATGATTTCCTACCATCTTGACAGAATTGATTCCAAACCTTCTCTTCTCAAGTCTCCTACATCCAACCCCCACAACCTCTTCTCTTCCAGTTGAGTACCTTGATTCTTATTATACAAGGAGGAAAAAGTCAATTGATGTTAACTCCCTTTTTCTCATTCTCTTCATTCAACACCCCTTAATGTTATTTCTCACTCCCTCTTCTCCCCCAGTCTCTGATGAAGAGATGGACCTTCCCCTTGCCAAGATCAACCCTTCCTCATGTACACTTGATCCCATCCCCTCCTACTTTCTCCAACAGATTTAATTATCAATCATTTCCTCCTCTCTTGAATCTTTAATCTCTGCTTTTCAAGTGTTTTTGTCCTACTGCTTTCAAACCATTAAGTTTCTGTCCCAGAGATCTCTTTCCTTTTCCAGTCAAATTTCTAGAAAAAAGCAGTCTATAAATCCTAGTTCCATTTAGTCTTTTCTCACTCATTCTATAACCCTTTTCAATTTTGATTTCCAGTCTCGTTGTTCGATTGAAACTCCTTTCTCCAAAGTTAGGAATGACCTGTTAATGACCAAATCTGATGGCTTTTTCTCAGTACTAAGGGTTCTCTACTATTTCTTACCTTTGATATAGTTAATCACTCTCTCTTTCAGAATAATCTCTCCATTTTGGATTTTCATGACACTACTCTCTCTTCATTTGCTTCCTACCTGTCTGAAAACTGTCAGTCTCTTTTTATTACTCATCCTCTATATCATCTTCCTGACTATGACAGTTCCCCAAAGTTCTGTCTTGGACACTCTTCTTTTCTTCCTCTTTACTCTTCTTGAAAAATCTCAAAAGCTTTCATGAGCTTAACTATCATCTTTATACAGATGTCTATATCTAGTCTCTCCCCTCAATTTCATTCACATAACTCCAGTGGCCAATGGGATATTTTAAACTGCATATCCCAAAGACATCTTACATTAAACATTTCTTAAACCAAAGTTATTATCTTTCTTCCTATTCTAAACTTATTCTTCCTCTCTTTTAAATCCCTCTTTTAAATTTCCCCTATACTTTCAAAGTCACTAGCATCTTTCTAGTCTACCAGGTTTGTAACCTAAGACTATATCCTTGACTCTTCACTCTCCTTCCTCCCATATATCTAATCAGATGCCAAATCTCACTATTTCTACCTCCACATCTCACATCTGACCCCTTATCTTTACTCACACTCAACCTCTCCCTATTCCAGTACATCATACACGCAGATGCCAAAGGAATTTTCCTTAAATGCAGGTCTGACCTTGTGACTCAACTACTCAATCAACACCAGAGGCTTCCTATTGCCTCTAGGATAAAATATAAATTTTTTTGTTAAGCTTTTATGTACCTACACCACCTGATCCCAATCTATTTATCTAGTGCCACTGAACATTACTCCCTCCTCCCACATTCTGTGATTCAACCAAACCAGTCTTCACTTTGGACCACAAACGTGGCAATTTGTCTCCCATCTCCATTGTTTTTCATTAGCCATCCCACATGACTGGAATTCACTTCCTCCTTTCTTCTGCTCCTTAGAGTCCTTCTGTTCCTTTAAGAAATGGCTCAAGCACAACAATGGAGCCTTTCTTAATTCCCATATAAATCATGCCTTCCTTTCCAAACTATATTGTATTTTCAAACTTTGCACATTCTCAGAGTTATTCACTTTATATTTATGCTCTGCATATTTTGTACATGCTTGTTTTCATCATTAGAATGTGAACTCCTAGGTAGCTCAGTGAATAGAGCACTGGCCCTGAAGTCAAGAGGACCTGAATTCAAATCCAGCCTCAGACACTTAACACTTATCATGGGCAAGTCACTTAACCCCAACTGCCCTGCTTCCCCCTCCCCTCCAAAAAGAAAAAAAAAAGAATATTAATTCCTTGCAAACAGGGATTATTTCATTGTTTGTGCTTATATTCTCAGCACATGGCATGTAGCAGGTATTTAAGAAATGTTAGTTGATATTGGTTGGTGGACAAAGGTCCTATATGGAGAAATATAAACTATCACTGTGATTTGAGAAGTATGCCCTACCAATGGTGGGACAATAATGTTATCTGAACATATGATAAAAATATTGCCATACTTCAGAACAACGTTAGGAATTTGGGGATGCAGTGTTCTGTGATGGAAAGAATCAAATGACCTGGATTTCTATCTTTCATTTTATATCTATACCTGTGTAACCTTGAGCAAGTTGTACTCTCCCTGGCCCTTCTTCCTCTTTGGCAAAAATGAAAGAATTGGACTAGGCCTCATTCAGTACTAGGTCCATAAGCATATGATTATAGTGCCCAGTGAATAGTTTTAAGCTTTAACTCTGCCCTTGATAGAGTTTCCCCAGGCTAATCTCTCTCTTGATAGAATAGACCCTGGGCTTTAATACCAGCTCTGCTAATTATTAGTTATATGGCCTTGGGTCCATTGTTTCCTCACTCCAGGATTCAGTTTCATCACACATTAAAACTAGAAGATTGGAACAAATGCTAATTAAACTCCCCTCCAACTCTAAAATAATACAGTGTTATGTAATGGACATACTTTTCTACTTATGAATCAATACTTTAATGAATTTATAATCTCTTCTATAGGGAAACCCCTCTACAAATACAGACTGCAATTTAATCATGCTTTCTCATCTTATTTCATTGTAATTTCATGTATTTTAGTTTCACCTTAGTCCTAAATTCAACATTCCTATGAACTTCAGTTTATTATCTATGGTTCATTTCCTCCCTGAAATTCTCCATTGAGAATCCATGCCACAATCTAGGGACTCTCTTCCAAGTCTTTTCACATTACATTCAACTCATTAATATTTATTTAAGTTCTTCCCATGTGCTTGCTTCTGTGCTTGGTGATAGGGACAAAAGGCAAAAATGAAGCAAGGCCCTCAAGAACACCTGCCCTCAAGATGATTATGTTCTAAGCAAATAATCCTACATACATAGAGATAAGTAAAAACAAAGCATATTAAAGTAATACATGGTGAAATTTTGAAAAGGAGAGAGTATTAGATTACCTTGTAGCCCTTAGGCTAATTGTTCTCTAATTACATTTTTAAAAATCTACTAAATACCAATTCATATTTTCACATTTTTAACTCTAGACCTAGAAAGTATCAATTCTCCTTGCTAGAAATATGTGAAAAGACCAAATCATAAGGAGAAAAATCACACATACACACACACACACACACACACACACACACATATAACAAGAAAAAGGATAGTGTGATGATTCCTAAGCAGTGTCCTATACGACATTGAAAGTGGATCTTTAACACTGTTTATAATGCTTTTCAGAAGTCCTCAGTCTGAGCTTCTCTATGATCTCAGTTTAAGATATCTGTCAAAAGTCACAACCACTTAAAAATAGATTCTGCAATTTTAAAGTGTTAATATTATTTGAGAATATAACCCTACTTTAGATTACTTCTTTCCTCTGTGATAGGAACCAGGGAAAGATCTCCTCATATATAATTCCCTACCCAGGTCAGGGAGAATATAAGCAGAGAGGAAGAGAGAAAGAGAGAAAGAAAGGAAGGAAGAAAAGAAGGAAGGAAGGAAGGAAGGAAGGAAGGAAGAAAGGAAGGAAGGAAGAAGGAAGGAAGGGAGGGAGGGAGGAAGGAAGGCAGGAGGAAGAAAGGAAGGAGGGAAAGAAAGAAGGAAGGAGGGAAAGAAAGAAAGAAAGGAAGGAAGGAAAGAAGAAAGGAAGGAAGGAAGGAAGAAGGAAGGAGGGAAAGAAAGAAAGAAGGAAAGAAAGAAAAAGGAAGAAGAAGGAGAAGAGGAGGAGGAGGGGAGGAATAAGGGAGAAAGGAAAGAAGAAAAGAGGGAGGGAGGGAGGAAGAGATAAAAGAAGGGAGAAAAGAATAAAGGTACAAATTAACAACCAAATAAATGGTCCTGTGTACATAATAATGATTTTCTAGAGACATAGAATTTAGAAATGGAAGGGTCTTTTAATTATTCAATCATTTTTTTTTTCATTTGTGTCTGAGTGACCCATTTGGGGTTTTCTTTGTAAAGATAGTGGAGTGGGTTTGCCATTTCCTTCTCCAGCCTATTTTACAAATGAGGAAACTGAAGCAAACAGGGTTAAGTGATTTGTCCAGAGTCATATAGCTAGGAAGTGTCTGAGGTTGGATTTGAATGCAAGAAGATGAGTCTTTCTGATTCCAGGCATGGAGCTCTAGCTCTATCCACTGTGCTACATAGATGCCCTACCATTTTTGTTTTACAGAGACATAAACTGATTCCCAGAGAGGAAAAGTGACTTTCTTATTGTGATACAAAAATAAAAGAATCAGGGTTCAAAATCAGATACTTTACTTCTAAATTCAGTGTTCTTTCTAAATGGAATTGTAGTTCATCAAAAATATTCCTGATTGAAATAAAAGCAGATGTTTCTGAAAATAAAATCAGGGCCTGGAAGTTAAGACACATTTCCTAAACATAGATGCTGGATAAACTTAGATTTCCTTTAATCTCTTTTTTTTGGGGGGTGAGGTTCTCAGTTTTGTCTTTAAAATTCTATATTAGAGTTAAATCAGAAATTTGGATCACACTAATCAATAAAAACTATTTTATAAATGTAAATATATTAATTGTGATAATAAAAAGATTAGCTTGGACAGTATGCTCTTTGCATGTCAAAGCCTTGAGCAAGGTAGAGAATCTTGGATCATATAAAAACAAAGGCTTTGTCCATTTCTGACCTTTGGGGCAGGACAAAAATTTTATAACACTTTTCTGAGGGTAATTTCGTGTTTGTTCCTTCCTCTTGTCTTAAAGGGAGACAAGCAGAAAGCTGAAAAAAAAAATTCTCTGCTCCTACAATACCCAAACAACAGAAGACTAAAATCTTCAAAATTGTCTATGTCTAAGAGCTTGGGATAAATATGGTGTAGTTCCAAATTTACATTCCATTTTACTTAAGGCCACCAAACAGAGAAATAAATATATTTCAGGAAGAAATCATCAGGGTTGTAGCTTTTTTTTAAGTATACATCTTATTCACCTTTAAAGAAATACCTAATCTCCCTCATATAACTAGGGCACAAAAATGGAAAACATTCTATTAATTTCTTTTTAGATTAAACTCTAGAAAAGCTAAAAATGTACTTGAGATTTTTGTTTTTGCTTTTTTTTTTTTTTTACTTGTTTACACCAATGAGAAAATCAATTCAATTTAATTTGGTTTTCTAAATACTGACTCAGGACTTGCTGAGTAGTGGATATTCTAGTCCCAAGCTTCCAAAGTGACCCATTCTAGGGGTATCCTGAGAGGTTACGGTGTCATTATCTGTTCCAATGTGCTCAAGTCTTCATTCCCTCACTTTTTGGCCGCTAGTGATCAATACCCTAATTCCATTTAAACAATTAACATCAATTAGCTTTTTCAAAGGGATATTTATTTCAAAAAGAAAGCAAAAACTGAGCTTAAACATTTTCTCCCCAATATGTCATAGACACATTTTGTTCTCCATGGAGAATGGGTTTGGACTTGCTCCAGTTTTTACATGGCATTAGACTTACCAAGTTCATGTCCAAATCTGACACTGCTACTGGATGATCCCTTGTCTCAGCTACTACTGGCTGGGTCTCAAAGGTCAATGCTCAGTGTCTCAAAGTTGGGCCAACTGACTACAAACCCTGGCATGGGCTTTTCCCCTAGGCTCTCAAATGGCTTACTCTCTTGTCCTTTCAAAATTCACAAAATACTAGCCTCCAATATCCTTCCCCTAAAACAAAAGAACTCATGCCAAGGCAGGAACTGAGGCCTGTATTCCCAGGCTGCATGTCAGGCTCAGACAGGGAGGGCCTAAGGTTTCTTCACTTAAAACATTCTTTCTCTTTACTCACTGGAACTCCAGTAGTCAAGAAGATGTCAGATGAAGAAAATAATGAAGTCTAGTTGGCTACTAACTTTTGATTTTAACCTGATTCTGGCTCAGTAACCAATCAGAGAGGCTCCTCTTCACCACATGGTAAACAGACCAGAGCTAGTTAAAGACTGTTTACCCATGCTCCAAATCTGCGCAATGCACTTTTATACATCTTAGCAGTTCTCCAGGAATCAAACTCTGACACATGGAAAATTATGTGAAAGGTACTCTGCCTACACTCATAAGCACTGGATTCATTTAGTCAATACACAGGCAAACAGGTAACCACCAACCCTCTGCCTAAGCAAACAGGCAGCCACCAGTGCTGGGTCCCTTCCACATGATTCAGCATAGTCCTGAGCAAACAGGCAGCTACCAACAGCTAGACTGACACACGCTTCAGTGTAGCCCCAGGGAAACTTAGAAACACCCCACTGGTCATAGAACACACAAGATACTATCACTAGGATCCTGGCTCAGAACCAAGTAAGCTGCAAGACCCCTATGCCTCTAGCAATACCATCCTCCCACCTACACCATTTAGTGCAGCACCAGACACAAGGGTCCAGTGTGGGCTTCAGGGCAACATCAATGCAGCAACCAGGTAAAGGTAAACAGCCAGTGCCTGCAGCCCCTGGCACAAGAAGCCTGAGACAGTGCCTCTTTCATCCCAGGAGCACAGCACAAATGAAAAAAAAAGATGAGGAAAAACCACCACCAACAACAAAAAGAATTTAACCATAGAAAGTTATTATGGTAACATGGAAGATCAAGACATAAACTCAGAAAAGAACAACAATGTCAAAACATCTATGGGCAAAATCCCAAAGAAAAATGGGAAGTGGTCTCAAGTCCAGAAAGAACTTATGGAAGAGCTCAAAGAGGAGCTTTAAAATCATATAAGAGAGGTAGAAGAAAAATTGGGAAAAGAAATGAGAGTGAGGCAAGAGAATTATGAAAAAAATAGTCAAAAACTTGGAAAAAGAAAACAACTACCTAAAAAGTAGAATTGGCCAAATGGAAAAGAAAGCATAAAAGCTAACTGAGGAAAAGAACACCTTAAAAGTTTGAATTGGGCACATGGAAGCTAATGACTCTATAAGACATCAAGAAGCAATCAAACAAATCTAAAAGAATGAAAAAAATGGAAGAAAATGTAAAATACTTCATGAGAAAAGTAGGTGACCTTGAAAATAGATCCAGGAGAGATAATATCAGAATCATTGGACGACCTGAAAGCCATAATCAAAAGGATGACCTGAACAGCATTTTTCTAGAAATTATCAAGGAAAACTGCCCTGATATCCTGGAACCAGAGGGCAAGGTAGGTATTGAAAGAATCCACCAATAACCTCAGGAAAGAGATCCCAAAATAAAAACTCCAAGTAACAATATAACCAAATTTCAGAGCTATCAGGTCAAGAAAAAAAATACTACTAGTGGCCGGTAAGAAACAATTCAAATATTTTCTTCCATAGTTTCACTAAAGAGAATGACAATAATGAGACGGCATACCAAAATTTATGGGATTCAGCCCCAGAAGTACAAGGGGAAAGTTTATTTCTCTAAATTCTTACATCAACGGAATGGAAAAAAGAACAGATCAATTAATTAGGCATGGAACTAAAAAAAAAACACTAGAAAAAGAACAAATTAAAAATCTCTAATTAAGAACCAAATTGGAAATCCTGAAAATCAAAGATGAGATTAATAATACTGAAAGTAAAAAACAAACAAACAAACAAAAACAACCAAAAAACTATTGAGTTAAGTAAGAGCTGGTTTTATGGGAAAAACCCCAATAAGACAGACATGTTATTGGTTAATTTGATTAGAAAAAGAAAGGAGAAAACCAAAAATCCAGTATCAAAAATGAAAAGAGTGAAATCACCATCAATGAAGAAGAAATTAGAGTAATCAATAGGAGATATATTGCCCAATTATATGCCAATAAATCTGACAATCTGGGCAAAATCAATGAATATTTACAAAAAAGATAATTTACCTTGATTAACAGATCAGGAAATACAGTGCCTAAATAATTCCATTTAAGGGAAAGAAATCAAACAAACCAATAATGAACTCTCTAGGGAAAAATCTCTAGGGCCAGATGGGTTCACTAGTGAATTCTACCAAACATTTAAAGAACAACCAATTCCAATACTGTATTAACTATTTGGAAAAACAGGTGAACCAAGAATCTTACCACACTGCTTTTAGGACATAAATATGATGCTGATACTTAAACCTAGAAAAGCTAAAACAGAGGAAAAAATTATAGACCAATTTCCCTAATGAATATCAATATAATTTTTTTTAACAAAAAACTAGCAAAGTGATTACAGCAATATATCATAAGGATTATACACTATTACCAGGGGGGGATTTATAAGAGGAATGTAGTGTTGGTTCAGCATTATGAAAACCATCAACATAATTGACCATATCAAGAGCAAAACCAACAGAAATCATGATTATCTCAATAGATGCTGAAAAAGCTTTTGACAAAATATAGCACCCATTCCTATTAAAAACAATAGAGAGCATAGGAATAAAGGGAAAGTTCCTTAAAATGATAAGCAGTACCTATTAAAAACCATCAGCAAGCATTAACTGTAATGGGGATAAAGTAGAAGCCTTTCCAATAAAATTGTGGTGAAGCAAGGATGCCCATTATCACCACTATTGCTCAATATAGTACTAGAAATGATAGCTGTAGAAATGAGAAAAAAAAGAAATCAAAGTAATTAGCATAAACAAGAGGAAACAAAGCTATCACTCTTTGCAGATGATGATATGATGGTAAACTTAACCCTAAAGAACCAACTAAAAAACTACTTGAAATAAATAACAACTTTAGCAAAGTTACAGAATATAATACAAATCCCATAAATTATCAGCATTTCTTTATACAACCAATAAATCACAGCAGCAAGAGATAGAAAGAGAAATTGCATTTAATATAATTGTAGACAACATAGAATACTTGGGAGTCTACATACCAAGACAAATTGAGGAACTATATGAACACAATTACAAAACATTTTTCACACAAAATAAAGTCAGATCTAAACAATTGGAAAAATATGAATTTCTCATGGGTAGGCTGAACCAATATAATAAAAATGACAACTCTGCCTAATTTACTTATTCAGTGCCACATGAATCAAACTACCAAAAAATTATTTGATAGAGCCAGAAAAAATACCAAGATTCATCTGGAAGAACAAAAGGTCAAGAATATCAAGGGAACTAATGGAAAAAAAATACAAAGGAATGTAGACTAACAATACCAGATCTTAACCTATATTATAAAGCAATAATCATCAAAATTCTCTGGTACTGGCTAAGAAATAGAGTGATAGATCAGTGGAACAGATTAAGTACACAAGACACAGTATTCAATACCACAGTAACCTAGTGTTTGATAAGCACAAAGACCTCAGCTTTTGGGATAAGAATTCACTATTTCTCAAAAACTTCTGGAAAATCTGGAAAACAATAGGATATAAACTAGGTATAGACCAACATTTCACACCATATCCAAGATAATGTCAAAATGGGTACATGATTTAGCTATAAAGGTGACACCATAAGCAAATGAGATCAAGGAACAGTTTACCTATCAGATCTATGGAGAAGGGAAGAATTCATGACCAAATGAGATAGAGAACATTACAAAATATAAAATAGATGATTTGGTACATACTAAATTTAAAAAGCTTTTGTAAAAACAAAACTAATGCAACCAATATTAGAAGGAAAATAGAAAGCTGGGAAACAATATTTATAACAAGAGTCTCAGATAAAGGCCTCATTTTTCAAATATCTAGAGAACTGAGTCAAATTTATGAGAATATAAGCCATTCCCCAACTGATAAATAGTTAAAGGATATGAACAAGCAGTTTTCAGATAAAAAAAATCAAAAGTATCAATAGGCATATGAGGCAGTGCTCTAAATCACTTTTGACTAGAGAAATGCAAATTAAAACAACTCTGAAGTACCATCTCACATCTATCAGTTTAGCTAATATGACAAAAAAGGAAAATGATAAATGTTGGAAAGGATGTGGGAAAGTTGGGACACTAATGTACTTTGGTAGAGCTGTAAACTGATCCAACCATTCTGGAGAGCAATTTGGAGCTAATTATGTATATTTTTGATCCAGCAATACTACTACTACTAAGTCTACATCCAAGAGATTTAAAAGGGGTGGGCAAAAGGACCTATTTGTACAAAAAATATTTATAACAGCTCTTTCTGTGGTGGCAAAATATTGGCACCAAAAGCTTCCAAGAAAAATATGAATTGGTTACAGGCCATGGAGGAGCTCAAGAAGGATGTTGAAAATCATGTAAGAGAAGTGGAAGAAAAATTGGGAAGAGAAATGAGAATGATGCAAGAAAATCATGAAAAGAGAGTCAACAACCTGATTGAAGAAAATAACACCTTAAAAAATAGACTAACTCAAATGGCAAAAGAGGCCCAAAAAGCCAATGAGGAGAAGAATGCCTTAAAAAATCGACTTTGCCAGATGGAAAAAAGAATCACTGAAGAAAATAATTCTTTGAGAATTAGATTGGAGCAAATGGAAGCAAATGACTTTATGAGAAATCAAAATAGTATTAAACAGATCCAAACGAATGAAAAAATAGAAGGCAATGTGAAACATCTCATTGGGAAAAACTGCTGACCTGGAAAACAGATCCAAGAGAGATAACTTGAAAATTATTGGACTACCTGAAAGTCATGATCAGAAAAAGAACCTAGAAGTCATCCTTCAAGAAATTCTCAAGGAAAGTTGCCCTGATATTCTAGAACCAGAGAGCAAAATAGAACTTGAAAGAATTCACTGATCACCTCTTGAAAAAGATCCCCAAAAGAAAACTCCTAGGAATATTATAGCCAGGTTCTGGAGTCCCCAGATCAAGGAGAAAATATAACAAGCAGCGAAGAAGAAACAATTTGAATATTGTGGAAACACAATCAGGATAACACAGGATCTAGCAGCTTCTACATTAAGGGACTGAAGGTCTTGGAATATGATATTCCAGAAATCAAAGGAGCTAGGATTAAAACCCAGAATCACCTACCCAGCAAAACTGAGTATAATGTTTCAGGGGAAAATATGGTCATTCAATGAAATAGAGGACTTTCAAGCATACTTGATGAAAAAACCAGAGTTAAATAGAAAATTTGATATTCAAATACAAGAAGCAAGAGAAGCAGGAGAACTTAAACAGGAAAAAGAAATCATAAGGAACTTAACCAGAGTTGAACTATTAACATGCCTACTTGGAAAAACGATCATTGTAACCTATGAAACTTTTCTCAGTATGAGGATAGTTGAAGGGAATACACACACACACACACACACACACACACACACACACACACACACATATATATATATATACATGTATATGTATATATATTTATATGTATATATATTTATATGTATATGTATATATGTATACATGCATATATATGTCTATATTGGAGGGTTTTTTCTTTTGATCTATTTTATTTCTTCTTTCATAACTGTGACTAATGTGGAAATATGTAGGGTTTTTTTGTTTGTTTGTTTTTTGCTTTTTAAAGGGGGAAAGGCAGGGTAATTGGAATTAAGTGATATGCCCAAGGTCATAAGGCTAGTAAGTGCTAAGTGTCTGAGGCCAGATTTGAATTCAGGTCCTCCTAACTCCAGGGCTGGTGCTCTATTCATTATGCCACCTAGCCATTCCAGAAATGTTTTACATGATAGGACATGTATAATCTATATCCAACTTTATCTACCATTTTTGGAAGAAGGGAGGGAAAGGAAGGAGGGAAAAAATTTGGAACTCAAAATCTTGTAAAAATGAATGCTAAAAATTGTCTTGACATGTAATTGGGGGGAAAATACTATTAAAACATCAATTTGAAAAATGACTTTTGTCCTCAAGAGGCTTAGTTGGGGTAAAAAATACACAAATAAATATAATGCATCTTATTAATGATAAAAAAGTTCATAGAAGAAGTCAGAGAGACTTGAAAAATTGAGGAAAGCATGATTTCATTTAACTAAGATGATCAAAAAAAGTCCCATCTTAGGCCTTAAAAGTGGGAAAGGATTTTACTAGGCTTAAGAGATGTGAAGGGAGTGCATTAAGAACAGGCGCCATAGACCAGGTAAGGGGAGGATATGATTAGATCAGGTAATAGACAGTAGTCTTTTTTGGACAGGATGTTTGAAAGGAAGTATAAGGTAAATTACAAAGTCTGGGGAGCAGAGAAGACCAGTACCTCTGGTGTGAGGGCTGCCAAGCCCTTTCTTGGGACTTCTTTCCACCTTTGGTGTCCATCTGATACATCCAACTCACCTGTGACTCCATGAAGCTGTAGCATGCAAAACAGCTACACCCAGGTAAACCATTTTGGCAAACAGCTAAACCAGGTTGAGAGTACATAATGGTAATGGGAATTTGAAGATCTTCCCTACTTTGAAAGTAAAGTCTGGGGGGCCCTAGTCAAGATGGCAGCATAGAAGCAGGAGAACTCTGCAGCTCCCCCCGTAACCACCTCAAACACCTATAAAATATGACTCTAAACAAATTTTAGAGCTCTAGAACCCACAAAAGCACAGAGAAACAAAGTTCCAGCTGCTCATTGCAGTATACAGGGAGCTGAGACCTGCTTTAGTCCAAGGGTGGCCAGGACAAGCCGCAGCTGGAGTATTCAGGAGAGTAGATCACCAGCACCTGTGGCAGTTTCCAGAATTATCAACCCATAAGAGCCAAGGACAAAGCAAAAGGTCAGTGGAACTCTTCAGGGAGAGAAGCAGGTCCAGCCGCCAGCTTCCAGGGCAAGAAAGCAGTGGAAGTGGCCCCTGCAGCCACCTCCATGTGGCTGCTTCAGAGCTCTTGGCCTGTAGATTGCAGAGGGGCGAAGCAATCATTCAGAGGCTAAGTGCTCTTGCCTTAACCTGCCTGGATTGGGATTGTGGTCTTGGGTGGTGATCCTGAGGTGTGTGACCAGTGAGCCAAAGCTGGTGGGGGGCTACAGAGATGGTGGCCTCCTAATAGCTCCAGCATCTGTGAAAACCCCAGCAATTTGGGACAAAGCTCTCCCCCCTGGAAGCAGAGATCTACTGTGGCTCAAAAATCAAATTAATTGACTGGCAGCATGAGCAGGCAAAGGAAGCAAACCAAGCTCAGTACTCCAACTTTAGATTCCTTTTTTGGGGACAAAAAGGATCAAAGCATGGAATACAAGGAAGACAACACAGTCAGAACTCCTGCACCAAAAGCTTCCAAGAAAAATGTAAACTTGTTAGAGGCCATAAAGGAGCTTAAGAAGGATTTTGATAACCAAATAAGAGAAGTGGGAGGAAAATTGGGTAGAGAAATGAGAATGTTGCAAGAAAATCATGAAAAGAGAGTCAACAACCTGACTGAAGAAAATTATACCTTAAAAAATAGAATAACTCAAATGGCAAAAGATGCCCAAAAAGGCAATGAGGAGAAGAATGCCTTAAAAAGTCAAATTTGCCAGATGGAAAAAGAATCTCAAAAGCTCACTGAAAAGAATAATTCCTTCAGAATTAGAGTGGAGCAAATGGAAGCTAATGACTTTATGAGAAATCAAGATAGTATTAAAAAGATCCAA
>CM053585.1:139561493-139602770 GCA_028646515.1 Pseudochirops corinnae
CATATATGCATATGAATACATATGTGAGTGTGTGTATATATGTGTACATAGACAGAGGGCATAGGATCAATTTAATAGGAAGGGATGGTATTTTAAAAGGTGAAATTGTGAGGTGGGAGAGGAATAGAATGAGAGGAGACAGAGAGAGACAGAATGGGGTTAATCATCTCATAAAGAAGAGGCAAGGGATAACTGTTACAATGGAGGGGAAGAACAGGAAGGCAAAAGGGAAAGGGTTAACCTTACTCTCATTGAATTTGGCTTAGGGAAGGAATGACATACACTCTAAATTGGGTATCTTGACTTACAGGAGAGTAGGAGGGATGGGGATGAGAGGGGGGAATGATGGAAGGGAGGGCAGGGGGGGGTTGTTAGGAGCACACACTTCTGTAAAGGGACAGGGACAAAGTAGAGAATAGAATGGGGGAGGCAGGATAGGAAGGAGGGAAATACAGTCAGTCTTTCACAATATGTCTATTGTGGAGATGTTCTGTGTAACTATACATATACAGCCTATATTAAATTGCTAGTCTTTCCAGTGGGGGTGGGGGATGAGGGAAGAAGGGGAAGAATCTAGAATTTAAAGTTCTATAATCAAATGTTTAAAATATATATATGTGTGTATATTTATAGTTATTATTATTATTATTTACATGCAACTGGGAATTAAGATATACAGGAACTGGGGTAAGGAGATCCATCTTGCCCTATTGGAAAGTCAGAGGGGTTATGGGGGAGGATATAGGAGAAAGCAGATTGGGGGAAGGGGTATACAGTGGGATCGCTGTTTTGGGGTGGTATGTAGGGGAAAGATGGGGAGAAAAATTGTAACTCAAAATCTTGTGGAAATGAATGATGTAAACTAAAAATAAAAATAAACAAAAGTTAATTTAAAAAAAAGAAAAAGCAGGAAGAAAAACCTAATAAAACATTAAAAAAAAGAAAGAAAGTAAAGTCTGCCCCCTACTAGGCTGAATGTAGTCACATGGAGCCTGTGATGGGAGGAGTTTGCTGAAGGGTGGAGCAGAGCTACAGGAAGCTGGAAATCAGAGCTAGAGAGATGATGGGAGAGAGAGGATACTCAGGCAAGGAGTTGGTCAGGTTTGTGAGTAAATATTGATCTTGTATTGGTTTTGGGGAAAGCTAAAGGATGGTATGGCTTTCTGCTATGTTGTAGCACATTAACTTTTATGTTCCTTTGATGGACTTGGTTTCCTGGTGTTCGGATTTAGTTTTCTGGTGTCTAAATAAATGTTTGGTTCTATCCTCTATATAGAGAATCTGTTATATTTTGTGATCAAGCACTATACAGGAATATTTATAGTCACAGTCAATGCTGTAAATATTGTACTGGCACTACAGGGTAACCAAGAAATCTCAAACCCATTAGTAAATTGGGGGGGAGGTATCCTCACTAAGCATGTGAAGACTTTCGGCAAATGGCGAATGGGCAAATGAGAACAATTTGTACTAGTGGCCAAGAATGTGGCTGAAGAAGGCATTGTGGAGCATTTAGAACTTGCATCATCCACTACACACTGAGCCATAACTAAGTCATCTTGATTTTGTCTTGCCACTGGACTTTGATGACTCGAAGAGAGTAAGACTAAGAATTTCATGCAACTCTGCCTCACATAAATTCAATTTGTACATGAATCAAAAGGAATCATCTATAACATTTCACCATTCTTAACTTATTTCAAAGTCCTATGAGAGAGGATAGAGAGAGGGAGAATGATGGAAGGAAAGGCAGATGACTAGGTTTAGAGAGTAGAATGGGAAAGAACAAACAGCAAAGAAGGCTCCTATGAAATAGCTAGAGAGAGTAGAACCAGGCAACAAAGAAGGTCACCTAATTCAAGGCAGGAAGGACTATTGGTAAGGAAGAAGTCAAGTTTTATAGAAATTTTAAGGAGGATGGGAAAAGAGTGATTAAATTGAGCATTTAAGAAATATTGATTATTCCAAAGAATTTCATTAATGCCAAGGATAGAATACAGATTAGATTTGTAGCTGAGGAATGAGGTAGCATGAGAAAGTAGAAACCAAGCACAAACTTCTAGGAGTCTGGAATTAAAAGGGAAAGAGATGATAATAGCTTGAGGAAAAGACAGGATGGATGGAGATTTTTTTTGGTAATTTGTGGTGGTAGTGGTTTTGTTCTTTAGAATGGAGAGATTTGATCAAATTTACAGGTGGAGGAGAAGAAGCCAATAGAGAGGGAAAGATTGTAGTTGAGAGTGGAAATGAGTGACACAGAAGCATCCTAAAGAAAAGAAGGGATGGATTCCAAGGCTCAGGTGGTGAGTTTAGTCCAGGGGTGGGGAACCTGTGGCCTCAAAGGCCACATGTGGCCCTCTAGGTCCTCAAGTGTAGCCCTTTAACTGAATCCAGACTTCACAGAACAAATCTCCTTAATAAAAGGATTTGCTCTCTAAAACTTAGACTCAGTCAAAAGTCTGCACCCAAGGACCTAGAAGGCCACATGTGCCCTAGAGGCTGCAGGTTCCCCACCCCTGGTTTGGTCTTTACAAAGAAGAGAAACACCTAATATTGAAGGGGAACAAATAAAAATGGGTAGAAATAGAAATGTTGTGAAGTGTCTGGGATAGGAGGATGATTTCAATCTTCTCAAATTGCTGGGGGGAAAAAAGTGGTAAATGAAGTCCCAGGCTTGAAAGAAGGCTGGAAATACTAGAAGACTGAGATCAGTGCTATAGATAATTCATCAAATAAAAGTTATAGCTACGTAGCTATGAGAGGGGCCGGGGAGCCTAGCTGGCAGATACCTATAGAGGACCTGATCAGCAGAGTTAGGTAACTTTTCCCATTAGTAATCAGTTGTAATGGTGTAGGAGCAGAGACAGTAGGCAGATGGCGGGGCTGCACAGTGTATGTGATTAGGGAGGTAGGAATATCTGAAAGCAAAAGGAACAAAGGGACAATGGAACATATCAATGAAATGGCTGATGTTGAGACTGTGGCAAAAGGAAAGTGAAGCCAGAACAAAGACAATGATTGGACAGAACAGGGAGGAATTACAGGACTGACTGTCATCACGAGAATGAAGAGCAGGTTCCAACAGCGGGTGATGTAAACAGAAAGGAAAACATCAGAGAAATCAGAAATTTCAAGGTTCAGAATTGTCAAGATGGGGCTTTTTTAAGTATTGGTAAAGTCTAAGGAATGACTACTTTGTTGGGTGACTGAGTTGTAATGAATATGGAACACGTGGGAATTAACAAGTTTAGTGAAATGAGAGGCCAGAATTTTAGAAGAGTCCATGGTATTGACACTAAAATCCCTGAAAATGAGAACATGGGATAGTACAGAGAGCAAGAAATGCTAGTTAATGATTTTGTCCAAGCAGATTCACATAGGGGAAAAAAATTAACCTCTAGGATAAGTCAATATTTAGTCTGGGACATGTAAAGGGAAATGACAGGAAGGACTTTTCTTCTCCTCCCCTACTCTAAATTACTAAAAATATTACCTCCCCACCCCTTTTACTAAATAGGATTACTGGCAGAAAGGTCATAAATCTGCTTGGGGAGGACCACAGAGGTGTGGGAGTAGGCGAACAGTTAGCATGAGAGGGTATAACCTTATTACAGGAAAAGGAAGTTGCCTGCCTGCTGTGTCCTGAAAGTAAATTAGACTGTGGCAAGTCATTTTGATCATAAGCAAAAATCCTTTCTATTGAACTGCACTCTAGGTTTGCCCTGAAATGTACAACTGTGTCATGAAATTACTCTAGGAAAGTCATGTCCTCTTCAATCAACTGTGCTTTGGGGACTTTCCTCCTTCTATGATTATTTTTTTGTTGGCAAACATGCATATATGGCCTGAGTGATTCTGTGCACTTTCAAAGCTAGTAAATAAATTCAAACAAGAAGGGGCAAAAGACTATTTTCAGCACAGCTAGATTTGATAAGCACTATGAAGTTTAATTAGAATTTTTACTTGAAAATATTCAGAAGGCCATGTATAAAATAAAAGCATTTCATGGAGATTTATGTTGTTTCTGTGTGATATTTTTAGTCACTTTGAACTGGTCTGTCTCTGACCACAACTGATAAAATTGATAGGTGATTCAGGCAAAATCTTTAAGGAATTAAAAATCATGACTTGGCGATGCAATATGGAGAAAATAAAGTTATTAATGATATTAATTTGATTTTAAAGTCACTCTAATAGCCAATATTTTCAGTTCTTTATCTGTAAAGTGGGGAAAATAAAATAATAAGAATATTTACTTCACAGGGCTGTTGTTATACTCAAATGAGAACATATATGGAAAAAGTTTTTCAAACAATTATCATTATTTTTATTAATATAAAATCTCTTTCTAGAAGGAAGGGAATGATTTCATTTTAAAGTTTACAAGGTTTATCTGAATCAAAGACCCTATGGGATTCTGAGTTTTCCTTCTAAAACTTTCTAGTTCATCAGTTTCTCAAACTAATTTTAGTCTCTTAATTCCTAGAATCAAAGTAAAGCAGCTGGAATTTTGAACATCCCTTAGTCACCATCTTAAAATTGTGAGCATTCAGATTCTGCCTCTGCTATTTGCAAAGAGCCTTCTCTTGTCTGGGCTCTATCATTGAAAAGATTTTACATTCCCTCCCCACACACACCTGGGGGCCCAAACAGACTCCTAATCTGACCATCAAGGTTCCGGGCCCCTAGAGCTGAGAAACCAGACCAGAGAGATCCATCAGCACTCACTAAGGAATAAATGACTTTATATTGCCTATAGCTTCCTGCTGAGGTGAACGGCCAATCTCTCTGACTTCCCAAACAAGGACTGTAGCCTTCAGCGAAAGGAGCCGCTCCATTAGCAGAAGCCAGCTAACTTTCAGCTATATTCAACCCAGACTTCCTAACAGTATCACATCATAAAACCATCCCGCATCTGGCACAAATTTAAGGCACAGTTGGCAGTATTTGATACAGAAAAGAAACCAAAGACGGAATTAGTATCCCACACGGTTGTTTTTTCAAGTCATAGATGAAGTGCAGAGCCTTTTGGGGAGAAGGCCACAGAACGCCCACTAACCCTTCCTAAACTTAAGTTGGGCTGTCTAGAGCTTATGTTCTTTGGGGAAAAACAACAACACTTCTGTTGCATCTCCTTTTACTTGCCTGGTTAAAAGCGTGTGATTGAGAGACTACTTTTTTGGGGGGGACGGGGATGGGGGTGGGGAAGTCAGTTTCTAGCAGCTGTACCAGAATAATAATACTTCACTGCATTCCCTAGTCTAGGGCAGGACATTCACCTGGGGCAGTAATTCAGAGGACCCTTTAAGCCTAGGTGTGAAGGATTGCTCATCTATGGTCTAGTCTCTCATCTCTACAATTTTGGAACAAGGATGAACATCCTGGGAAAGTTGGCTATCCAAACTCATATAAGAGTGATTTGCACTAGAATGCTAACTGAATCCTTTACAATGGCTGTTATGCTTTCCCAGAGACTGATACTTGAGTTCTCAATCTAGGGCATCACCTTTCCATTTCAAAAGACCAAAACAAAAAAATCTGGAAAACTGGATTTTAAATCTGAAAGATTTCTGGAGATACTAGAATAGAAGGAAGAAAAAAAAAGAAGTTGCATAACCCGAGATTTTGTTTTGTTTGCTCTTTTTTTATTCCCCTTTCTTTCCCCTCTAACCCTGAACCACCCCTTCTAAAGAGAGAAACATTAAGCAAAGTCAGCAGAGAAAGTGACCGTGTCTAATATTTTATACCAGATTTCACATTTGGAGTTCTCTACTTCTCTGCTATGAGAAGGAAGATATGTTTCACCATTTCTCTAGAATCAAGATCGGGTCTGGAAAATAATCAGAATTCTACTGGCTTTTAGAGTTGTTTTAATTTATATTATTTCAGTTAAAGTGTATATTTCCTGGTTCTGCTTTGGAGACCAATAGTCTTGAGAAATTTCATAACAACAATAAAAATCATCACAGGCATTGGTAACAAAGAGGATGAGATAGCTTGCTGAACTATATGATATTAGGCCCGTGTGACCTTATCTATTCACTGAGCTCCCTGACCCTCTGTTTTCTCATGTTCAAAAGAAGGTATCCCAACAGGGTTGGACACATACCTATAAATTTTTATGTTCTCTACTCAACACCCCTGGCATCTTTTTTTAGTGCTCACTTAGGTATTTTTTGCATACATTCTAGAGAATTCTAGGCCTTTTTACAGCACAACCTATGTGAAATGCTGCTTCCTGAGAAACAATTAGGATAATATTCTATTTGAAAGAACTATCTAATGGAAACAGTACGATTCTCATTACTTGCTCCTAGTTCAAAGGAGGAAGGGAGGTGGATCTGGTCCTAGAATGTAAGCTATAATTGTCCATGCATTTTTCTAGCAACTTCACATAGATTTTAAAGAAATAAATAGGGGCAGCTAGGTGGCACAGTGAATAGAACACCAGCTCTGGAGTCAGGAGGACCTGAGTTCAAATGTAGCCTCAAATACTTAACACTTACTAGCCGTGAGACCTTGGGCAAGTCACTTAACCCCAAGTGCCCTGCCCTCCCCCCTCCAAAATAAATAAAAAGAAAGAAATTACTTTGGATTGCTGCAGATAACCCAGAATTGCCTAACTTAGGCTAAGCTTCTATTTCTTGGTCTAGATGGAAATACAAATTCTGATTGTCAGTTCACATGTCTTATGTCTTATCACCCATGCCTTAATCCAGAGAATCACAGCAAAACTGCTGGGTGACAGAGTCTACAGTAAAATCTTCCTCTGCCGCACTGCAGAGTATTCTTCTTTTATTGTTATACTGTTCTACTAAAAAAAAGAGCTTTTTAGGCAAAAGAGTTCACTTTCACCTAAGACTAACATAGCTATAGCATAATATAACAGAAAGAGGACTGAATTTCAAGTTAAGACTTGGGTTTGAACCTTACAAGTTGACTATGGGAAAAGTCAATTAATCTCTCTGAAATTCAGTTTCCTCATGTGTTAAAAAACAAAACAAAACATTGTTTAGAGGATTCAATGAGATAGCATATGTAAACTGTTTTGCAACACTTAATACTCTATTTAAATATCAGCTATTATTACAGTACACCTGTAGTTTGTCTATAGGTGTTATGTCTGTTAAATAGAGTGACTTAACTTTTCCTACAGCATGTGTGGAAAAAGTAAGAAGTGGATACCTAAATGTGAAAAAGTCTACCTATTTCCCATTCTTAAACAAACTATTTGCACTCTTCTCTCCCGGCTCCCCCAACCACACACTTTTCCACCAACAGATTTGCATCAAAACATAGAGCACAATAGTAAAATGCTGAACTATAAACACAAGGCAAAAGACTGTTTTTGGCCAGTTTTGTTGACTTATTTTACATTCAAATAGAAAGGTTCTACACTGTCCCTGCACCCTACTGAGGTTTTTTTTTGTTTTTTTTTTTTACCTCATTGGAATCTTAAGCCAGGGTTATTGAATATTCAAAACGTGACCCAAAACAACCAAGAATGTGTCCCTTTGGAATGTTAGAAAATATTTGTTAATAGGGTAATTTTCTGCACATTTAATAACTTCAGTCTTCCTAATAGCATAATTAAGGGTATCTTAAATTTTTCTTTCAGGAGAAGAAAAAAAAGAGAGAACCAACCTGTTTTGAGGAAATTAACTGATAACTATCCTCAAGTTGCAGTATAAATTCTGTTGGAATTGAAAAGATTTCTGGCTATGTTGATATAAAGGAATGAACACAAAAAAATGGTTAGAAAATGGCTCAAATCAAGAGGAATATCAAATTATATTTAAAAGCATATTCAATTATGAAGTTGGAATAAGAATTTCCTGGGGCATTTAAATAAATAGCAATAATAGTTTCCCATATAACAGATGAGAAGAATTGAGACAAAGTGACCAAGTGACTGGGAGAGGTTAGATGGAAGAGCTTGGTCTGGCTTGAAAAAAAAACAAAACGCATAGCACTGTCCAAGTTCAGGGCTTTTTCAACTGTACCGTGCTAATTCTTATGTTGTTGAACCCAGTAATTCATGTCGTCAAGCCAATTATTCACGTAGTCAGTCTAAAGATTAAATTTCCTAGTCTAGTCCTGGCTGCATCAAACCAGCCACATGGCCTTAGGGAAGTCACTTACCTTCTGAAACTCCATCTCTTTGTTTGTAGAATAATGAGGCCAACTACAGGATACCTTGCATTACTTTTTAGGATCAAGTGAGAGAATGTTTGTGAAATCACCTGTATACCAGTAAGCCCTATAAAAGTGTAACCTTTATTTTTCTTGTTTTCTGATGAAATTCTTAGTCTTATGATAGAATCCTATTGAGCAATAAGTATAGGTAGGGAAGTTTTCAGAGGAGACACACTTGGGTGACATGTTTTTGTTTGTTTTCCAGGATGAGATTAAGAATATGTGGGAGCTGGGGCTGTCAAAGAGCATTTCTAAAACTGACCACACAGCCTGAAAATTTTAGCCAAATCCCCAGAGCAAGAGATGGTAGAGTGGAGAGGAGGGGAGGTGGGAGGAGAGAGGGCTGTCAAAGGATTAGGAGTCCAGTGTCAGTTGGGTTTCCTGCCCTTGTAGCTACTGACTCACTGGGTGATCCTGGAAAAAATAATTTCACTGGGGGAGGCTCAGAATAGAGCCCAGGATTTCCTGTTTCGCAGTTGAGTAAAGGATCCCTGAAGTCCAATTACTTCTAAATGCACTTAGGTGCCAAATGAATTTTATCTCAAAAGCAAAGATTTCAATTTTTTTTTTTTTAACTGGGAGGAAAGTGGTAGAAGTTGGGTTCAGTGCACCACTATTTAATGTTTTGCAGCTAAAATAGCTCTTCAAGTTTGTAAGATAGTTATCCATGCCCCACCTCCTAGGTGTGGGTGTAGCCTCAGGCTCCTTCCTGGGACTTCTTTTTTCTCCCCAAGGACTGGCTCGCGCGCTCTCTCTCTCTCTCTCTCTCTCTCTCTCTCTCTCTCTCTCTCTCTCTCTCTCTCTCTGTCTCTCTCTCTCTCTCTCTCTCTTTCCCTCTCTGCCCCTTTCTCTCTGTCTCTGTCTCTGTCTCTCTTTCTCTCCCTCTCTCTGTCTCTTGTTTCTGTCTCTATCTCTCTCTTTCTCCCACCCTCCCCATGCAACTATAATCTCTATGCAAATAACTCCCTCTAGCTTTCTAATCATCTCTGCTTGGGCATCTGTAAATCAATGTATTAAATGCCTGCTATATATACCCAGCACTGTGCTGAGTGCCAGGTATACAAAATCCCAAATTGAACCTGACTAAAACAGAAGTCCTTTTCTTTCCCCATAAACCAGTCCTCCTCCTAGCTTTCCTATTCCTATTCAATCTGCCACCATTCTTCTAGGCATCCAGGTTCACAATCTAGGACTATTGACTACTGTGCATCTCCCAGATGAATCAATTGTCAACTGTTGTTCCCACCTCCCCGGTATCTCTTGATCTATCCTTATCTCCCCTCTCCCAACACAGTCTCCCTAGTTCATGTCTTTCCTATTGCTATAGCTTCTTAATTGAATCCAGTTTCTCCCTTCTCTGAGGCTTCTTCTTCCACTTGCCCCACCTCTAAATTTGTCAAATTAACTTTCCTAAAGTTCAGATATGACCATGTTATTCCTTAAACATGAAACTTCCATGGTTCTTTATTGCCTCTAGTATAAAATACAACCTTTTCTTTTTGGTATCTGAAGCTTTTCACAATCTGGCTCCAATGGATTTTTCTAGGCCAATTACACATTACTCCCTCTCACATACTCTACTTTCAGTCAAACTGGCTTGCTTGTTCTTCCTTGTGAAGCATGTATACTCTGACCAGAGCTGGAATGTTACATCTGTCACTCAGAGTTCTAGGGTACCCAGAGAGGTTTCTGTGATATCTTTTTCTCTAGGCCCATTGGCTCAAACCCCTAATCATTTTGTTCAATGATTGACTGAGTATTGAAATTAAGTAGTTAAGGGAGACATATGTCAAACAGTCACCATGTAATGAATGCATCCTGAAAGAGTTCAGCCACAAAGAATTCTCGATTGAAAATGACATTTTCTAAATGTCATTTTCATAGATGGCGTTGGATGCTACTTTAGATGAATGACATGGAACAAAGCTTCCTCTAGGAAATCCCCAGCATTGGGGGAGCGGGGTGGAGGAGTGGAGGGGAAGTGTTGTAACTATCCCAAAAACACAAAGTAGATAAAAGTAGATGAAGAATTTACATTGCCAAAACCAAGATATTTACTGCAGAGACCATGAGCTAGATTTAGAATGGAGTAGGAGACAGCTAGACAGAATCACTTGAGATCCGTTGAGAACTATAATGTTTTCAAGGTATGGACAAGCTAACAGATTTGTAATAAGTAGAAGGCTGCTCGTTACTTTTCCCTTTTGGGGTTCCAGAGATAACCCTGAAGGGTTTAGTGTGTACCTAATATTATCATTGCTTATGTGCCCAGACCAATATAAATTAAATAGGCAGAATTAATTAACTTTTAGAAACACAAATTTTTCTAAAGGAGTCCAGTAAAAACGGTTGGCACAAAACATTACTCCAAACACTCTCTATAAGTACATACGGAGTTTTGGATCAAGTGGGCACAATATTAGAAAAACCATAAGGCCAAAGAGATAAGTCAAACCCCTGGGGTTTTGGGTCTTGTTCTACCTTTGTGTAGTCTTCAAGAAGTGCCCCTTAGGTGGTATAGCTCTCTTCTGGGACCCAAGAGTTGGTAACTATCCACAGCTATAATTCTTTTTGCCCTAGAGATGTGATAATCACTACAGCTTTCTCTATGTGTCTACTTTGTTCTCTCTCAGCTGCTGGATGGATGTATTGTAGGTTACAGGTCCAGTCCTTCCAGTGACATGGTCATTAAGGGTGTGATTCCATGTCAGTTCTCCTTCTGGGATCGCTCCCTCACCTCCCCCTTCCTAACTGCCGTTATCTGATAGAAGCACAAGGAATCCTCCTCCTCAAAACTCTCTCCAAGTATGATTGCCTTTCCTTGCTTCAATATACTTAGGTCCAGAGTTGTGTCTAATTTAATTAATCTTGATACATTTTGTGGATGTTATAATCTGTTTTTATCCATTGGCCAAAAGCACAACATTTTTAAGGACTTCTTGTACCTTATTTACTCCTTTGGGTGATTTTGTAACTCAATCAAGGAAACATTCTCAGCTGGTAAAGGTATCAGGAATAAGACATCTTTAAGAATAAAGAAAAAAGGTATTTATTAGGCACCAGGCACTGTGCAACATGCTTTACAAATATCTCTTTTGAGCTTCACAACAGCCCTAGGAAATAGGTTACATCTGAGAAAACTAGGGTAGACAGAGATTAATTGACTTGCCCAGGGACTCAAAGCTAGTCTACAAGGTGACATTTGAACTCAGTTCTTCCTCACTAAAAGTTCAATACTCCAAGCACTGTGCCATCTAGCTTCCTAATTACAACAATAGAGATGTATGAGGTTCCCTCTTAAATATATAATGGTGACTGGCTAACAATCCTAGTACTTATGATCATGTGCAGAGTATTCAGCTGATGCATGTGCTCATGTCAAAAATGCAAAATGTACAGGTTGTATTCTGTATCTGGTTCCAATACACTAACTATGTAGTGAAGAGGAATCTCTCTGATTGGCTCTGGTGCTGGCACTGGAGTGCCCAAGTCAAATGCCTGACCTTCGGCCAGGATCTGTCCCTTGGTAAGCTTTACCGAGATGCTTACTAAGTCTTACTAAATGCTTTTTGGGTGGGAGATAATGATGTAAGGGGATAGGCCAAAGTCAACAGGTGACTGTGAATACGGTCTTTGTCCTTTATGGGTTTGCATTTGTTTGTCTGTTTGTTTGTTCTTTCCTCTTCTAGGTGGAGTTGAAGGTGATCTTGACAATGAACTTTGAAAACTCTGGAAAGTGAGTAATCATGTGTTATCTAGGTGGGGATGATTTTTGTGGCCTAGCCAGTCCAGCATTGCAGTTCCAAGGAATGACCTTTAACCTTCAGTACTCAAGCTGGAGATTTCATGCCCCAAAAGAATAAAAATAACAACACTTGTTGGAGTCAAGGTACAATGTGTGCAACTATGGTTAATCAGACTACTTTGAGCTAGGAAGGCTCTACCACAGATTGAACATAAATCATCCATATGAACATTTGGAGTGGAGATATCTCTAAATTTGGACATCTCACATTTCTTGTGAGCCACTGCCATTTTACTTCGCTCATAGAGATAGCACTCTTTTTGATATGGGCATGCTATGCTGGATGGTCCTTTGCCAGTGTCTCCCATGTCTCACAATCAATTCCAAAGTTCTTCAGAGGAACCTTGAGAGTAACTTTGTATTATTTCTTCTGACCTCCATGTGAGGGCTTGTGTTGTGTGAGTTCTCTGTAAAATAGTCTTTTAGGCAAAAGTATGTTTGGCATTCAAACAATGTGGCTAGCCCAAAAGGTTGCACTCTCTGCAGTAGAGTTTGAACACTTGGCAGTTCAGCTCCAGAAGGGACTTTAGAGTCTGGTACCTAATCTTTCCAGGTAATCTTCAGAATCTTCCTGAGGCAATTCAAATGGAAGCAATTCAGTTTCCAGTCCGGGTTTCCCAGGCTTACAACAATGAGATAAGCATAATGGCTCTGCAGAACTTCAGTTTGGTAGGCGGTCTAATACTTCTTCTGTCCCATACTTTCTTTTGGAGCTTCCTAAACACTAAACTAGCTCTAGCAATGTATACATCAACTTCATCATCTATTTGGACATCCCTTGAAATTGTAATGCCAAGGTAAGTGAACATGTCCACAGGATTCAAAATCTCTCTGCTTGCCTTAAGCAATGATTCCATGTATGGATGGTATGATACTGACTGGTGGAGAACCTGTTTTCTTGGTTTTAATTGTCAGGCCAAAATCAGCACAAGCAGTAAAGAGTAGATTCATAGTCTGTTGCATTTTAGCTTCAGAAACTGCATCAAGTGTACAATCATCTGTGAACAAAAAGTCACACACCAACTCTCCCTCTACTTTTGTCTTGGCTTGTAGCCTTTTCAAGTTAAATAATTTATATCAGTGTGGTGGTAGCTGATCTTCGTGTAATTTTCATCTTTATTGAAGGTATCTAATAACACTGCTGCAAACAGCCCATACATGCTCCCATGTGCATGCAAACAGCCCTGATTCATCCAAGGTGACAGGGAAAGTACAAGAACATCATCCATTATCCAGAACATGTGCAAGCATGGTACCATGGAACTAGTATACAATACTGATGAACTTCTCCAGGCAACCAAATTTTGCCATAATTTTCTACAAGCCCCCATGACTGACAATATCAAAGCACTTGGTTAAATTAACAAAATGTTGCATACAGACCTCTGTTCTATTCCTGGCATTTCTCCTGGAGTTGTGGGGCAGCAAACCCTATTATCACCCATTCCATAGCCCTTTCTAAAGACACACTGGCTCTCAGATTGATAACCATCTTCCAGGTGAAGGATCAACTTATTCAGGAGGACCTTGGCAAGAATCTTGTGAGCAATTGGGTAAGAGAGAGACTCCCTTGTGATTGTCATAGGACAATCTACTTCCTTTATCTTTACAGAGGTGAACAATAGAGGCATTTTTGAACTCTTGGAGGATAACCTCCTCTTGCCATGTAACCCAGACAATTTTAGTCAACTTTTGTATGAACAGTGGGCTTCTTGCTTTATAAATCTTAGCTGTAATAGACTTAGCACCAGGCATTTTGCCACATGAGAGGAGCCTAATGGCATTCAAAACCTCTTCTTCAGTTGGAAGATCAGTTAGAGAGAGATGGACTTCAACCTGAAGTATATGGTTAAAGGCTTTAACATTGATTGATGATGGTCTGTTGAGAACACTATGGAAGTGTTCAGTTCATCTCTCCAGGATCATGTCACTGATCAATGTAGCTCAACCATACAGAGTAGTTGAGCTGCATCATAGGTCTTTGGCCCACAAATAAACTTCAGGGCATCATAAAATCACTTTGGATTATTACTATCAATGTAGAACTGAATTGGATTTAAGTGCAGCAGTTACAGCCTCACTCTTCCAGAGCCATCAAAGTGCAGTGGCAAGACAAAGTTAAGAGGACTGGTGACGGCTCAGGATGCAGTAGATGATCTTGGGATATTCAATATCTGACCAAGTTCTAAGTGCTCCACAGCGCCTGCTTCAGTTGCCTTCCTGGCCTTTGGAACAAATTGTTCTTATCCACCCATTCCACCAAGGGAAGTCTTCATATGCTTGGTGTAGACAACCCCCCCCCAACTCACCAAAGGGTTTGAGACCCCTTGGTTACCCTCTGGCCTAGTCTTTATGTCCAAATGGTTTCCCAGGGTGCAGCTGCTGTTCATGCTATAACCTTTTGGAGCCACAGATGAAGATTGGTTGAATCAGGTGGACACCAAAAGAAAGTAACCCTGAAAAGGGCTTGGCAGTCTATCACACCAGAGATACTAGTCTTCCCTGAAAACTCAGATAACCCTATTCCAATAGATATGACATATTTGGAAGTGAATTGGGTGGGGCAAATGCTATGCAAAAAAAAAAGAAGAAGAAGAAGCCTGAAATCAGTCTCCCCAGAGACCAAATTGACCTTGGGAGAGTATATCACATCCCTAGTCATGGGGAACCTGTGCCCAAGAGGCCCCATGTAGTCCTCTAGGTCCTCAAGTGAGACCCTTTCACTGAATCCAAACTCCACAGAACAAATCCCCTTAATAAAGGAATTGTTCTATAAAACTTGGAATCAGTCAAAAGGCTGAACCCAAGGACCTAGGAGGCCACATGTGACCTCAAGGCTGCAAGTTTCCCACCCTTATAGATAGAGGGTGAAAAGTTTTTGCTTCTATTCTTGATATATAATCAATTCTTTGACATATAATCAAAAGTACCTGGGGAGCTCATCATTAGTACATGATGATGATGATGATGATGATAGAGCCTAACATTTACTTATCACTGACCATGTGCCAAGTAGTATGCTAAGCATTTTTATAATTATTATTCATTTGATGATCCTCATAACAACACTGGAAGATAGATGCTATTATTATCTCCATTTTACAGATGAGGAAACTGAGACATACAGAGGTTAAGTGACTTGCCCAAGGTCACACAGCTGATATGTGACTGACGCCAGATTTGAATTTAAATCTTCCTTTCCCAGGCCTGGCACTCTATTCACTGTATCATCTAGCTGCCCATTAATAGTAGGGAGCCGGGACAGAATGGGAGTGCAAGTCAATAGCATTAGAGAAATCCTTCCTTTTGGCCTTCAGTGATATCTAAGAACCCTTTGAGGGTTATGGCTTCAAATCCTGCCTCTATGACTTGCTAATTGAATGGTCTTTGGCAAGTGATTTAAACTCTCACATCTCAATTTCCTCATCTCTAAAAATGGGATTGGGTGGTGGGGGGGGGGGGTCAACAAAATACCTTTAGATTTTCTTCTAGCTCTAAATCTATAATCATGTGGTACTATTTGGTCACAATGGTGACGCCCTTATGGAAATTTTTTCAGCAAAATGGACAAGAATAATAGGTTAAGAAGGCATAGGAAAGTTGTGATTTGCTCTGAGGCATGGAAAGAAAATCAGAAAAGGAATAGGTTCAAATCCTGATTTTGCCATTTACTAGCCAAATGACTTTTGGCAAATCATTTCACCTCTCCAGGTTTCAGGGTTCTCTTTTGTTCAATAAGTTTGGACCAAATGGTCTCTAAAGTTCATTCCGGTTCTGACACTGACTTCAGGATATTTGGACAGATGAAATCATGAATCTAAAATGTCTAGGGAACTTGTACGTCCAAATGAGGGCATATACACACTCATTTGATATTCTAGTTGCTCAAATATTTTTGGAACTCCTTATTTGGAATTATTGTCAGTGCCATTCAGGGGCAGTCTCACAAGTTCATCATGGTGTGCCATTCTCCCTTGGGCATGGACGTCTACCATCTCTCCCTCCCTATTCTTCTCATCTAACTCATTTACCACCTTCCTCTGCTGTTGCGGCAGGTGAGCTTGATTCAAGACTCTTAGGTAAGAGCTGTGCTAAGGGATTTTTAGAGTAAGGGGTCAGCTAGGACAATATAGTTAGATGGAGGCAGGGAGAAACCTAAACAGTGAATCTCAAGAAGCAAACAAACGGGCAGACAAGTTCATTGGTGCGCTGTCTACCTATTAGACGTGATAGCATATCGGCCTGTGCTGTAATTACAAATTGTCAAAAGTCAGTTCATTTTACATTGGAGAGAATCTTCAAAATGTATTTACATTGGGCTAATTTTGAAGATATTCATTTAAGAGCAGTTATCTTTTTCCCCATACTCCAAAGTCATATGTTCACAACAAAAACACATCATTCAGTTTGGCAGGGTTCCTTTGGAGGGGAGTTTGGGGGGAAGGACTTGGTAGCCAAGATAGTAAAGGAAAATGAGGTCAAAATCTAGGTCGACCTGGAATACCGGTCAATAGCCCATGCTCTAAGGCCTTAGGCTCCTCACATAGACAGAAGTTGATTATTAAAAAATGGGGGAGGGTGGTAGGTCTTTACAAATATTAAGTATGTTGGAAAGAAAATGTTACTAGAAATCCTATTGTTCTCATTCCAGGAGTCTCTATGGCAACCATTTTGAGGCAGTAAATGTACAGATAGCTATTTGTGTCACTAGCTATGCCGGTTTGTCCAACCACTCCTTAATATTGTCTAGACACCTTTCCCTTGGCTTTCCTTCAGTCTTTTCCCTGGCATACTTGCCTCACAAATTTCCACTTCTCCAGCTTCAATTGTGGTATTTTCCTCAGTTAAAGAACAAAGCAGGAAAAAAAGGGGGGAGAAAAAAAATCAGGTACCACTTTTCTAGCAAACACAGGTTGGTTTCACTCCCTCCGTACCCTCTTGAGAACCCAAAAGTAGCAAAGACTCTACTCCGTCTAATTATTGTTTTGACAGTAGTTTCTAATTGTTTCTGCTCGAATTATTTCATATTAAAAGGATCATTACTACAGGGTCTTAAGTATACTAAGCACAGGGGCACTAGGTGGTGTAGTAACTAGAGCACTGGCCCTGGAGTCAGGAGGACCTGAGTTCAAATCCAACCTCAGACACTTGACATACTTACTAGCTGGCTCACCTTGGGTAAATCACTTAACCCCAATTGCCCAGCCTTCTCCCCTCCAAAAAAATTTAAAAAAAGAATACCAAGCACTAAAGTGGGCATTAAGAAGAACTACAAGTCACATTTCTATCCTTATCTTTCAGTATGACCTTGGGTAAGTCATTAAGTTTGATTTTCATTTTCCTCAGCTATAAAATGAGGGGTTGAATGAGTTGGGTGTTTCCTGAACTTCAAGCCCTGGGTTTTGAATAGAGTTCCATGAAAACAGCTTAATACAGTGGAAAGAGACAAAGGCCCTGGAAACAACAGACCTGAGTCCCAATCCAACTTCTGATATTTACTGCCTGTGGAATCTTGACCAAGTTCTTTTTTTTTTCTTTTTGGAGGGCAATTGGGGTTAAAGCGACTTGCCCAAGGTTACAAGGCTAGTTTTTTGTGTTAAGTGTCTGAGGTCAGATTTGCACTCAGGTCCTCCTGACTCCAGGGCTAGTGCTCTATTTACTGCGCCACCAAGCCGCCCAACCAAGTTCTTTAACTTCTGCTGGCTTCAGTGTCCTCTTTTGTAAAATTAGGGTGTTAGACTAAATAACTTCTGAGACTTTTATAGTCCTGAGCTTAGGTTCAAATGTTGCCTCACATACTTAGTTGTGTCATCCTGGAAGCCTCAGTTTCTTCTTTTATAAAATGGGGATAATAATGGTAGACCTCACAGGATTGTTGCAAGGATTAAATGCAATTATATATGTAAAGTGCTTTTTAAACCTTAAAGCACTATTTGAGTAGGAACTTTATTATTGTAATGGTAATGGAGATTTGAAGATCTTCCCTGCCCCTTGTAATGACAAGCAAACAAGTACTTAGCCCTTGTTTCAAGTTGAGCTTTCTGCTTGATTATATCAAGCCTTTGTTAAAAAAACAGAACTTGTGAATGCCACAGTGGGAGGAATTTGCTGAAGCAACAGGAGGCAGGGGGGAGCTAATGACCAGGATAAAAGGCTGAGCACAAGCTGAGAGAGAGCCAGAACTGCTGGATGCAAGCAGCGCAGGGACTGAGGACCTACTGTGAGTGAGAGAGGGGCATTCTTGCTTGAGGGAGTCTGTTTTGTTTTGAAGGGCTGATGGAGGGAAGGTTTGGGAAGGCTTAGAAATATGGGTATTCGCTGCATTGGTTATACCAGTGGTTCTCAACCTTCCTAATGCCGCAACCCTTTAATATTTGTATGTGGGCATATTTTCATGTGGGCAGACCCACCTGGAGACAGATAGAGGAGGGGTATCTTCGTTCCTAAGATCATTGGAAATATGTTTTCCAATGGTCTTAGGCAACCCCATTTGACCCCCAAAGGGGTCACAACCCACAGGTTGAGAACCACTGGATTATATGTACCAACTTTGTGGTTACTGTAATGAATTTGACTTTCTGCTTTTGGGTCTTGGTTGTCTGGTATTTGAAAAAATGCTTTGTTTCTGTCCTCCATGTGGAGAGCCTGTTTCATTTTATGATTTACAACTACACCAGCATATTCATAGCTGCCATGGGTGCTGTGAATACTGTATTGATCTTATAATGATTGAGGCAGTTAAATGGTGTAATGGTTAGAGCACCAAGCCAAGCAGCAGAAAGACTCATCTTCCTGAATTCAAAACTGACCTCAGACACTTTACTATCTATGTGACCCTCAGCAAGTCTCTTAACCCTTTTTGCCTCAGTATCCTCATCTGTAAAATGAGCTAGAGAAGGAAATGGCAAACCACTCCAGTATCTTTACCAAGAAACTTTGAATGGCATCACAAAGAGCAGGACACAACTGAATAACAACAGCAGCACAGTAGAGAGACTTGATGCGTGGCTACCTGTGAAGTAAGGAAGATGTGGGTGTGAGTCCCACCTCTGACAAAGACTGGCTAGGGAACCGGAAACAAGTCACTGAAATGATCACCAACCCTAGGCAACTCCCTAAGGGCTGCAGAAGAGTTGCCATACTGCATTGGTATAAGGAGTTTCTATGCAGGTGAAGTCATGAATAGGTCTGGTCAACAAAAAGGAGAACAAAACATTATTATCATCACTATTATTGCTATTCCTGAGTGTGATATGGGACTAGCTGCAGAATTAATGGGTGGATAGTACCATGTGCACTAAGGGCAGGTAGTAGTCTTTTTTCTTCTCAGTAGAAGAAGGGACACTGGGAAAGGAATACGGTGGTAAGATTATTGGTAAGAGTTGTTTCTGGGCCCAGAACAACAACAACAAAAAAAGTTGACAACTACAGGGAAGGCAAAGATCTCAATGTAAGTAACAGGTACAATTGTGCCCAATCTTAGACTAGTGTTGCCCAAGGGTGGATCAGGATGGGAGGCTAGATATGGTCAGAATAAATACTGCACCTTATATTTGCAGGAAAGATCGGAACAGGCAGCACGAGCTACTTCTTATAGTACACAACATGGTCTAAGGCTAAGCAGAGTCACTTTTCACTAATGGGAAAATCAACAGTGCCAGAGGGCTACACCTCCTTTAGAAACGGTAGCCCAGCCCTATTCTAGCTTACATAACAAACACCTATTAAATATAATGATTTTTTATTATGAAAATAGGTATAATTTCCTCTCTTTTGCTTCAGAATTTCCCAAATTCTCTGGGACTTTTCATACCTTCATGCCTCCCAACCAATATATGTGGGTTCCATCAATATATTTAGGGTCAAGCAGAAGAAAGCCTAAGGTTTGTGGTGGAGGATAAGATGAGAACAGATGTTATAAAGAAGGTAGAAACTGTCCAAATTCTGTTTTGAATCTATTTTCTCTCAAAACAAAAGAATCACCATCAGATTGACGAGGGAGGAGAGAATCAAAATATGTAATAGGGAATTAGAACTCCAAGTTGGTGAGGAGATGCTAAGGAGCTCATCAAGTTGACCTTAACAAGTTCAAGTCACCAATGTAGGTTCCCTGTATTTGGTAGAACTTGGAGATGTAATTGTTGAATTGCTACTGGTGTTATGAAAAGTCATGGAGAATTGGGGGGGACTAAGAGCACTGGAGACAGATCAATGTCATGATTTTCAAAAAAACAGGTCAAGTCTTCAAACTGTAAGTCAGCAAATTTTATGCCAATTCCTGGGAGGGGAATTGTTGTCTTATTAAATAAATGATTTCTAAGCACTTAAGAAGGGGAAAGTAATCACTTAAAGCCAACCTGGATGCATTAAAAAGTCAGGCTAGACTGACCACATTTCCATTTTTGATGAGTTTATTAGATTGGTGAGATCGGGAGAATGTAGCAGACAATGTTATATGAGTATTTCAACAAGACATCTGAGAAATTGTCTCATAATTAAGTTGCAGAGATGAGGACTGGGTTCACTTCTTGATATAGTTAGGTGAATTTGAAGTTGGCAGAATAGCCAGATCCAAAGATAAATTGATTAATAAATGATTAATAGATCCATGGCAACCTAGAGAGAAGATCTTACTGGAGTACATCAGGGATCTATTCTTAGTCTTGAATTCAGTAAAACCTGGATGTAAATCCCACCTTTGACAACAATTGTGTGACCCTGGGCAAGTCAATTGACTTTCTAATTCTCTAGGCCATAGGCATCAAACTCACAGCCTACAATAACAAACAGCTAGCAAAACACTCAAGTGCAGCCTTCACTAGATTAAAATGTAATTAGGAAATTTTTAACAAAATAAATAAAAATGCAATGCAACATGAATAATGTTGATTTGTGCTTTTCTACGTCAATATAGAGCCCTCTTTTTCTATTTGTGTTTGACACCACTCACTGCTCTATGCAACTCTCTAAGCTGCAGAAAAGGTGTCAATCTACATTGTTAAAGGAAGTTTCCTCACCTGGGAGTTCTCTATGCCAAAGAAATTCTTAGCCCAGTACCCATGCCTACCTCTGTTCCCAGAGCCCAACAGAACATCTGACAAATGCTCAAACAAACAAACAAAAAACTGCTTGTTAAACTGATTTTTTTTGTAGCTTTGTAAAGGCATTAAAAGACAATAGATAACTCACAAAGTTTACACTTACAGATTATGAATACATTTTTCAAGAAGGAAGTCAGAAGGTACTAGATATAGTGAGCCAAGACATCAAGAAATGAAACCAACCATATTTTAATGGACAGGAAACAATTGGGTACTGTCATGGGACATTTGGGTACTGTCTTCAGAACTGAAACTCTGACCTTTTGTAGACTTCAGATAACTGAAAAATGGGAAATAGACTAAAGTAAAGCCTTTGACTGTGATCCCTAGTTCCTAGAGAAATTTTTAGAATGACTACTTCAAGCTGAAAAGGGCCTCAGATATCATCTAATCCAACTCCTTCATTCTACAGATGAAAAGCACAGGGAGGTGAAGTACCTTGCCCCAAGGTCACAGACATAGGAAATGTCACAGGGAAAATCTGAACCCAGGTACTTTAGACACGAGTGGTCTTGCCCCTGTGGCAGGTTTTTTGTGTCCTATATTTGATCCATATAAAACAATTTTCTTATCCAGGAATATAAAATAACCCAGAAACAACCTTAGTCAATAAACATAGAAGCCAACTCATCTATGTGTACTTGTAATAATGCCATCTCCTTATGACTTTGTTAGCAGATTGTTCTCTCTCTCTCTCTCTGCCTCTGTTTTCCCTCTCTCTCTCTCTGTGTCTCTCTGTCTCTCTCTGTCTGTCTCCCTCTCCCTCTCCCTTCCCCCCCCTTTCCTTCTCTCTCTCTCCCCCTCTCCTTTCCCCTCTCTCTCTAATCTTTCCCTCTTCACCAGTCTCCCTCATGCTGGGGGAGGTAAGAAGAGTGAGAGACAACCTTTATTAGACTGTACCATTTCTCTCAAGTTATCATCCCGTATCTGTCCTCCCTTTCAGAGTCAAATATCAAACGCTTTCAGTCCTAGCTTCCGTTTCCTTTCCTTTCATTAAGTTCTTAATCCTTAGCAATCTGGCTTCCAACTTCATCACACAACTGAAACTGGTCTCTCCAAAGTTACCAGTGATCTCTTAATTGCCATGTCTGATGGCTTTTATCAGTCTTCATTCTTTTTGCCTTCTCTGCCAGATTTGACAGGGCTGACAACTCTCTTCTCTTGGATACTTTCGAATCTCTTTATTTTCACGGAATTGCTTTCTCTGGACACTGCTCTCTCTGTATTTTTGTCCTACCTGTCTAACTTCTCCTTCTAAGTCTCTTGCTAGCTCACCATCCTTATCTCACCCCCTTAACTGTGGCTGTGCCCCAAGGCTGCCCTGAGCCTTCTCTTCTCTACCTTTTCTCACTTGATGACCTTATCTACTCCCACAGGTTTCAGTATCATATCAAGATGAATTCCAAATCTAGTATCTCTACTGGGCTTTAGTGTGATAGCACTAACTGCCTATTAGGTTTTCTCACTGACTATCCATAGATATCTCAAATTTAGCATGTCTAAAATGGAACTCATTATCTCCTCCAACCCCATTCAATTACTCTTCTGGATTTCCTTATTTCTATCAAGGAGAGTCTCCCAGATTTTTAAACTCAGTATGATCTCTCACTCTTCAATTTCCCTCATCTCCTATATCCATTCATTTGCTAACTAAATCAATAAAGTGATTTATTAAACATTGAGTATGTGCCCAGTACTGTGCTAAGCACAGTAGGAATAGAAAGATTGAGACTAAAAAGTGTTTTTCACTGCCTTCAAGGAGTTCACATTCTAATGGCAGAGGCTACATGTAAATAACTGTTCATTAGAGATTCTCTCTCTCTTTCCGGTGAACATATGTATGTAATATATGTGTATATCAATGTATATATGTGTTTATGTATAAAAATTCAATAAAATAATTGTTGGTAATTTAATTGGGATGGCATTGAATATATAAATTAGGTAAAATTGTTATTTTTGTTATAATAGCCCTGACTACCCAAAAACAATGAATATTTTTCCAATTATTTAAATCTGATTTTATTTGCATAAAAACTTTTTTATAATTTTGTTTATGAATAGCAAGTTGTACATAATAAATTTGCAGTTTCATGTGCAATCATCTTTTTTATTATACTATGTTATGGAAATGTTTGTTTTATTCCATAAATTTAAAAAAATTATCAAAAATCATTCATTAAGCACCTACTATGTGCCCAGCATTGTGCTAAGCACTGGGGATATAAAGGCTAAAGACAGTTCCTACCCTCAGGGAATTTACAGTCTAATGGGGGATACATATATAATACATACATACACGTGTATGTATATGAATGTGTAGATGGAACAGGATCTCAGAGGAAAGGCATTACATTCTATTCTAAAACACCTCTTTCATTAGACTCATTTTCACTATTCATACGGCCATTACCTTGGTCCAAGCCCTCATCATCATCTCTCACTTAGAATAAGTAAGTTCCTTCCCTCCCAAATCTTACTTCACATAGCTGCCAAAGCCATTTTCCAAATTTTCCAAAAGCTCAGGGGAGACCATGTCACTCTCTTAGTCACTAAACTCCAATGTTCTCTATTGTCTATATAAAATATAAGCTACTCTGACTGGAATTTCGAGTTTTTCTACCACCTAGGTCCAACCTACTTTTCTAGATTTGTTGTATCTTATTCCCTTTTCTGTTCCCTATGGTTTACTGAAACTGCTCTTTTTGAGTGTTTTTCATACATAATGCCACATCTTCTGTCTTTCTGCATTTCAGGCTTTCTGTCATGTTTGAAATGTACTCCTTTCCTTCCCTAGAGTAGTATTAGACTAAATAGAGTCTGTGCTACTTTCCAGGTTTAGATCTATATGTCTTTGAGCCTTCTTTCCTTAACTTTCCTTGTATTTGTTTTGTATGTCTCCTGTAAATACTTATTAATAGATGAGTTAGCTCCTGTGATAAAATGTAATCTCTTTGAAGGAAAGAATTGTTTGATTTTTTTCTGTGTACCTCAGCACCTGGCAGGTAGTAGACACTTAGTAAATGTCTGTTGACTGACTGAAAAAATTGTTGATCTCAATGCCAAAAAGTGACATGGGAGCTAAGAACACAGTCAGTTTAGAATATAACATCATAGCATTGATTTCAGGGTTAGGTAGAGACCTCAGTGTTCATTTTGTGCAAACTACATGTAGCAGATTATATCCAGTGGTCATCAGGCCCAATATATACCCTATAAAGAATACCCAGTGGTCATCTGGCCTGACATATACCTGATAAAGAATACCCAGTGGTCATCTGGTCCAATATATACCTGATGAAGAATACCCAGTAGTCATCAGGCCCAACATATACCTGATGAAGAATACCCAGTGGTCATCTGGCCCAACATATACATGATGAAGAATACCCAGTGGTCATCTGGCCCATCATATATCTGATAAAGAATTCTGGGGGTCATCAGGCCCAACATATACCCGATAAAGAATACCTTCTCTACCATATGTCTCACTTGGTCATACGGACTTTACTTGAAAACCCTCTCCCTCCCACAGTTCATTCCACTTTTGTATCACTCTGCAGGATTAGTTTGTAATTGGGGTTTTTTTTGGGGGGGAGGGGGGCAGAGGTTTCCCTTCTATCAAGTCTAAATTTGCCTCTCTGAAACTTTAACTTCTTGTTCCCAGTTCTGTCATCTAGGGACAAACACAAATCTAATCCCCCTTTCAGGTGACAGCTCTTCAAATACTTGAAGGTAGGTCATTTGCTAAACAATACAGAGGAGAATAATGTTTGGTTATACGTAGTATATCTTCATAGAAAGGCGAGAGTCATGGACCCAAACACAAGTTAAAAGAAAGCTTATCCTAAGGACCAAGAAAGTCATAACCCCTAAGAATGGAGATAACAGGATCCTGTAGAAATGAATTTGGAGACACCAGAACTAAGTTCAGATTCTGGCTGTGTCGCCTATTACCTGAGTGGTTTTATATACAGCTATTTAGGCCCTTTTGGCCATTGGTTTCTCAACTGAAAGATGAGCAGGTTAAACTAAATGAATGCTGAGATCCCTTCCAGCTCTATATGAAACTATAATGACATTTACTGATAAAATTGGAAACCTAAGAAATAGGTATGAAATGGTACATATGTATCAGTCTATAATAGAAATCTATTTTCATCATCGATGGCAATGATGTAGGTACTTGATATAGGAAATAGAAATAGTAATGAAGAGAATCAAGTCAAGAACAGCGAAAACTGCTTCACTGAAGAAATGTGTGTGGGACAGCTAGGTGGTACAGTGAATAGAGGGCTGGCCCTGGAGTCAGGAGGACCTGAGTTCAAATGCGGCCTCAGACACTTATCACAAAAACTAGCCGTGTGACCTTGGGCAAGTCACTTAATCCTAACTGCCCTACCTTCCCCCCTCCAAAAAGCAAAAAAAGAAAAGAAAAGAAAAAAGAAATGTGTGCTGGAAGCAATGCAACTTTAAAGGCATTCAAGGATTAAATTGTTTTAAATATCTCAATAAGGCCAAGACTCCCAAAGTACAGAACACACATTATATTGTTATGAAAAAAAAATCCTACCAAGAAGAAATTGGTAACTACCTAATTGTACATGAGGACACTATAGTAGAGAGAACTGGGATTTTACTCTTTGTTCTGCTATTAACACACTATTTGACCCTGTACCACTTCTCTCACGATACACTGTAGGACCTTAAAATGTAAAATAATGAGAACTCTTATAGTTGTAACCATTCCCAAGAAATTTCACAAATATTGTTTTAATGTTTTCTGATTTTGTAACCGAAGACTTTCCCTCTACTCCTTGACTTATGCAGATTGAAACTCCCCTATAGTAGACATGTTAATTCTACCACCAGCACCCCCAAATAAAAGCTCTCTCTAGGTAGCTGAAGATCTGCTGATTCACAAAGTTTAGAGTTTAGAGATGTTCTGATCCAAACCCTATATTTTTCAGAAGAAAATTGAGACTGAAAGAAACAAAGTGACTTGCCCAAAGCCACAGATCTAGGAGGCGATCAGTTTCTTCACCTTTAAATATGCTGATATTCAGAAAATAGATCTATTTGTCATGTGGCCTATGTTCAAAGTCTTTCCAAGACATGCTAAAGTTTGCATTCCGTTGGCATAGCCATTTTCCATGTCACAACAAAGAGACATTAAACTCAGATATTAGTAGAAGACATTATGTCATTTTGTATTTGGGGGCTGCTGAGTGGTACTAATAGAAGGCCGGGCCAGGAGTCAAGTACCATCCCCACCCAGCCTCAGATACTTACTGGCTGTGTTCCCCTGGGTAAGTCACTTAACCCTGTTTGCCTCAGTTTGTCATCTGTAAAATGAGTTGGAGAAGGAAATGGCAAATCCCTCCAGTATCTTTGCCAATAAAACCCCAAATAGGGTTATAGACTTCACATAACTAGGATATTTTATGCTCTTAGGTGACCAGTAACAGGACAAAAAAGCCAAGACCAATTAAGTCCTGACAGCAATTTTGTCTCTTCTTGGGGATAACTAATCCTTGTCTCAGGAGGAAAGGAGGAGGGACCCGGGCCTAACTTGGGTTTTAAATAAAAACTGGTAGACACTAGTCCTATCATACCTCCAAATAACCCCAGCAGGGAGGTCTTATTCCCCTTTTATAGATAAAGAAACAGCCTGAGAGAGGTTGAGTTATTTGTCATAAAGCAACCAGCGTGTAAATGGCAGAATTGGGAATAGAACCCATGTCTCTGAACTGCAAGTCTCATGCTCTCTTTATGTCTTTCTATCTCTAGGTTTCCCCAGCCTTAAAATCTGTCATTCAAAAAATTAAATCGAAAATCAGATAACGCTATGCTTAGATGGTACATATGTTTAAGGACGACTAGTAAATCTCTGTGGAGGTCTCAAATTTTTAAATGTTATTTCTCCAGTGTAAGATGAACGTCAGAATATCTTCTGTGCCCTTTTCTCTAATACTTGCCATGGCGTCCTTCCTTTGGGCCATTCTTCTATTTTATTCTTCATTCCTCAATCACCATCCCCACCCAGTATCATGTGCATTCTTTGAGGGGGAGAGTGTATACATACACACACACATATACATATATGTATGTTCACATATTTACACATTTATATAGTTATATATAGTGTTTTTTATATATATAGTTATATGGTTATACATAGTTTTATATGTAGTTATATATATATATATAATTTTAGATAAATAGATTTAAGAGGGTTTTTTTTGCTTTTTTTTTTGGAGGGCAATTGGGGGGTTAAGTGACTTGCCCAAAGTCACATGGCTAGTCAGTGTGTCAAGTGTCTGAGGCCGGATTTGAACTCAGGTCCTCCTGACTCCAGGGCTGGTGTTCGGGGTTCTACTCATTGCACCACCTAGCCACCTCTATAGATAGATTTACATACACACACACACACACACACACACATACACACACACACAATTTGGGGGCAGTTTGCCACTGCAGTGGATAGAGCACTGAGCTTGAAATTAGGGGGAACTGAGTTCAAATGTGACCTCAGACAGTTGCTGGCTGTGTGACCCTGGGTAAGTCACTTAATCCTGTCCGCCTCAGTTCTTCCATAAAATGGGTTGGAGAAGGAAATGGTAAACCACTACAGTATCTTTGGCAAGAAAACCCCCGATGGGGTCACAGACAGTCAGACACAACTAAAACAACACAACAGCAACATGTATTATTTTTATTAAGATTTACTGAAGTGATGGGAGTCTCTTATATAGACCCACTGCCTTACTGCTTTGGGAAAAATTGAAGGGATTTGCATAAGTAAAAAGAAAAAGAACAACAAGAGAAAGAGAGAGAGAGACAGAAACACAGAGAGAGAGAGAGAGAGGGAGGGGGAAGAGAGGGAGGAAGAGAGGAAAGAAGGAAGGAAGAAAGGAAGGAAGGAGGAAAGAAGGAAGGAAAGAAAGAAGAATCAGTTTTTAAGTTATTTTTTAAAAATTGAGATAAATATAAAAAATTTTAACTCAATTGATTTTTTTAATTAAGGTAATGTAACACAAAACCTTACTCAATTGATAAGAGTAGGAGTAGTGTTAAAAATATACTTCAATTACATATGCTGATTACTTAAATAAAAAAGAAAGGGGAAAGGGCAGAAAATGAGGGAAAAAGTAGAAAAAAGATAGAAGTAGAGAGATAGATAAAGGGAGGGAAAGATCAGCAGAGCTAAACAAAGTGTTAGTACAGGTAAGTGACTATTATCACTATTTCATGTAAGTAATTCATAAACATTATCTATCCATTATTTGCAAGGCACATTCCTAAATGCCGAATGGTTACAATGAAAAATGTCCTATCTACTAGTTAGCTGATATTATAATTTTTCTTTAAAATGCTAATAGCTGATTTTAAACTGTTAAAGAATTGTTCAGCCTTCAGAGTCTCCATTCTGAATAGAGCTGCAGTGAACTATTTCTCCTGCCAGGCAAAAAATAAAATAAAATAAAAAACATACCCTTGAGTTACAGACCAGAAGGATATTTTTTCTAAGGACCAAATGTAGTAAAGAAAGCCTTGGCCCAAAAGTCCTCCATCCTGATGTAAAACCATTCAAAATTCAACATAGTTTTGTCACAACGCCTCTGAAAGAGGTATACTATTAATACAACCTGAACTTTGGATGAGTACAATAAACAAAATGATGAAACTAGATCTTGAGTACATCACCTAAGTAGAACAGAAGAATAATCAAATTTCAGTTCTAATCCATGATTTGCCTCTGGCTCCTATATAGTATAGCATAGTATAGTATGGTATGGTATGGTATGGTATGGTATGGTATGGTATGGTATGGTATAGTATAGGGCAGTATGGTATAGTATGGTATAGTATGGTGTGGTATGGTATGACATGGCATGGCATGGCATAGCATGTACAGTATGGTATGGTATAGTAGAGTACAGTACAATACAGTGGTATTATGCTATGTATACACATTTTAGGCTGCCAACCAAACTGAAGGTCTGCAGAGCTGCTGGGTTGACTTCACTGTTGTATGCCTGTGAAACCTGGACAGTCTATCAGCTCCACACCAGGAAACTGAATTTCTTCCATTTAATCGTCTTAGGAAGACCATGAAGATCACCTGGCAAAATAAGGTATTGGACCCTGAGGTCCTCTCTGGAGCTAAAGTTCCAAGCAGTCAAACTCTACTGCAGAGAATGCAACTCCAGTGTACTGGCCATATAACCTGAATGCCAAACTTGCTTTTATGGAGAACTTGCACATGGCAAGTATTCACATGGAGCTCAGAAGAGGCTGTACAAGGACATTCTCAAGGTCTCTCCAAAGAATTATATTATCAATTGTGAGACATGGAAGATGTTGACACAGGATCAGCCAGGCTGCCACGCCTGCATCAAAGAAGTCTCTACATTCCATAAGCAAAGCAGAATTGCAGTAGCACAAAGAAAACATGAGCTTCATGGATCCAGAGACATCTGTGTCCCTAAATGTTCTTAGGGGCATCTTGTGCCCAAACTGTGATAGAGCCTTTTGACCTCACATTGCACTGATCAGCCACAGTGCAGATACACTGTAGCCTGACCCCAACATCTCTATGTCCTTAGTTTTTTTAAAATGAAGGACAAACAATAATACTTGTATGCATGTATATGTGTGTCTATACATACGTATACATATACACACATTTTATATATTATACTTGTACATATGTATATATTATACTTGTATGTGTATATATATATATAGAGAGAGAGAGAGAGAGAGAGAGTGTGTATATGTGTGTGATTTTTTTTTCAGATCTCCCCTTCCTGCCCCCACACACATGTCATTTTCTCTATGATTAAGTCAATCAATCACTAAACATGTACTAAGTGCCTACTCTGTGCCAAGTACTAAGCTAAATGATAAAGATTTTAAAAGAGCCAAAAGATAACCCCTAGCCCTCAAGGAGCTTACAATCCAATGAGCTAGACCACATGCAAACAAATATAGGCACCAGTATTAAGAATAGTTGGGAAAGCTTCCAGTAAAAGATGGGATATTAGCTGGGACTTAAAGGGAGCTGGGGAAGCAGTCCTTCTCTGCTCCCCACCAACTGAAAGTGATTTCTATGTTCTCAAACTTTCTTAAAGAATATTATTTGAATCTCCCTTCCCCAATTACAGTCTCTCATAGCATACTTATTCAAGCATATCATAGTTTCCAAGCTACTTAACTTTTCTAACTCTAAAATATGAGTAGGTTAGACTAGATCATTAGGTCCTAGATTTAGAGATTTGAAGGGACTTAGTAGTCATCTCATTCAACCTCCTCATTTTATAGATGAGGTAACTGAGGCCCAAAAGATCAAATGATTTGCCCAGGATCATGTCGATGTTAAGCTTCAGAAATGGGAATGGAATCCATGCTTTCCCACTGGATTACCACGCCTCAGAGATATTTCACCAGTAATTCTTGAGGCCTTATCTACCCCTGCCAAAAAACCAACTACCAAAAAAAGCAAATACATTGCCCTTCCTGACGGGAGCTTCTAGGAATCTCAGACAAGATGATTTCTATGATCCTTTTCAGTTTTAAAGCCTATTCTAATTCTGAATGCCCTTAAATGTGGGTGGGTACACCATGTACAATTGGCCAATTCCCCTACTGGGGTTGTAAAATATAGAAAGCCTTTAAGTTACTTACTGCTTACTTTGAAGTCTCTCTTCTTTGTCCAAGTTAGGTCAAATGAGCACACAATCACTTTGAACTTAGCTCTCACTCTTCTTTCAACATCTCCCAGGTATTTCTTTTTCAGTCACCAAACATGGTCACAGAACTTTAAACCAGTTGCTCGATCCTTGCTCTTAGTAACTGGGAGTGAAAAGAAGTGTGTGTACTTCACCAGTCTTCTGTCATTCTGTCTTCCTTGACTACTCTTTTACCTACCCACCTCTTATTAGTTACAAAATCAGATGGAGCCTTTTGTCCATCACTGATACTCAGAATCGCTAACTTTCTTGAAAGAAGATGTGTTCTAATGCTGACTCCTACATGTAAGATCTTTCTTTGTTCCTCCATTTCAGATCTCGTTCCTTCTCGAAATTATTTTGCATTTATGCAAATATATCTGTGCACATGTTACAGCTTCCCAAAACAAAGTAAAGCAGAGACCGTACTTTTGTCATTGCTTTTAACAGAGTATAGCACAGAGCTCTTGTGCATAGCCACTGCTTCATCAATATTATTTAACCAAATGTAATTGAACCCCATATTTCTAAACCCCAGGCATTGGAATACATTCCCTGCATATCTCTCTCTGCCCATTTCTTCAGGTGCCATTTCTTCCATGATCAATCAGTCAATCACTAAACATTTATTAAGTCCCTATTTTATGCTAAGCACTGTTACTAAGTGCTAGAGATATAAAAAAGAGGTGAAAGACAGCTCCTGCCTTCAAGTAGCTTCCAAGCCAATGAGGGAGACAACGTACAAACAAATATATACAAAGTAAACTATATATAAGATAATTGGGAAATAATTAGCATAGGGAAGACACTAGTATTAAGAAGGGTTGTGAAAGGCTTCCAACCAAAGTTAGGATGTTATCTGTGACTTAAAGGAAGCTGGGAAGTGATCCTTCTCTGATCCCCAACCAACTGAAGGTAGTTTCTCCATTCCTAAATTTTCTTAAAGAATATTGTCCCAACCTCCTTTCTCTCTATTGCAGTCTATTGTATATCATACTTATTCATACAATCATAGCTTCCTCTATTACAGTGGTTCTCAACCTTCCTAATGTTGCAACCCTCTAATACTCATATGTGGGGGTATCTGCATGTGGGCGAACCTGCCCAGAGACAGAGGAGCAGGTGTCTCCATTCCTAAGACCATTGGAAATCCGTGTTTTCCAAAGGTCTTAGGCAAGCATTGTGACCTCTGTGAAAGGGTCGTTCAACCCCCGAAGGGGTCGCAACCCATAGGTTGAGAACTGCTACTCTATTAGATGGTAAACGCATAGAAAGCAGATATTACATAATTTTTTCCATCCTCATATTCTTAGTAGCTAATATAGTTGCTAGTGCGTGGTATATACTTAACACATTTTTATTGAATTACAATTTAATTTACTAATCTTCTACTGATTCATCTCACCGGTGTTTTAGTCTTGAAGTGATTATTTCTTCATTCATAAATTACAGAAATTCTGCTTTGAATCAGTTTACTCTTTTTCTCTCTATCAGAAACCATACTAATCCTACCAGGGGAAAATTAGAATCCTCCTCTAAGAGTGATACTGCTATACTGCTCAGTGTTTGTCACCTACCCATTCTCAGAATAATTTTTGTAATTCATAGATTGTAGTTATTGAATTACGGGAAAAATTCTCTGCTTCCTCATCCTATTAAAATATATATTTTATGGCAGATGCCTTTGATTGCTTAAGTCATTCCTATATAGTTAAACAAGACCTTCAGGGAAGTATTTTATCACTAAATTTATTTCTAACATTCCTTGCTTTTGAAAAAAAAGAGTGTAAATCGCTTGAGTCATTTAAAAACTGAAAAGCAAGTCATCAAAGATGGGTGTAGGGACTTTTTACCACTTATTGTCATCATTTGCTATTCGTGGACCAAAACATAAAGATGAGTAAAGCACTCCTGTGTAGTAAATTACCCACTTTGGGAAAGTTCATTAACTCTCTCAGTCCACTAAGGACACTGAAGGAACAACAAATCACACAGAAAACAGTTATTCTCACCTCTATGTTTCTGTCTGTTGTCTATCCTTGCATTACAGAATCTGAGAGAGCATCTTCATATGCCCTTTGTAGTACTTTCAATCAACAAAGACTGCCAACTCCTCTAAGCCAAACACTGTTCAAAGCGCTGGAGATACAAGACAGACATGAAATAGTACCTGACCTCAGGGAGCTTACATTCTAATAGGGAAGACAACGTGTAAGTATGTATACTATATATTCAGCACAAATACAACATAGTTTGGGAGGGATTTGAGGGTCCTAAAGCAGCTGAGAACAGGAAAAGCCTCAAAAGTAGTGCTTGAGCTGGGTCTTGACTGAAACAAGGGATTCAGAGACAGAGAGAGGTGAGGAAGATGACCATTCAGTCCATGGGAGAGAGACAATGCAAAGGCATGGAGAAAGGAGATGAGACTTTAACAGCATCATGAGTTATAACATCATGTAGTTCAGTTGGAAGGTAGAGAGGGTGAAAGGGAGCCAGGTTATGAAGCTGTTTAAATGCCAAATTTTGTTCAAAGTTGCACTGATAACAAGGGCTTTTTGGTTGTTTCCCAGACTTTCTGGGAAGTAGATTGACAAGTGGATGGATCTACTAGGAGCTTTTGTTGTTTTTAAAGCAAAGACAGGTTGGTCTCAATTTACAGATCCTTATCTATGTAAAGTACTCCTACAATTAGCAGAAACAAGTCCTTAGCATTATTTGAGCATGCATATAATTGTACCATATGGAGAAATGCAGAACTCATTTAAAAGGCATAAAGAGCTACCTCTTAAAAGTCACAACAAAAATGTAAAGTCAGAGCTCACGAAATTAGGGACCGATTTAACCAAATGATTTGTTCAGCCCTTACACAGGTGTTCCATTTCAGAGAGTATTAGAACATAGTGCCGGGAGCCTAAAAGCTAATTTCTAACTTAGGCTAATAGTGCCAGATATAATGACCTGCCATTACTGCCTTGTGAATCAGACCCTATGATATTTAAAATAATTAAGATCAAAGCATAACTGGAAGGTTACTAAATTCACCAGTCATAAAACATTAGCACAGTATTGAGGACTGTACTTGTTTGTTCAACAACCTTTAACACTCAAGTTATAAAACAGCATTAAGAGGGTCACAAATTTGCTGAAAAAAATGTTACTTCTGGAAAAGAAGTTGCCCAAGTCATGGGGAAACCCCTTACTACAGTGGTTAATAGCAGCAGAAGTTTCCCAGGGGAATCCATTATGCTTGTGAAAAGACCCAGCTGCTTAAGTGATGGGATGATAGGACTTTCACCTTTTGTTGGTTCTCATCCAAATAGGGAAGTAAACTGCGACCAAGACAGCTTCCCATCTGGAGGTGGTTGAGGAGCAGTATGAAAGGAATTGGTCTGTCTGGGCTGAGTTCCCAGTAAAAGGGTGTCTTTCATACCAAAAGCTACCACCCAAACTGGCTGGGCGCTCTCAGCCAAAGATTTAGACTGTCAAAGTGCTAATTGAGTTAGAGATTTGGTTAGGAAGTGGGCTAACAATTAACTTCAGCCATGCCCCTAAACTACCACCAAGAGAAAATGCAGTGTGAGGTGTCTTCCTAATCCACTCTAAGGACACCGATTGAAACAGTGAATCTTGCAACTGTAAGAAGTGTTAGACAACAAAAAGTTAAGGTAGGAATGGCAGTGATAGAAAAGCAGCAGCTTGTGAATTTAAAACCAGATATGCAATGTCAACAAAATTCTGGATACATAATAGCCTTAACCCCATTGTAGAACGAAGAAATGTGTTTAAAACAACAACAAAGATAGAAGCAATCAACAATTTCTTGAAGCTGCTTGGCTCACTCGACCAAGGCCTAAGTTTCAACTAACAGTGTTATAATGCCATGAACTTAGTTAGAAACATATAGGTTTCAAGAAGCTTTCACTGTAACTCTCTTGCCAAATGCCCAGATCTGGATTTTCCCACCTCATCTCCAAATATATTATGAGCAGATCTTTATAAACACGAGTGAATCAAATTGCCAGAAAATTTGGTCCATTGACAATTCACTTAGGTGAAAAGCATCCATCCTGTTCTGTATAGGGCATTAAGACAACAACCTGGTAAATTGGATTTAATGGATTTAAAAAAAAAAATTTTGCTCCAGATTGCCCACAAAATAGCCACAGGAGGAAAAAAAAAGTATTAGAGTTCCAAGTTAAACAAATGAAGAGGATTCTATGGAAGAGAAAGTAAATGTATTATAGTATTTACTTTGGAAAGTATTGAAGTATATAAAATCAGAACTGACAGAAAAAAAAAAATCCTAACAGAGTTCTTTACTTACCCTTTCCCACAAAGAGAAAGAAGGCCCATTAATAAAACCTAAAACTAAAATGTAGTACAGATAAAAGAAATACCTCATTAACAAACATATAATTAAACTGGGGAATTCACAGCTGTAAGACATCACTGAGGTAAAGATTTAGGCATGTAGATTCAGGCTGCTAACTGATTTTTAGGCAAAGTAGCAACATACTGGGCAGCCAGACCCTTTGCAATAGTTTTGTCTCCGCCACCCCCAGCCTGGAGTTCTCAGCAATGACCATCTCCATTGAAGAGTTTCTGTATTCAGAAGGGTAACACTTTAAAAACAGATCCTTAAAATCATATGGAAGTTTAAAATAAATTGCCTGTAATGGCTTTCTAATGTGCTAATTTTCACAGTGAGGATGGGTCAGTTTCTTTATCTCTCAAGCCTCAGTTTCCTCATTTGCAAATTTAGGAAGCTAGACTAGATTATTTCTCAAGTCCCTTCCAGCCCTGATCATTTAATAACTCTGTAAAACCACCCCAAACAAATCAGAATTTGGTTTCAACAGGGCCAGCTTTTTAATTCTTTAAAGTCTATGCAAATTGAAAAAGCAGTAACCACATCAATTTCCTTCTAGAACATTGCATAAGTGATGACATTTCTAATAGTTTTTATTTAGATTGAATTCTAACAGTTTTACTCAGTCAAAACCAAAATTACATAGACGCTTTGGATAATCCTTACTTAGTGATCTAATTAACCACAGAAAATCATCAGCTATCTTCCCCCCTCCCTTAAAAAAATACTGTGTATTCCTTAATCTGGATGCCCCTTACATATTTACTTTCTGTTGCCATTAAAACTTTCTTCATGGATAGAGAACTTCAACAAGGACATGAAAGAAACCAATAAAAATGCCAATCTTGAGAATATAAGATGAGGACAGCCAGAGCAAACATGAAATAAAATTATTGAGTTACATTTCCCTCAATGACTCCCTGTTCCCATTTTTTTTTTTTTTTTTTTTTGCATTTCTTCTTCATATCTCCTACCTTTGGCTGTTCAATACTTACACTGCCTCAGTACTGGTCATAACAATAGCCTCTCCAATCTGGCTTTGTAAGCAATATCCAGCATTAAGAATTTTCCTTTTCTTGCTCTCTGATATCACATTTAGTAGTCTTTTGTCTCATCAGGACTTTACTATAAAGCTAGTTTGATAAAAATCATTCAAGCTAGGGTATAGTGGCCTAATATGGAATCCCTCCCAAGTAATATTTGAATTTTTATAATTGTCTTTGTTGCTTTAACCTGAATGAGTAATAGAGGGTGTCTCACAAGTATCAGTGCAATTTTAAACTTCTGAAGTATTTCAAAAAAAATTTTGAAAGGTAAATTAGATATATTTTAAATTACTGATATATTTCTTATTAAAATTTAACATAGCTACCACTCTAGTTGATTTTTCTATGTTATAAAAACTTTTACCAGCAGCTTCTCAATGACTGGAAGAATTGCACCTATCCAGAGGAGTTCTTGATGTATACATGACAGTCTTGATGTGATGTCATAAGAAAATGTCTAATGACAATAGAGAAAGAGAATGAGGTGGCCAAGCAAAAGGACCTGAGTCCTGAGTCATCAATTTGAGAGAGTACTATTCAGACATTGTTGCACATAAGCTTCATAATGACAGGGTGCCCCCATCCTGTTAAAATTAAAATTAAATATTTATTGTTCAAAAGTCACAAAACTAAATAAGCAAAACAAAAGAAATTTAAGCAAACTTGCAATTTCTTAAGTTAATTATTAAAACTTAAGTTATCTACTTAAATTTATTAAAGTTGTTACTTAAAGTAGTATTAAAGTTATTAAAACTTAAAACTGCACTAGGATTTTTGGTACATGCTGTTTAAGAATTTCAGGAAGGGTCAATGCAGAAAGATATTTTGAGACAGCATCTTTCAAAATCACCTACTCTACCTATGTGTTAGGTCATCCAGGATGACAGCCTCTATTGTCTTCTGCTGTGGCTACTCAGGCTACATTGAGGCCATAGAGGCTGATGACCTTCACCAGCCTCTGTCCTTTGCCTGACCCTGCAATGTGCCCTAGTTTCATTGCTCTGTCCTTTCAGTAGTGGAATGAATGGCTTCAATTCAACTACCACCTCCGATTCATGAGAAGTGAGTGTATTTTTGGCTCTAGTCTTAGGGATCTTCTGCAGGGAAAGGAGAGAAAGTAAAAAATGGTACTGAGAATACAAGCATGAAATAGGTATGCAAAAATCAGTTCTATTCCCCTGAGAGAAAAGGTGAATGTTAAGCAACAAAGAAAAAGAAGTAATCATAGAATAATTATAATCAGTGGAGAGGCTAGTATTCAAGCCTTATTGGGACACATGCATGAAGGTTTCTCATTAGCCATTTTTATTTCACCTCCACTGAGTACATCCTGATTGAAGCCAAGTAAGTTCTTTCAGTGGTTTCTCTCTGTGTGGGCAAGTCTTTCATCTTGGCCAATCTGTCTCTGTAGCTTCTCATTTTACAGATGAGAAAACGGAGGGTTGTATATTAAGTAACTAGCACATGGTTACTCAGTTAGTAAATTCCAGAGCTGAGACATGAATCGTGGTCCTCTGACTCTTAACTCCTCTGCCCTATTTCACAGGCTTGTTGTGAGAATCAAATGAGATGATATGTGTAAAATTATTTGTACAATGCCTGCCATGCAGTAGTTGCATAATAAATACTGGTTCTCCTTCCCCCTTTCCCTTTCCATTGTACCACAAGTCACTCTCAGAAGATTTGGTTCTAGTCTAAGACACATATGATGACTTGTGGAGATGGACAAGATCCTTAGCAAGATCCTTATTTTTCAGGACTCGGAGTGATGGGAGGAGGGGGTGCTCAAGGTTATATGGCTTCCAAGACAGGAAGTAGGACAAGGATGTGGCCACTTGCTAGTGTCCTTTAAATTACCTACCCTGGGGAAAATCCATGTTTTGCTCTAGTTATAATTTTGATAGGACTATTGTGAAAATGAACGGGAATATATTCCTAGAAGGGACAATTATAAAGTAATGTGGCTAATTTTGTAACAGGCATAATGGATCTTGAGGGGTCAGAATGGCCTAATAGATAGAATAACTTTAGCCAGGAATACTTGGGTTCAAGACCTATCTCTGACACATATTGTGTTGCAACTGTGGGCAAATCACTTACAAATCTCTCATGTCTCAGGAAATCAGTTCCAGTTCCTGTTCATTGTTGGAGAGAGATTCCATATAAGAGAGTTCCCTGAACTGATGAAAAAAGGTCTGAACCAAATGTGTGAGGGGTGTGTGTGTGTGTGTGTGTGTGTGTGTGTGTGTGTGTGTGTAGTTATGTATAGATAGAGATGTCTATATATGCAGGGACATAGATGTTTATCTCTCTCTGATCATCATTTCTCTCTGTGTATGAGAACTTATCCACATGAATGTTGTCTCTTTCAAAGTAATCAGGTTAAGAGACTGTATTTATTTTAGTAAGGTGGTCTATGCTCAATACTATTTTGGAACTCTTAAGAACTATCAAGGACTAGCCCTAAGGAATATGGCTCATAGTTGTTGTTTAATATTTAAATATAAATATAATTCCAAAAGAAAACTATATAGGCTTTTGCTTTTGAACTACATGAATCATTTCCCAGGTCGACCCAGGTAAGTAAACCTCCACATAAAGTAGTAGAGTAGGAAATAGGAGACCTAATTTTCCTCCTAATATTTTAGGAGACCTAAATCTAGTCAGTAACTAGATGTATGACCTTGGGCAAGACACTTAACCTCTGTGCCTTAGTTTCCTCATCTGTCAAAAGAGGAATGATATCCATGTCTATTCTTCTTTCCTGGATATTTTAAAAATGAACTGAGATGATGTATAAGCATGTATTTTTAAAAGACAATACACAAATCTAAGGGAAATGTACATAATGACCAAGAGAGTTTTCAGTTATGCTGCTCTGCCATACTAGTAATTATGGCTCCTTGTACCAAACAGTGAATAGTGCTGAATGACTGAATAACATTACCTAGTCAACTGTTTTAAGGGAAATAATAAAATGAGACCAGTTTTCCAAAACCAACATTAATTCTTTTTCAGAAGATAAAAATTTGAGCACAATCTGATTTAGTAAACTAGAGAGAGAAATCACATATTATATATTTGGAAAGAAAGGTAAGTGAATCTTTCAAAATCATTGATGGGAAAAATTTTTGAGTTTTTCAACACAGCAAGGAAAGAAGGATAATCAACTTCTTGATTACTCTCAACTCTACTTTACACTAAGATATATGTGTCCCTTCCAAGCTCTGGGATTCCCACTCTTAAAGATGAGTCTAGTTCCTCTAGCAATTGGCATAAGCCTCCATTCTGGTGTGTTCTTCCTGGTGTTAGCCACTAGTGACTCTTAATATCTCCTTCATATTGCTAACATTACCACCTACTTATCATTTAACCAATTGGCATCAAATAGCTTTTATAAGTAGACGTTTACAAAACTATAGCAAGAAGCTAAATTAGAGAGCATTCCCCCCCCCCCAATGTTTGGGGAGCATATTCTCCCATAGATCCTGGGGACAGTAAACTCAAATGACACAATTCCTACAAAGGCAGTCATCCCACTAAGCTAACTTCCAAGTGAGAAACAATCTATAGATGAAGTTACTCCAGAAAATCATGTCCTAGATACTAATTGGATTCACTGCTAGATTGATTCTAAAGGTCACTCCTTGGGGCTAAGTTAACTGTAAACTCTAGCACAGACTCCTGTCCCTATACCTTTTGAGAGCTCATGTTTTAGCCTTGTCTGTTCCATATCCCATATCTTTTCACCTAAGACAAGAAAGAATATATCTGCTAGGGACAGAAGCAACAGCAGAGTCATGTATTCTTAACTTCATGTTCGCCAAGCTGGGGAAAGTAGGCCAGTGGGGCTAGTTTTCTCTCCCTTATAGCAGACCTTACTTCTAGCCAGTCAGGAAAAAGAAAATGCCTTCGCTACTTACTAGTGTGCCTTGTAAGTTTAACTGTGGGCTGATGAGCATGCATAGTATGCTTGGTTGATGAAATCTCCTCATAGAAGAGGTTTGGGAGCCTAATTTCAGAAAGATATGATGATGTTTATGAGGACTGGGTTCACTGATCAGTCCTTTGATATCTGTAGTTTAAAGAGAGGCTAAACTTAAGTATATTTTGTCCATTTCCCTCTCTATGTGCAAAGGTACCTATCATTCCAAGACTCTCTATAGGTACAGTTATAAGCCTAAGGCCTAAATGAAATGTTTATTTAACACTACTATATTTTAAATGGGACAATTCATTATAAATGCTATTTTAATAATTTAAGTAATCTCAATCTTAACATAAATAATATCAGTATTTTGTAACTGCTACATAAGATAATGTAATTTTATTTGTGGAAAGCTAGCTATTTGGGGCTAGATCTAACTCACATCAGTCAAATAATTCAGACTTGGGACCAAAAAACAATGAAATATTTGCAGATGATATAACCTTTAATAAAAAGAAGTTTAGTTGACAACTAAAAAGAGATTTGATAAAGGCATAACACTAATTCAGATGGCTGCAGCTCCTACTTCAATATTTGTCATGCTGGCAGTGCCCGATCAAAAAAGTATATTTATTCACAGGGCAGAAATGATTTGGTCAAGCCTAATGACCTTCAATTCCTCATTGGCTGGGCCTTTTACACTATATTTGACCAGGAAACCACATTAGTGGCTCCAGCCCTAGTCTCATTGAAACTATGAAGTCTGAAGAACAGTTTGCTTGACCCTTTAAAAAGAAATTAGAATACAAGTCATTCCCCAGTTGATAAATGGTCAAAGGATATGAACAGGCAATTTTCAGAGGCAGAAATTAAAGATATCTTTAAGCATATGGAAAAATGCTCTAAATCACTATTGATTCGAGAAATGCAAATCAAAAAAACTTTGAGGTACCACATCTCACCAGTCAGATTGGCTAAGATGACAAAACAGGAAAATGACAAATGCTGGAGAGGACGTGGAGAAATTGCAACACTAATGCATTGTTGTTGGAGTTGTGAATTGATACAACCATTCTGGAGAGCAATCTGGAACTA
>CM053585.1:139603270-139630430 GCA_028646515.1 Pseudochirops corinnae
GAAACTCAAGTGATTGTGGAACTGAATCTTGTAAACTAAAAGTAAATAAACAAGTCATTCAAAAAAAAAAAAAGAAATTAGATCAGCCAACATGGAAGAAATTAAGCTGTTTGTGTAAGAGTTAAAGGTATTGGAAATAGCCTTAAAAAGACTGGGAGATGAAATGACAGTACTACAACTTGTTTTGGGTTGCTCCAGAAAGCAGCACAGCTACAAAAATTAGAAGTTAGAAGGGGATAGAATCTAGCTCCATTACATAAAAGCTGCAAATTTATTTAATAATCTTTTCTCTATCAGAGACAGTGGTGTTCTACACGACCTTAGGAATCATCTGGTCTCACCCATTCATGAGGAAACTTAGACCTAAAATGAGGTTAATGTATAAGAAAATTGGAAAGGTGAGGAACAGAGGTGATTAGGTTATGAAAGACTTTGAATGTCAGACAGAGGATTTTGTCATTGATCTTTGAGGTAATGGAAAGCTCCTAGAATTTATTGAGCAGGGGGATGACATGGTAAGACCTGTGCTTTAGGAAAATCAATCAGCACCTGAGTAGAGGATGGATTACAGTTGGGAGAGACTCCAGTATCGCAGCAGTCCAAGTGTGAGGTGATGAGGGCCTGGGCCTGGTTGCTGGCTGTTTCAAAGGACAGAGATGTTACAAAGGTTAAATCACATGGATACGACCTAGAACACAAGTCAGGGAGAAGACCGGAAGGATGATTATAACCTTCATAGTAATAGGAATGTTTGGAAGGTAGAAGGATTTAGGGAGAAAGAAAAGGAATTCAGTTTTAGGCATGTTAAGTTTGAGATGTCTCAGCAACATCCAGTTCAAGATATCTGAAAGGTAGTTGGAGCCATGAGTCTGGTCAGCAGAGACATTAGAGGAGGATAGGCAGATTGAAGAATCATAAGCATAGAGATAACAGTTAAATCCATGGGAGAGCTGATGAGATCTCCGTGGGAGCTGATGAGATCGCCAAGTGAAGCAGAATAAAAGAAAAAGAAAAGAGGACCCAGGGCAGAGTCCTGTGGGACACCTATGGTTAATGGGTTTGACCTGGATGAAGAGTCAACAAAGAAGACTGAGGAAGAGTAAGTCAGATAGGCAGGAGGAGAAACAGGAGAGAGTGATTTTCAAAAAAAAAAAATTTGTGAGAAGAATATAAAGGAGAAGAGAATAGTCAACAGTGTGAACGGATTCAGAAAGATCAAGAAGAAGGAGGATTGAAAAAAAGATCATTGAATTTGGCAATTAGGAGATCATTAGCAACTTTAGACAGAACAGTGTCAACGGAATGATGAGGCTGAACACTAGATTGTAGGGGTGAAGAAGAGTGAGAAGAAAGGAAGTAGAGGCAAATATTATAGAAAGCCTTCTCAAGGAGTTTAGCCACAAAGGGAAGAAGAGATACAGGATGATGGTGTGAATGGAAGGATAAAGTGAGAGCTTTTTTTTTCCTTCCAGATTGGGGGAGATGAATATATTGCTAGACATCAGGGAAGGAGCCAGTAGAAAGGAGAGATTGAAGATAAGTGAGAGAATAGGCATGAGAAACAGGGCAATTCATTATAGGAGACAGCATAGACTGGAATCACTTGTACAGGTAGAGGGCTTTACCTTGGTAATGAATATGGTCACCTTTTCGTGTGAGATAGGGGTCAAGGAAGAGATAGTGGCAGAAGACATTTGAATGATTAGAGATGGGCAAGAGGGAACTCATAGTGAGTGGCCTCAATTTTTTTTCTGTAAAATATAATACAAAGTTCTCAGCTGAGAAGGTGGGGAGAGGGAAAGCCATGGGGAATTTGAAGAAGAATGAAAAGGTTTGGAAAAGCTTCTGTGGAGAGGGGATAATAAGTTGATAAGGGGAATATAGAACAATTGCCTAGAAGCACTGAGGACACACTTGAGGTCGTATGACATAAATTCGCAGTGGACCCAGTCAGAATGGTTGTGCTCCTTTTCTTCATTTTATTTTTCGTTTATTATCCATTGTATTTTTTTCATTCAGTGACACCTGTAGGAGCAAAGGTGGGGAATGATGGGAGTGATCCAAGGCTGAAACTTGGCAGGGTGCAATCAACAATATAATAAGGGACTCAAGAGAAAGAGGGTAGTGTAGAGTCAAACTGATTCACTAAGGGGTCAAGATAGGGAAAAGAACAGGGACTAGTGCAAGGGTAATAGTTTGGAAGAGAACTAAGAACACACTACAGTGTGGACAAAGAGTAAGGCAGGAAAGGAAGGCAGAGGGAGAAGTGAAAGCAAATAGATTATGGTCAGATAAGGGGATTTCACAATTCTTGAACATGAAGGTGGTATATTTATATGTGATGGCAAGACCAATGGTCTGACCATCTTTGTTTATGTCTGAGGTAGGGTTGAGAAGTAGATCATGAGAAGTGAGTAAGTTGAGGAATTGAATGATTATGGTGTTTGAAGGAGAGTCAACATATGTGTTGATGTACCTGTTATGAATCCAGGAGCTGGGGAGGAGAGAAAAAATGTAAGCCAGGTACTGAACTCGAGAAAGAAAGAAGACTGAATTAGAGGTTTGTAGACCTAGGTTACTAGGATTTTGATTGGGTGGAAGATGTGGATCCTATGGAAAGGTTACTGAGTGATATAGGTTGGGGAGGAGAGAGCATTCCAACTCTATCACCTTTACCAGTGAGCCAAGGAGAATGAATGAAAATGTATCCAGTACTGGAAAGGGTGGCCACAGAGGCTTTGTAATCAGAGAGGCTCTCTATCCCCTCCCCTCCACACTCCCTCCTCTCTTCTATCCTCCAATCCTGCCTTCCAGCTCCTGCTGTTTGAGGGCCCTGAGGGAAGGGAGCAAGGGGTTGGGAACTTTCATTTGCACCAATTCAACTTCCATCTCCCCTGGCACCAGAGACTTCCACTTCCTGCTGCACAGGCCTCATCTCTAGCCTCAGGTGAGAAGAGGAGCAGCCTTCCACCTGACCTTCTGCCTTTCAACTTTTTGCTGTACAGGTTCCCTAGGGGAAAGTGGCAAGGGGTCCAGGTGACTTCCATCCTCACCAACAGGACTTTACCTCCCCCAGTATGGGAGATTTCCATCACTTTTGAAGTAAATATTCCTTTGTAAAAGCCAAGCCAAATGTTTGCTGACTAAATGGAACTGCGGTACAAGGGATCCCCTTACAATTAAAAGAACACCATGGGTTGGGGCTCGAAAAAATAGCAGAAAGCCTAGATATTCCCAAACTCTCTTAAGGGTACCAAAGAACTCTAGCGGAGGGGTTAGATGTAATAAACCTCTCCTTTCAGGAAGTAATGGCCAGAGTAACCATTATTACACAAAGAAGTAGCATCTCCATTGGTATCCTACCCAATTGCAAGAGAGCTGAAAGGGGGCTCTCAGCATCTTGGGTTGGTCCTTTGTGAAAAATTTAGGGAAGAACATAGATATATTTCAGACTGAGGAGATGTGGAAGAGTTGAGATTTTTATCAGGATAGTGAATATCCCTCTTGTTGAGATCACAGATCCAAAGTCATTAAGTTGTAAGGAAGAAATTTCTAACAACAACTGTATACAAAGCAATAGAAAAAAGTTGCTTTATGAGGTAGAGAGCTTACCTGTATTAGAAATATTCAAGAAAACACTGGATGAAAATCTCTCAGGGATATTATGGGGTAGGCTTTTGCTACACTGAGAAATTAGATTAGATTATTTCAACTCCATCATTCTATTAGGTTATGATATTTACCTAATAGGTTTGATCAGAATTCAATTTAAAGCATTTGATGAGTCTCTAACAAAAATGTGAGTCAGGGCAGCAAGAGGAACTGGCCACGGATGAGTATTAGGATTCTTCTACATAATCCACCCTACAAATATTTCCTTCTCAGCAAAAAAAAAAAAATGACCAAGTGAGAGAGAGTGTTAAGCAAAATCAGACAAGACAGGAACTCAATTTTCCAGAGGGCTCCAGTGATGTAATTCACAGAACATAAAAGTAGAGGGGTTCTTTGCCACAGGCATGACAAATATAATTATTGAATTAAAAAATAGGTGGAACATGAGGGCAGGCGTAGCTGATGTAGAGGCCTGACCCCCACACTTCTAAATATACTTGGGGAAACTTTCAACCACATTTTTTATCTTGTCTGTAAACACGACCCCTGAATAGCTGCCAAGGTCAGTGAGTCCTTGAGTGACTTCTTGGTATAGCCGTTTCTGTGAGGGTAAATGTATTTTCTCCCACTATTTTCAAAATAAACACAGTAACAAATGCAAGGTTCTTTTTCTTCTCCTTCGTATCAAGGAGTTTGACTTCCCCATCCCTATGCCAATTTCTAACAAATCCTCACTATCTGGTCTTGGGTGAGAGCTGACATTAATAATGATTTACATTCATAAATCACCTTAAAGTCTACACACACTTTTTGTAAGCAACAACCTTGTGAGGTAGGCAGTAGGAAAATTATTACCCCCATTTTACAGGTGAGTAAAGGGTAGCTCAGAGGGGTTAAAAAAATGTGACAGGGAGCATATAGCTAGTAATTATCAGAGCTTGAACTAATTCTAAATAAAAAACTGAAACTAATTCTCCTGACTCTGTGATTATTATTCTAGATTTAGACATTGTGCCATCTTTCCTATTATGACATTCACAGACGAAATAAAATTCAGTGCTAATTTGGGTCCAATATGCCTTTAACATTAGTCAGCCCACTGAATCAGGTACCAGCAGCATATATTTTACTCAAATACAATATCTGGGTAATAATACAAAGATTCCTCACTTCTTCCCACCTTCTCACAAATAACAAACAAATAATTCACCCAGACTTGAAATCTTTAAATGAGAGAAAGCTAGATGGTGCAGTGGATAGAGTATCAGGCCTGTAAGTCGAGAAGACCTGAGTTTACATATAGTCTCAGATACCTACTGGCTGTGTGATCCTGGGCAAGTCACTTACCTTCTGTTTCCCTCAGTTTTCTCACCTGTAAAATGGGAGCACTTATCTCTCAGGGTTGTTGTGAGGACCAAATGCCATGGTTATCATAAAGCACTTAGCACAATGCCTGGTTTTTATTATTATTACATCATTTTTCATTCCTCTCCATTACTACCTACATGTAGTCAATCGATCTTTATTAATTCTTCATACTCTGTCTCAAAATTTCCCCTTCATTTCTAATTCCATTGCCATCTTCTTAGTTCATGATGTAATCACCAAGACAACTCTATCAGCTTCCCCACTGTTATCTCTCCATGTACTCTTTCCCTTCTAAGATGTGCCGCATACAGCCACCAAATTCATCTTCTTTTCATGTTACTCCTTTTCTCAAAAACATTCATTAGCTCCTAATTACACAAAAAAATCCAAACTTTACCCTGACTTTCAAGGTGTTCTGAAGCGTGGCCTCTACTCATCTTGTTAGTTTTAGCTCTCACTAGTCCCCTAAAGTCAAACTAGGCTACTTACCATCCCCCATGCTTGCCTAAGGCTTTCCTGCCCATGACTCCATGACTGCTCATATCATTTCTGTCATCTGGAATGCTACTCCTCCCCTTCTTTCTATTGAAATCCTATGCATTTTTCAAGGCTGGGTTCACATCTGATCTCTGACACATAACCTTCCCCATCATCTCAGCCAAAGTGACATCCCTCTTGTGAATTCTTAAAGCACTTATACTGTGTTAAGTTATATTATATTTCCCCTACTAAAATGTTAAGTTCTTACCAGAGATCACTTCTTATACATTCTTGTGATCCCCTTCCCTTAGCACCTGCCATAGTGTATTTGATATAATTTATCAAATGGATGAATGACCAGAAGTATATAAGTATGGTTTAAATGAATGCAACCTAAAAATTCTTTTATATTTAAGATAATTTATAAGAATTCTTTTGAACTTCTCCAAAGTTTCAGAACTTGGTATTCTAAAATCAGAAGTCCAGAGTGCTTTTATGGCCAGTCAATACATTATACTAGTTTTGGGTTGTTTACAGTTGCTTAAATCTGGTAAAACAAAAATACCACACCCCCCCCAAAAAAATTTCCTTTTTTCTAGACGTCTGATCTGGTCTGCCATAACTAACATTACATTAATGCATTCTTTAGCCAGGATTGAGCAACCACCTTGTCAGTTTGCATATGACACAAGGAACTATGCTAATATGGTGTTCCCTTCTTCCTTAATTGATCACAAAAATGCCTAGCTAAGGGTTAGTACAATTGAAGCCAAAGAGTCATTTTACCTGCAGCCAGATGCAAAAGCATGCAACTACACCCAGGCAAGGATCAGAGTGGCCCCTCTAGGGATATGCTTCCATTTCAAAGAGAGATCAAACACCCCCCTCTTATCCTCTCCTCCCTCCACAGAGATTCCAAAGGATGCTACAAGCTTGTGTCTGAGATTAATTTTTGGCCCAGCCTCAGAGGGTTTCTTAAAAACACACACACACACACACACACACACACACACACACACACACACACACACATACACACACACACACACACACACACACACACCTTTGGGGGTGGGGTGAGATGGAGGGAATAGCATGGGGGGTGGAGGGAAGCAGGAAACCTATAGAGCCCAAAAGGATCACAGGGATCTAGCAACATGCCCTGAGGAACAGTGTCTGTCTACACAGCCTTTTCAAATGAAAGGATATAAAATAAGATCTGAAGAACGAGAAAGCTATTTGACAATTAAATGGTAGCATCTTGATTTATATAAAAGAAAAGAAAAAGGATATTTAACCCTTGAGAAAACTGAACATTACAAGGATGGTAGTCACCAGGGGCAGACTACTCATGCTGAGAAGGTCTTTTGCAATAGTGACCCACTGCTTTCAGAGACCATAAGTATCTTTGGCACCGAGAGAATTGTGACGAAACCCTAACCAGACCTTAATCACTAATGATTTTCAAAAAGATATTGGAAATGTGGACAATAACAGGCCAATAGCAAATGACTCTGTCCAAGAACCTATGATGATGAACATCCCAGAATGGAAATAGTTTAGGATATTGATGCCTTCTCCAAATGGAATCATAGGTTGTTAAGAGATGCATTTTATTTTATTTTTCACATTTTTCTTTTCTTCTTTTTTTTTTTTTTTGGAGAGAGGAAGGAAGGACAATTGGGGTTAAGTGACTTTCCCAAGGTCACATGGCTAGTAAGTGTTAGTGTCCGATGCTAGGTTTGAACTCAGGTCTTCTTGACTCCAGGGCTGGTCCTCTATTCACTGTGCCACCTAGCTGCCCCAGTGATGCATTTTAATACTGCAGTCTGGTGGATCTAATATTTTAAAACTATGTGGATGTTAACTCCTTTGGGGGCAAATCCATCCTTTTTTCATCCCATGTAATTCTTGTCCACATTCTCCCTCTAAACCCTCAAGAGAGTACCCTCAAAAGATAAAGGTCTGCTTACTCTAGGCCTTTTCATGTGGATAAACATTAATCTTTGACTCTACTTCTTATGCATCTTTAGAAATACAGTTTCCCCAAATTATCTATGCAGTTTTTAGTTATCTTTAAATATGTGGGCTGTCCCCAAAGTCTTCGGGCAGTTTTATGCTATCTTAATACTGCATGAAAACTTTGGGGACATCCTGTATGTTTTGGCTACTTATAATCTACCCCCCATGTATATCAATATTTCCATTGTCACTAACATCTTTGATTCTTTTTTGACTGGGGTGTTTTAAGATTTGCAAAAATATCTCATCACCAAGTCAAGTTAAGAAGAATTTATTCGATGTCTATCATGTTCCAGGCACTGTGCTAAGTGCTGGGATTTCAAAGAAAGGCAAACACAGTACCTGTCCTCAAGGACCTCATGACCTAATGAAGAGTGTATTGGTTTTCAAAATATGCTTTTTTGTTTATTTTTGGTTTTTACTGAAAAGCAGTTTAGAATTGTTAAAAGTACTAAGCATTTTTTTCCAATGTAATCCAGCTATTCCTCAAGTTCTATTATGGAGCTAACTGAATGATGTACTAAATCTTCCAACTACATGTCACGATCTAGACAATATTGTGTTCTTTTTAAAAATTCATCAATTTTGATGTATGAATTGTTAGAACTATCTTCTTTTGAATAAACATCAGTCTCACTGAGGAAGCCTTAAAATGTTCCAGGGCTTGATGCAATCATACTAATATCATGCTTAAATATCAATATTTGGAAGGCTTCACCATACCTAGGGAATTCTTCATCTATTATTTATAGATGTATAGAGTACTTCTATGGCAGTACCAAACAAAACAGGTAACTTACTTTTATATTTTGTTTGACATTAATGTTGAGAGGGCCATTAGTTTTTTCTGTGGTTGCATTTATTAGAGAATTGTGTGAGGTCTTCACATATTCATAAGAGACTTCTTGGAGCTGGGATTTTAAGTCTGCATTTTGCTTTGTTGAATTAGCCAGATAGTGAGGTTGGCATTGTGGTGTGAGCTCACCTTGAGCGTAACTAGACCTAGGTTTAAAAAGAGGAGTTCAAATCCTGCCTTAGACATCTATTAGATGTGACTCTGAACAAGTCACTTAACTACTCCCAGTGGTTTAGTTTCTTCATTTACAATGTGGGAGATTTATTTATTTTGAGAGTGCATGCTATGGTGCTCAGGGCACTAGACTGATAGTCTTGGACTCAGAAGATCTAGTTTTGATCTCTGCCTCACATGCTTACTCCTTTGGGCAAGCTTCTCTGTGTTTCACTTTCTCTGTCTACAAAAATGAGAAGATTGTACTCAAGGTCTTCTAAGGTTTCTTTCAATTCATAAGTCTATGGTCCTATAAAATTATTTTTGTTGTTGTAGTCACCAAATCACACAGAGGGATCTTGAATTCATTGTACCTTTCGGTCATTTGCTTGGTTCTAATGATGTAGCGTGGAAGATGTCAAACTCAAGGCCTATGGGTTGCGAAACTCCCAGTATGGCCTGAACCACATTAAAATATAATTGGGAGATGCTTAACAAAATAAAATACAATAAAACAGAGATAATGTTAATTTGTGGTTTTCTAAATCACTATGAGGCCGGCAGGTATCCATTTCTATTTGAGTTTGATCATAGATGTATTACAGGATGTGTTACATAGATGTGTTACAGGAAGTTGTTTGCAAAAATTTGCCTATTCCTTTTTCATATTTTTATCATGCATACCTTTGATACTTACATAGATAATTCTATTTTTTTAATGAGAAAGTAAGCATAGGTCCATCTAGGCTATATAAAAGATTCCTGGTGGATTTTTTGGTAAAACCTTTGTTTAATTGATGTCTTCTTCATCACCTTTTAGGGGCATTAACATTGTTCACAACTTTTTTAAAAATACAAGATGAGGAAAATTCATGGAGGATTTAAATCTCTTGTTCTGTGTAGCCTGAATTATTTAATGTAAATCATATCTTCCACCCAGTTTCTCCCCTGCCTCCTGAATTTCCTTTCCTCAAATCATTTCAAGTCACAAAATGGGATTTATATTTGGTAAATATAGAGCCACATGTAGCTATTTTAGCACCAGAAGTAAGAAGTGATAAATAAGTTGTCAAATCAACTTTGTGCCTTCTGATGTGAAAATAATACAAGAAGTAATTAAGACAAATTCAGTCATGTGGTAACAGAGACCCCCCAAACAACTTGATCACCACCTTGAGTGTGGGGGAAGAAGAGGGAGACAGAGATTCTGTACCTTGCCACCATGATAAGATCAGGGCACCATAAAGAAGCAGCTGGGGAAGTTGCTGGCTTTGGAATAGGGATATCTAGCAGGACCAGGGAGGAATTCACCTGGAATATAATACCTGGGAAATGAAGGGCACCACTGGGTAGCTGTCTACTTTAATGGTATTTGCTATCTCTGATGTTAAAGAAGTAAAAGTGACAAGTTATCAAAATATAAATAAAGCAAGCAAAAATTATACTGCTTTAATAAACATTTAAAAACTTTGCATCCTCGCAAAGTCCCAGTAGACCTGCTCTGGTTATGTCACTGGAACAGAAATGATTATTAATTAACATGGACATTTAATCACTTCTGTAATTATAAAATAACCATATTTCCCATCCCTGTTCTCCCAGGCCAGACTCCACAATTTCTGCTTATTACTAAACTGTAACTTGTGCAAAGACAGAGAACATTTCTTATTCATTTTCTTTCCTCAATAGTACTTTGCACAGAGTAGGCTCTAAAAAAATTTGCTGAATGAATAAATGAACGGAGTCCGTCTGTAGAAACCAATGATCTCAATCTAGAAAAATAATGGAGAAATCATTATTTGCAGAGGAAACATAAGGCATTATAAAGAATGCTCACAAGTGTATAAAAATCCTTATTAAAATGTCTCTCTCTTAATAATGATTTTTTGAAAAGGAAATGAAATTCTTTTGTAAGATGTCTACTTTTCCCCACAGTTTGCTCCTTTGGGGAAAGCCAATTCCCCTGACTTTTTTCTCTTGAGCTTCAGATAGTAATATTAAAGCTTAGTGACCTTTCATTTAGAGTGCTGTAAGTGGCCATTTCCAGCTATAGACTTGTTCATCTTATATTTTTCCCCTAATTGCACCTAATCCTTATTATTCTTTGATGGAATATAGAAATGAAGGGGCCCAGCCCATGTTTCTTAGTTTGATCATGCAAAAGTTACAAATGTGACCAAGCATGGCATACAATTGGCCTCCTGAATCTTGTTATCCAGTGGCTTATTTGGAGGGTTTAACTGATGAAATGCAGGTCACAATTAGTTGCCTATGCAATTTTCACACCTGTGGTTCTTTAGCTTTGAGGGTGCAGGTGGCCTAATGCAGGTCTAATTAGTTCCATGTCATTAATTATTTATATGGAGCTTATCACCCTGTGCTGGCAATTTTTGTTGACTCAAAACTGCAGGTGCTAGAAGGAAAACTGCCCTTTGAAAGTCTGGACACATAGCTTAGAGGTCTTTGCCGGAGCATATTGCTGCTTGGCTGCCTTTCCATAAGTAGGTAGTGTTATTCTCATCAACTAAGATGTTTATGAGAGGAGACAGATAATTTAAAGTGAGTGCTGGCTATTTTTAAGGTACAAAAGTTACTTTGGGTGCCTCACACTAGTGTTTTGAATACATATTTGAAAGGAAAAAGCTTTAAAACAAAGTTCTTCCATTTTTACTAAATGCCTCATTAAAGGAAATCACAAAATAAAAATCAAATGGTGCTCAATCATTTAAAGCTAGTTGTTCATAAAAGATAATATTTAGTCAAAATAACTACAGGAAATTCCCATCCCTGACTCATCCTTCTGACGTCATTGTGATGTGGGGGGAAAATGAACACAGAAGGAATGACCTCACTTTTGTGAACTTGAAGATTGACTTAAGTGTTCACAGACAGAACCCCCTTTCCACCTGCAGCCATGTTTTCCTTATGGCCTGCCTATTTCCTGCCTAAAATGGGGTTTACTCTTCTTCTCATTGGAACTAGCATTATGAATCTGAGAGTCTCAATTAAACTATTCTTTGGGACTTCAATCCAGTCAGCCTCTCCATTATTCCTCCTAAAAAACCACTTGATTTTCCCTTCCTCATCTACTTTTACCTACTTAGGAACAGAAAATTTCATGTTTCCTGTCAGGGGGGGAAAGAAAGAAGAAGGTCTTGTTGATCCAGCCTTTTTGAAAAATCTGAGACCCTGAAAGCCCCAAATTAATTCTACCTTATACTAAAAATAGAGAAGATTTCTAGCAAGCTAACATTCCAATGAGAAAAGAGGGTCTGAGAAATCAGGAGGCCCTCCATCTTCTTCCTTCTCCATTACCTCAATTCCCTTTTACTCTTTCTCCCTGACAGATAGCCCTCCATTTTGGGGGTTGTTACATCTGCAATTATAGCTAACAAACAGTTGTAAATCAGCCATCACTACAGGCTGTGATAAGACACTGAGTTTTCCCATGCAAAACTACAGTTGGCTCCCATTTACAGGCTGTATTGTGCATAATGTGCATTATGAAGAAAAAAATCACACACAAAATGCCCAGTTCTATGAATAATTAATTGGAGGTTGAAGGCTGTAAAGTAATGTTTTTAACGGAGTTCCCTCCCTTCCCCCACATAAAACTCTCGTATGAAAAGGAGAGAGCAGGAGTTAAACCTGCCCTGGGCTGCCCCAGGCAGCCTTAATTAGTGCCTTTGGAAAAGCTCCCTTAACTTCCTATTTGAATGGTTGAGGTTTGGCTCTTTTATGCAGCTGATAGCTTAGACTGGGCTGCCTCCTTCTCTGAGAAAAGCTGAGAGAGCCATTTGTTTATGGAATGGGTAGGAATTGCATAGGCTCTCTTTACGCTGCTACAGTGTGTGTGCGTGTGTGTGTGTGTGTCTGTCTGTCTGTCTGTCTGTCTGTTTGTCCTAAAACCCCTTCCACAGAAGTTTGTCTTTATGACAACACTGGGCTTTGATACTTTTAAAGATCTGTGACTTCATCTCTGTGGGTACTCCTGCCACCTACGCAAATCGCTACCTTTCCACATTTGGTGAGTTGCTATGGCTCAAAATTGGTGTGGCCTATCTTCTAAGAGATGAGACTCTATACCAACAGACCATCTCAAGATCTTCTTTTAGCTTTTGCAACTTGATAAGATCTACCTAAGCTTGTATGTATATTCTTAGGGATTTTGAGGGATGATGTAGTATGAGGCTCTGGAGTCAAAGGTTTTGTGTTTCATTCCCAGTCTTAAGGGTATGCAGTTAATATCTTGGTGACTGAGCACTCTGGGCCTCCCTTTCCTCATCTGTAAAGCAAGGAAGTAGAACGAGGTAATCTCTCTGGTCTCTTCCAGCTATACATAAGATCCTTACATTGAGTCCTCTCTCTCTCCCATAGTGGGACACTGAATTAGGGTATCAGTAGAAAGACAGTAGCTGGACAGTAAATTTAAAAACAAAGAAGAGTTTACTATGTAAAAACTAACTTTACCTAGTAGGGATAGACCTGAGGTTGGAGCAAAGGAGACAGTAAAGAGAGATAAGGTGACAGCAACAAAAATTCTTAAATTAGAGGGTTGGTAAGGTACAGTATAGAGAGAATTACAGCTGCTGTAAGGGACCATGGGTTCAAATGGGTTCAGAACCTTTGATGCTTATTATCTTGGTGGCCTTGGGCAAACCTCTTAATATCTTTGGTCCACAGTTTCTTCATCTGTAAAAAGAGTGAGTTTGGGGTTATGTGGCCTCTGAGGTCCCTTCTATTTCTATACCTTTGATATTCAATTTTAATACTCCCTTGGCCTTGTTTTCAGGGCCTGGTTCCTTTTCAATCTGGGCCTAACTTTGAGTGAATTAGGAATTATAATTTTTATTGCTCTTTCAGTGGAAGGGACTCTGGGAAAATCTGAGCTGCCCTTGTTATAGGCACCCGGCAGAAATTTGCCTGGAACCTTTGGTATAGGGATTCCTGGGAAAATACTGGAATGTTCTTTGTGGAAAGGGGCCCATAGAGATTTTTGGTTAGACATTAGTTAGATGGCTCTGTTATCTGAGGGAAATACAAAGAAATTTGGTTTCTCATTTGAGAGTCAGGAGGTGACTGTATTGATCCCTATGGGAAGAGCTCTGGGTATTTAGGGAGTGAAATTGGGATTAGTTTTAAACTTTAACATTAGTTTTAACATCAGTTTATCATTTTCTCTATTTTCCCTTTTGTTAGTTGCTTGTGTCTGTGTGTATTATTTCCTTTGTTTTTCCTCTTTCTACTATATGCTTGGGTTGGGATAGGCCCTTGTTAAATACTAAGCATATAGCAACCTCTGCAGTGCCATATAATATGTCATTTGTTGAATGTGCATAACTGTATTAAGGAGTAATTGTGATTTCTGGACACATGACATCTGTACTTCATGGGCTATTGGAGGACTCTGATACAAGGACCTGAAAAAAATCACATTTCTCAGCCTCCTGAAGAACTCCAAGGACTGTTCTGGATTGGGAATATAGAGAAAAAAACTACTAAATATACCCCATTGATTTCCAGAGAACAGCAGATGTTTTTAAGTGGGAAGGGACTAGTGTAGCGCCCTGTTGGGAATGCATACTGAGGGGTCCTTCTCCTCTTCCTCCATTTAGAAGAGGCAAAGATACCCTCCTATTGTTTTTCTATCTGTCACAAGGAAATGTCATCATCTTCATTTCCATTTATATATTCCTTTACTGTTTTGCAAAGTGTTTTACAAATATTATCTCATTATATCTTCCTGATAACCTTGAGCAGTGATGTTATTATCCCCACTTACAGATGAAGAAACTGAGGCAGACAGAGGTTAAGGACTTGGGGTGGCACAATTTTTTTGGACCTCAGTTTCCTCATTTGCAAAGTGATGGGCTTGAGCTAGATAATCTCCAAATTCCCTTCTAACTCCAACATTTTAGGAAAGGAACACAAAGTGACTCTAACAGGAATTCCTCATTAGTGTTTTTCCCCTGTAACTCAGAATCTAAAGAGGAATTAATGAACTCTTTAATTATATCATTAAATGTTTTATAGCCTGGCTTTATTTAAAAACATATTTTAAGTTGCAACTTTGCAATCTCGTGGAGTGGCCAGTAAGGTTTGCAAACCAAAAGCCTGGGTGCTAGAAGAATGCCACCTCAGCATCTAAAATATACCACTAACTATGTGTTACTTCGACTTCACTCAGAAATAGCAGAGAGAATGATTTGGCTTGGGAGACTTGGTTGTTGGTTAGGACAGTGTTTTTTGTCTTTTTGTTTTTTAAAATAAAGAGTTATGTGATACCTTGGAAGGTGAGATTGTCAGGGACTGTCTCCAAAGGTTTCAAAGAGCTCAGAAACTTGAACCAGAAATAATTCATTAAATGCCAGAATGATTAAATTTAAAAAATGACAATGACTGTTTTGTGCTTTAGTTTTCAGACACAAAACAAACAAAAAAGAAAAAGAAAGAGGATGGGGAATTATGTTAGTTCTCACTAAACATATATAAAACAATATCTGTATTACAACAAGATTACTGGAGTATATTTTTTTTTTTCTGCTGCATAGAAATTCATGATACTAGAAGACCTCTTGAGATCAAGGATCACAGATTTTTAGCTAGAAGGGAATTTCAAGATTACTTAGCCCATGCCTATCACAGAATAAATGTAAAAATTAAAACTCTGAGAGAGATAGTTACTTGTCCTAAAATTGCCTTACTAGGAAACGAGAAAGCCAGAATTTGAACCTGAGTCTTCTGACTCTAAATTCAATGTTCTTTCCACTACTCTATAGTGCAACTCTGTTTTTGGCCTTAATGTAGGCCTAAAATTAACTTAGGAATAACTCAAACCCACATCCTTTTTCTAAAATTCCAACGATTCTGGAGGTTTTATCTACATTAGTTTCACTTTCCTATTTGAAGTATAGCCAGACTTCTTCAACTCACTTGGAGATACCTTCCCACTTCCCCAATTTATTCCCTTCACTGTGCACTAGCCTAGCTAATCACTGCTTTCGTTTCCCAAAGCATTCTTCCATGCAAAAAGGTTTAGGTTAAAACATAAACAAGCTTCTCTCAGGACTAACCTTAGTGCATGTGAGTGGGGATGGAGAAGGGTCCTATGCTTCCCAGGCCCTCAGGTAAAACTACTTACCTTCTCCATGAGATGGCTAAATTGCTCCTGCCTTTATTGATTCCAGAAGAAAGTGTTTAAAGGGAATTCTGGTTGGGGCAAAAGTTGTCACAGTTTCAAGGGGGTAAAAAGCACACTTTACCTCCTTTTCTAAGCTTTTGAATGATAGGTTAGGATCTTTGGGAGAAGAAAAAGAAATCAGTAATTATGTGAGTACTTAATGTGCTCATTCCTAAACTTTAGCAATTTTTTGTCTGTAGATTTTTTTTTAATCTACCTTTCATCCGGTGGGCTGTTAACGTGTCTCTCTTTGCTTGTACAACACCTAATTCCAGGTGAAGGATGATGGGGGCCTCAGCTAGAGTGGTAGGCACTGAAGCAGAAAGAAAGGGACAGATGTGAGAGCTGTTTCGGAAGTTAGAATTGATAAGATTTTTGCAAATTATTGGATCCTTGAGGTTAGCAATAATGAGGAGCTAAGAATGATGTTGCGGACAAACATTTTGAAGTTATCTTAAACTGCCTTGTGTTGCTATTTAGTTGTGTGTGTGTGTGTGTGTGTGTGTGTGTGTGTGTGTGTGTGTGTGTGTGTATTCCTTGCCTCCTCAACCAGATTGAAAGTTCATTGTTAGCAGGGATCATGACTTACATTCTTTTCTCCCTACAAATCCTAACACATTACTCTCTCTCTGTCTGTCTCTGTCTCTGTCTCTGTCTTTCTCTGTCTCTCTCTGTATACACACACACACACACACACACACACACACACACACACACACACACATATTTCAGGTCTTGTATATGTCATTATTGAATGTGTGACAAAATCAATTTCTGTAGCTTTTATGAGGGGAGGGGACAAGAACAAAGGTAAAGAATACTGTGTAGTTTGCTTTAAAAACAAACAGAGGCCCTGGATTGAGATAAGCTTGCTACCAGCAGCTACTGACATGGATTTCTCCCTAAGATTCCTTGTCTTTAGGAAGCCAGAGCTGTTTAACAAATAAACTCAGTTAAGGAGGCAGATTTCAAAGGTTGGTGTCTGATCCTAGTCTGACAGAGAAATAGGAAAGTTCTCATAGGAGTCTAATATTTTGCTGCAGATAAAAGTACTGAAAAGGCCTTCATGGATATTTCATTTTCAAAAGGGGACCAGTTAGCCAGCTCTATGTGACTAGTTCATCAAAGGTCATTTAGAAAGGAGGAAATGACAGGAGGCATTGTAACAATGAGGCACATGTGGTGACTTTCTGCACACATTCTTTGCACCTAATTATATGGTATTTGTGCAAAATTACCCATTTTATGTAGCATTCTTAATATGCTTCAAAGTGCTTAGAAAAAATAGTTCTGTGTACAAATGCAAATATACTTTCAAGAGAAGCTCCCACCCAAGCTTTTGTTAAAATTTTTCTAAGCAGCCCTGGAGCACCACATTTTTATACTTAGATCTAATCATTACTAAGAACATGACTCTGAAATTATACCTATTTAAGGTGTATTTCTCTTAAAGAGCACAACACATTTTATAAACTCTGAATTATTAACATTTGGGCTCCTGGGGAAGTAGGTTAGGTAGATGGTCAAAGCATCTGAAGTCTGAGTTCATCAGAGGAGTGAGTTTCTTCAGGCCAAGTTCTAGGAATAACAGTGATAAATATGAATAATCTGCTTGCCTTCATCCATTCCTCACCAACCACCCTCCCAGTGGACAAGCATTTCTAAAAAATGGTCCAAATATTTTCAAAAAGTCTGGAAGATTTTTTTTTCCTTCAGTCAGGGTAAGAAAACTGGTTGGTATAGAGCAAAGTACAGAAACTCTGGTTTTGGAAATCACTGCTGAATAAAAGGTACAAAATTATTTTGTAATATAAAATAACTCAACTTTTCTTTTATTCTCAGTTTTTACATCATTAAAAAAAAATAGCTTCTCTCTGATTTCCCTCTCTCTCCCAAACCCTCATTGAAAAAGCAGGAGAAACAGAATATCAGACATATAGGGTCAAAAAAACCAAATATCTACATTTCATGTCCTCCACAGGGTCGTTTCAATCTGCACTTGAGGACATCATCTCTCTGCTCACTAGGGTCATCTTTCATCATGAATCCTCTAGAATCCCAGTTGGTCATTATGATTATCAGAGTTCCTAAGTCTTTCAAAGTTTATTGTCCTTGCGGTATTATTTTTATTATATACAAATCATTTGTTTGTCCTTACTTCATTCTACATTAGTTCAAGTCTTTCCCAATTTCTCTGAAATCATCCCCTTCCTTAATTCTTTTTCTATATTAGATGAAAATAAAGGAATATGGCGGAGCAGAGACATCAAGTTGATGGTGTCTTCTATTCTCATTGTTCTACAATGAATACGTATCAAGAAGTTCTAGACATCTGGGTTTGCATCTCAGCTATGGCCCTAGATTAGTGCAACCTAGATCATGATTCATACAGTGGTTTAGTTGGAAGGAATCTAAAGGTGAATGAGCCAGGCATTGGTCTTTCTCTGTTTGATTTCCTTATTTACTAAAGACCAGAAGGAAAGCAACAGAATGGCAGGAAGCTTTGCAATTGTACCTTTTGAAGCTTGGATATAGGAACTAGGGATACTGAGCTTGTTGAAGAGAAGACAGAGAGGTATGATAGCTGTCTTCATTCATTTGAAGGGCTGTCATAAGGAAGAGCGATTATATATAATATAATATAATAATATGTATAATAATACATATTATATATAATAGATAAAGTTTTGTATATATAACATATTATGTGTATATATGTTTAGCCCAAGATAACAGAAACTACATCATTAAGTAGAAATTGAAAAGGAGCAAATTTGGACTTGACATAATGGAAGCTTTCCTGACAGCTATGCATCCAAAAGTGAAATGGTCTGCCTTGGGAAATAATGTGTTCCCCTTCACAAGACATGTTTAAGCTGAAACTGAGTATTCACTTACAGTATGTTGTTCAGTAGATCCCTATTTGGGTAGAGATTTGATGAAGGGGTCATTCTACTTCTGTGATACTTTAAAGGGAAGAAGGATTTTAAAGGCAATTGAGAAAAGAGTATACTCAAATACAGGAGACCACCACGTGTGCAAGGACACTGAGGTGGGATATAGAATATCATGGGTAACAACTCATTACCAGGTCAGTTTGTTTGGAGAATATGTATATGAAAAGGAGTAATAGAAACTAAGATGGGAATATTAGTTGGGAGCCATATTTATAGGGTTTTAAATGCTAGGCTAGGGAGTTTGTATTTTATTCTAAAAGCAATCGCTATTGAAGATGGCTGGAGCAGGTGAAAATCATTACTAGATCTGTGTTTCAGGAAGGTCAATCTGGCAACTAATTGTATAAAGAATAAAATGAAATATCAGTAGTCCTAAGCTCTTTATATGGCTTTAGATATGTTGAGAATGACTAAATAAATACATGAATGTTATAACAGAAAAATGCGGCACCTATTTTTGCTATCACCACATTCCCATTTTAATCTGCATTGTTTTGTGGCCTTATTCTAATTTTATATATCCTATGAATGCTGAATATACAGTTAGAAAGGTTTTCCTAGGACCAGTACACATCAGTCTAATAGTTATTTGGAATGCCTAGTAAATAATAGATATGATTCCCACCTAAAACGACTTACTACTCAAAGAAAGTGCCAGCATTAATATGCACATATACATGTATACATTAATGTATATGCACATATCCATTAATGCTGTGGCCAACATTAATATGCATGTGAACAAATGTATATATGTGTGGGTGTATGTCTCTATGTCTCATATATAGACATATGTGCACACAAATATATTTATACACACAGTAATTATGAGGAAGAACTGACAAGAAAGGAAATTTATTTGTATAACTGAAGGATGCCAGAGTTGGAAAGGACCTGAGAATTCATCTAGTCTAACTCTTTCATTTCATAAGTATGAAGAGATAGAGACCCAGTGAGGTATACTGTAGTGATTTGTCCAAGTTAATGCTTAGTATCAGAGCCAGAACAAGGCTCTGGGCTTCCTACCTCCTAGGCTAATGCTCTTTCCATTACATTGTGGCTTCTTCCAAAGCTCATTCCTCTCCCCACCCCACCCTCACACCATCTGTAGTAACTGTGATCTCTATTCCTTCCCTTCTTTTCCTGACTCTGCCCTCCATTTCTCCCATTCCTGCCCACTTGTCTCCCTTCCAAATTCCTTCTCCTTCCCACATGCCATACTTGCATTGTGTCACAGCAAGTCAAGAGATTCCTCATTTTATAGAGTATATGTATTTCCTAAGAGGTATTCCTAAAAGTTTGTTTCTTCAATGTTGAATTACATATTTTTTAAATTTTTTTTTTTTACTGAAGGTTTTATTAGGAAAAGACTAAGAGGAACATAACTGATGTGAAAACATTTTTTCAGGAAATATTTTCTTGTGTAGAAAAAAGGAGTAGACATTTTTGTTGCTCCAGAAACAGAAGTAGGATGAATCAGTAGAAACTATAGTGAAACAGATTTGGGCTTAATGTATGGAAGTAGTTCCTAACCAACAATGAAAAAAGGGACATTTTGTAAAGTGATGTGCTCACTGACGTTAATTCAAGGATGAGCCATACATAAGACCACCGAGATTTCCTTTTACTGTAGGATTTGTGTTTTGGCCAGTAGTTGAAAGAAGTCACAGAAATAAAGAAGTTTTCTAGTTTTTCTCACAGGTTTGAAGGGCTAATAGGGAAATGAGACCTTAACTAAAAAATAATTAGGGGGGAAAAGCCAATTATACTTATTTATACATCTCCTCAATACTATACAGTGTAGGAAGAAAACACCACTCTTAGCTACTTAAACACAATCGAGTAGCGTTTTGTAGCAATTGATCTTGGCTTTGGCCAAATGAAATTCTGTCTATAAAGTCATGTTAACTAGTTATGTCTGAAGCGATCTGACGGGAGGAGTCTATTGTAGAAATACAGTGAAAAAAGAGGGGCAAGTGAAGGAAATTATTACAGAAAGAAAATGTTTGTGTAGTGGAAAGAGTGCTTGATTTGGACTCAGAAAATTGGAGGTCATATCTTGTGAGATCTTAGGTGAGTCACTGGCACTGAACATGTTTAAGCCTAAGTTTCACAGCTGGTAAATGAGGACATTGGACCAAATTATCTCCAAAGTCCCATACAGTTCTAAATCTGTAATCCTATTGAAACTGATAATGGGAAAACGAAAGGAATTTGTTAATAATCTTACCATTGGGAAGGTCTTTAACAGGGATGTTTCTCAGACTTGAGGCACACCTAAAATTAAGGTGTATGTCATAATACATCTAGGTAATCATTGTCTTTATTGATAACTTTTACAATAGCAAATTTCTGTAGTTTAGGATTTAATTAATTTGGACCACAGTTATTCAGAATCTGTTATTTTGACACTGGCTATTTGAAATTTAGCACCCACTATCTATGAATAAAAGATTGATTAAGCAAATTTATATTGTAAATAGGAGTGAGAGGAATGTTTAAATTTACTTAAGAGAACAAATTGTTTGCAAACACTTGTAGAAGTATCCCTTGCTGTCAAACAAAGTGTTAATTAGAAAGATCCTTATCTATTCAATAAAATAGCTTTGCACAACCTCTTTTTAGAAACATGTTCTACACCAGGTATAGTTACCTGATGTGTTGTAAGGTGTAAAAATTGTATTTCTTCTAAAAATAGACAATGATTTTTATTTCTAGCAATTCGTATTTCCCTTTCCCTGCCTGCAAACTCCTTCCTGGTTCTTAATTGTGAAAATTTACTCTTCATTTGTAGAATGAAGCATAACTGTGAAGGGCTTTAAACTTTTTTATGAGGAAAAGTTGCAAGATAAGAGAATTGCTATATGACTCAGCACCTTGCAAAACATAACAGTTACATAATTGCATAAAGACTTTATTTCAGAAGTTGCCCTCCATACAGAAGACCATGTATATATGGTACACGCCCCCAAGAGAGATCACACAGATGATCATGTATACATGATTTAAACAGATTCCTTAAATCTACTTAGAAATGCAGGAATTTTGGAGGGAGAGAGGTAAATTATAAAAAAGGGTAATTTCTTTTTTTTTTTGCTTATTTTTTTGGAGGGCAACTGGGTTAAGTGACTTGCCCAAAGTTACATGGCTAGTAAGTGTGTCAAGTATCTCAGGCTGGATTTGAACTCAGGTCCTCCTGACTCCAGTGCCGGTGCTCTATTCACTGTGCCACCTCACCGCCCCTCACTGTGCCACCTAGCCGCCCTGTAATTTCATTTTTTTAAGGAGATCAAAAAAGAAAAGTCTCTCAATTGATTCAGTAGTGGTATGGGTATGTGTAGTTCAGAAATAACCTAACATAAGCAAGCATTTGCCATTGTACCACTTTTACCCCTCCATGATCCAGAAGTATACACCTGTAATAACCATACAAAGGTCTAAAAATGCCCAAACCCCATGCTATGTATATCAATAATTCTGTTATAGGTATCGTAAATATTCTTATGCCTTTTTGACAAACGATAAAATTGAGGTAGAAAGTGGTTTAAAAACCTTTCCAAAGTCAAATAAGTTACAAAGAGAAGGTTAGTAGACATCTGGAAAATGAAATACTGATCACTAGTAACCAATGTGGCTTCATTAAAAATAGGTTATTCGGGACTAAATGAACTGTGGATATTTAATCTGATGAGAAAACCCTGATGGGGAGGGTGGGGCGTGGTTAATATGATAGCTGTCTTCAAATGTTTGAAGGGCTATCATTTGAAAGAGAGATTAGATATTTTCCTTGGCTTCAGACATCACAACTAGGTAGAACATTTGAACTCTTGATCCCTCAATTCTTCCCCAAACCTGACTCCTACATTGGTTATACTCTCTCTTTTCCCTATCTGCACTTCTTGGTGAATCAGTTCAGCTCTCTTCTGTCTTCTTCTCTTGAGTACCTGCCTCCCTTATCATATCACCAATCTTATTAAGCTTCAGCCTTGGATCACTTCTACCATCCACTCTCCTATACATGTGAGGCCAAAGGAAGCAAGAAAAAAAAAAACAAAACATGAAACCTAGCTAACTGGGTCCACTTCAAATTTATGTTACATAACCTCAACTGGGCCCTTACGGCTAGAAGGCAATCCTGTTACACTTGCCTAATTAATTCATCATGCACCTCACTACAACAGCTCTTCTAAACCTTTTCATTTCTTTTCAAACCTCCCATGGATCCTCTGCCTAGCACCCTCTCAGCCAAGAATTTTGCCTCATATTTTACTGAAATAAAATTGAGGTCATTCACTGAGAGCTTTCTCTTCTATCCTCCTCCTCATCTCATAATCCCTAGGTTCCTGCTGCCACTATCTCCTTTTTTACTCCTGTCTCACATGAGTTGGTCCCTTCTCCTTTCCAAGGCAAACCCCTCCAAATGCACATGTAAACCCATCTCCAACAGATTGTGGTCCCCTTTATTATCCCTGCTCTTTCACTTATTTTTCATCTCTCCTCGTCTACTGTCTCCTTCCATACTCCTGACAAACATGTCCATGTCTCTCCTTCTCCAAATAGCTTTCACTTAATCTATCTCCTCTAGGTATCATCATATATAGCTTCTTCTTTTTTTGTGGCCAAACTTCCTGAGAAGGCCATCTATAGTAGCCACTCCACTTCCTTTCCTATCACATTCTTTGAAACTCTCTACAATCTGGTTTCTGACCTCCGTCATTCATTGGAAATGACACCCTCCAAAGTTATTAATGAGGTCTTAAATACCAAGTTTAATGGCCTTTTCTAAATCTTCATCCTTATTTTTTGCCTCTCTGCAGTCTTTGACACTGTTTATAGTCCTCTTTTCCTTGATATGTTCTTCTTTCTGGGCTTTTGAAACACCCTTCTCTTCTGATTGTCCTCCTACCTATCCTACTATTCTTTCTCAGTCTCCTTGTTGGATCTTTATCCAGGTCAAACCCACTAACTGTGGGTGTCCCATAGGAATCTGGACCCTCTTCCCTTTTTCCTCTATAGTACTTCACTTGGTAATCTCATCAGTTCCCATGGATTCAAATATCTTTAAACTGATGATTCTAAAAATCTACTTATCCAGCCTAACCTCTCTGCTGACTTCCAGATTCACATTTCCAACAGCCTATTAGATATCTCAAATTGGACATTTAAGGTGTCTTGTAAACATCTTAAAAATAGAATGTCCAAAACAAATCAACTCATTATCTTTCCTCCTAAAATTTCCTCACTTAAGAAACCCCTAATTTCTGAGAAGGTTACTACCATCCTCCCAATAACTTGGACTTAAAGTCAAGGTATCTTCCTCAATTCCTCATTTTCTCTCACCCTTCATATCCAAATCAGTTGCCATCTCCTGTTGTTTCCATTTTCATAACATTTCTCAAATATATCCCCTTCTTTCCTCTTGATACTGCTACTACCCGGTTCAAGCTTTCAGCACCTTACACCTGGATTATTATAATAGTCTCCTGGTGGCTGCCATAAGTCTCTCCCCACTTCAGTCCATGTTCTATCAAGTTGTCAAAAAATGATTTTCCTAAGTCAGGTCTGATTATGTTGTCCCCCTATAAACTCCAGTGGCTCTTTATCACCTCCAGGATCAAATATGAAATCCTCTGGTATTCAAAGTCCTTTAAAACCCGACCTCTGCCTACCTTTCCAGTCTTCTTATATTTTATACCCTTCCATGTACTCTCTAATCCCTTGACACTGACCTCCTTGCTGTTCCTCAACCAACGCACTTTGTCTCCAAACTGGGTGTTTTCTCTGGCTGTCTCCCTGCTGGGAATGTTCCTCCTCCTCTTCATTTCATGGTTTCCCTGGCTTCCTTCAAGTCCCAGATAAAACTTCACCTCCTACCAGAAGCCTTTCTTAGTCCCCCTAATGTTAGTACCTTCTCTTTGTTTGTTGTTTGCAATTTATCCTATCTGTAGCTCATTTTTACATAGTTGTTTTCATGTTGTCTCTACCGTGAGATTATGAGCACCCTGAGTGCAAGCTCTGTCTTGTACCTTTTTTTTTTTTCCTTTCCTCAGCATTCCATGCCTGGCACATAGGTACCTAATAAATGTTTATTAGTTGACTGACCAACAATTGAGCTTTCTCAAAGTAGAATTGACAGCCTTGAGTGGTGGTAGATTCCATGCACCTAAATTCTTTAAGCAAAAGCTGAATGACCATTTCTTGGTGATGTTATAGAGGGTCAAGTACGGGTCAGGCTGGATGGCCACTCACTTCATAGGCTAACAGAACTAGAGCAGAGCTCAAAGGCCATCTCCACGCCCTTTCCTGCCTCCTGACCATTTGGACAGATGAGGGAGCCAAAGTCCAGAGAGGTTAAAGTGATTTACTGAATAAGTATCAGATGCGGGACTGGAACCCTGGTCCTCTGACATCAGAGCCAGTGTTCTTTCTACTTAACCAACATGATTTTGTAATGCTTGGTTTAATTCTGTTTTCCATTACTTAGTATTAATTAACATTTAAATAGGCCTTTAAATTTTACAAAGCTGTTTACATATATTATCCCATTTGATCTTCCCAGGAACCCCATGAGGGAAGTGCTATTATTATCTCCATTTCAGAGATGTGGAAATTGAGACCAGAAGAAGTTAGGTTACAAATGCAATGTCACATAGCTCATCACTGTCTGAGGTAGGAGTTGAACCCAAGTCTTTCTGATTCTAATCTACTGCTCTATTCATTGTGTCATTTAACTGCATAAATTACCTTTCCCATTATGATAGTAAAATAAATAAGAATCAATCTTTAAACTTTTAAAAAAATAGTCATGTTAGAAAATAATTTAAGTCTAGCATACACACAACATAAATTGTACCTAAATGACTTCTTAAAAGGCATTTATGGGCAGTGCTCCCAGTGGAGTAGGATAAATTGGGATGAGGCATTATGCCATTCCACTTCCTTTCAGAAGGGCCCCAAACCAACTACTTTTTATAATGACTTAAGCTAAATTTGTGCCTGTGGACAAACTATCATACTTGTTCATTTTTCTCATTACAAGTCTCCGTGTGTGGATGAGACCCAAAAGAGTTTAGGGTGAGTAAAACATAACATCAGACCATATTAAACCATTTTTTCTTAAACTGGAGTTAAAAAGTCAGATTCTTCTTTCTTTCTTCCTTTTTTTTCCTCTTGGTTAGACTTTTCAACAAGTGAAGTATGCCCCTTTAAGTATATATATCCTCAGGAAGTGCTTGTGGAACCAAAAAGAATGCACTTTCCCAGAGAATTATGGTTGCGTTGTCCATGTACTTTGTACTATGTATTACTCAATCCTTGTACTGAGAGGATAATATTTTATTGCTGGAATAGGCTTTAGAGATTATTTCTTCTGCCCTCATCCTAAGGAAACGCAGGCCTAGAGAGATGAACTGATTTTTCTCATGAGATGTAGGCAGCCCACAGTCAAATTGAAATTAGAATCCAATCCCCCTTCTCCCCATCAAGGATCCTTTCCACAAACCCCTATACTATATATGATGACATGGAAAGGTACTGGGCTGGGTCTTTGTGTTTGATCATATGGAAAATAGTAATGAAATAGCAGAATAAATAAAAGATTACTCCTTGGATATCCTTTCACTGAACTTCTCTAGTGCCAGCAAGTTGGTCAGTCAGTCAGTCAAACAATAAGCATTTATTAAGGGCTTACCATGTTCCAGGTACAGTGCCCAGCCCTAGAGATACAAAGAAAGGCAACAAAAGCTTTCAAGCCCTGAAGGAGGACGTATTCTAAGCAAGGAGATGACACGTAAAAGAAATTATGCATATATGTATACACATATACATATGTATGTATATATACAAACACATATAAATGTATAAATATTTATAAATATGTAAATATAAGATGTATAAACATATACAATTATATATTTAGAGTATAAATGGAATGTGCCATTGACAAGAGATGCTAAAGCCAACTCTACATGATTAGCTATTGTTTGTTTTAGAAATGGGGTAATCCCATTGTCTTTAATTTCATCAAATGGTCTGAGCTACTCCCACAGAACTTGCTTGGATATCACATCAAGGGAGGATCAATATGTGTTTATAAGGCCCAAATTCATTCTTGCTGAACAGTCTGACTAATAGATTATACTCATTTATCTTTCAACATTAGTCAAGACCCAGCTGACAGCAGGCAAGACCCTGTGATAAATATGAGCATATAGTGAGTCTTCTATTATCCTTTCTCTGTCTACCACAGTCTGTGATTGCAACTATCCTACAAAGGAAACCTGTGGAGTAAGTAGTTCATTACTGATGTATGAGTTAACTGAATTCTGTTAAGGATATATCCAATCACATTCATATCTAGCATCCCTATCTGTCCCTCCCTTCCGTCCTTCCTTCCTCCCTTCCTCCCTCCCTCCTTCCTACCTCTCTCCTTCCTTCCTTCCTCTTTCCCTCCTTTCTTCCTTCCTTCCTTCCTTCCTTCCTTCTTCCCTCCCTCCCTCCCTTCCTTCCTTCCTTCCTTCCTTCCTTCCTTTC
>CM053585.1:139630930-139657262 GCA_028646515.1 Pseudochirops corinnae
TTTGAGTTCATCTATTTTTTAAGGTGTTATTTTCTTCAGTCAGGCTGTTGACTCTCTTTTCATGATTTTCTTGCATCATTCACATTTCTCTTCCTAATTTTTCCTCCACTTCTCTTATTTGGTTTTCAAAATCCTTCTTAAGCTCCTCTATGGCCTGTAACCAGCTTGTATTTTTCTTGGAAGCTTTTGGTGCAGGATTTCTGACTGTATTGTCTTCCTCTTGTTCCATGCTTTGATCGCTTTTGTCCCTAAAGAAGGAATCTAGAGTTTGGTTGCTGAGTTTCCTTTGCTTCCTTTGCCTGCTCATGTTGCCAGTCAATTACTTGACTTTTTAGCTCTGTGGAACTCTGCTTCCAGAGGGGACAGCTTTGTCCCAAATCTCTGGGGTTTTTGCAGCTGCCAGAGCAATTAGGAGACTGCTGTCTCTGCAACCCCCACCAGCTTTTGCTCACTGGTCACACACCTCAGGACCACCACCCAAGACCATGATCCTGATCCAGACACATTAAGGCAAAAGCACTTAGCCTCTGAATGATTGCTTGGCCCCCCTTCGGTCTGCAGGCCAAGAGCTTTGAAGCAGCCACATGAAGGCGGCTGCAGGGCCACCACTTCCACTGCTTTCTTGCCCTGGGGGCATTTGGCTGGACCTGCTTTTCTCCCCCAAATTTAGCTGAGTTCCACTGACCTTTCACTTTGTCCTTGGTTCTTATGGGTTGATAATTCTGGAAACTGCCACAGCTGCTGGTGATCTGCTCTCCTGAACGCTCCAGCCATGGCTTGTCCTGGTGGCCCTGGGGCTAAAGATGCGACTGGTCTCAACTCCCAGCATGATGCAATGAGCCCTTCCCGGCCCACCTGCCAGGCTGCCTTCAGTGGGAGCTTTGTTTCTCTGTACTTTTGTGGGCTCAGGAGCTCTAAAATTTGTTTAGAGTAATATTTTATAGGTATTTGAGGTGGTTATGGGCAGAGCTCATGGAGTTCTCCTGCTTCTATGCTGCCATCTTGACTCCACAGGTCAGAAAATTGAAGAACTCAGAACAAAAGGCATTGACTACCAGGGGTGGAGAAGCTGTGGCCTCAAGGCTGTTCTGTTCTGAATTTTATGCTGTTCAAAATGTGTTCTGTGAAGTTTGGATTGATTCAAAGGGTCACACTTGAGGACCTAGATGGCCACATGTGACCTCAAGGTCACAGGTTCCCCACCTCTGGACTAGTCTTTAGGCCTTTATCAGATAACTGAAAGCACTGGAAGCTTGAGCTGTCCCTGAGATCCTAGAATAATACAATACTATCTGAGATCCTAGAAGAATACAATGCTCCATGAAAGAAGCAGAAGGATCCAAAAGGACAAAAGATTAGTCCAGGCATTCCTTTCAAAAATACAGAGATTCTGGGGCAGAGCCAAGATGGCAGAGTATAGAAAAAGCACTCACCTGGGCTGTCTTAACATTCTCCTCCAAACAACTTTAAAATAAAACCTCAAATTGAATTTTTGAGTGTCAGAGCCAACAAAAGATTAGAATAAGACATTCTTCCAATTCAAGAAACTGAGGAGGTCAGAAAGAGAGAACTGTGACACAGTGAGGGGGAGACTGACCTGGAGCCCATATGAATAAAACACGAGTGGTGGGACTAGGTGGTGGTGACAGAAGCAACAGTAGATTCAGGAAGTCTCAAGCTAGCTATGATAAGAGGACCTAGAAACTGGGCAGAAAGAGATTATGGGGGACCTCAATGATAGCACTGAATGCAGGACCAGACACTGTATGACAATTCTATTGCCTATACCCATTTCTAGACCATAGCTCAAGGGTGGAGAGGCGTACTTTTGGTCAAGAAGGAGTGAGAGCCCTCAGGAACAGTATCGCTTCTAGTCCCAGGGATCAGGAGATCTTCATGGGTAAGTTATAGAGTGCAGACCAGGAAAGCTGTGACCACACCTCTCCCCAGATCACAAACTGAACACAGCAGTGTGAAAAGACCTAAAGATTGAAACAGTGCCCCACACCCACACCCAAACTTGCAACAGAGCCTAACTTTAACATAAAGTTCAAAATCAAGAAATAAGGTGGAAAAATGAACAAACAACAACAAATACAAAAGAACCTGACCATAAAACATTCCTGTGTTAAAAGGGAAGATCAAAACATGAACTCAGAAGATGGCAATAAAATCAAAACAGTTACAAACAAAAAAATTAAAGAAAAAATGTGAATTGGACATAAGCCCAAAAAGAGTTCCTAGAAGAGGTAAAAAAAATTTTTTTTCAAAATCAGAAAAAAGTAGAAGAGGGAAAATTAGGTAAAGAAATGAGAACAACGGAAAGAAATTAAGAAAAGACAATAGATTGGTAAAAGAAGGACAAAAAATTCTGAAGAAAATAACACCAAAACTGACAAAATTTTCAGGAGGGAGATTCAAAGCCTCACTGAAGAAAATCATTCCTTAAAAATTAGAATTGGGTAAGAGAAAGCTAATGACTCCATGAGATCTCAAGAAACAATAAAACCATCAAAAGAATGAAAAATAGAAGAAAATATGAAATACTTCATCAGAAAAACAACTGAACTGGAAAATAGATTGAGGATAGATAATATAAGAATTACTGGACTATTTAAAAGCCATCATCAAACAAAGAGCCTAGACATCATATTTCAAAAAATTGTTGAGAAAGACTTCCCTAATATACTAGAACCAGATGGTAAAGTAACAATTGAAAGAATCCACTGATCATCACCTGAAAGAAATCTCAAAATACAAATTCCCAGGAATATTATAGTTGCATTTCAGTTTTTTCAGGTTGAAGAGAAAATATTGTAAGTAGTCAAAAGTAATCTATTCAAATATTATGCATGTTTGGGTCAGGATCACAGAACATATAATCAGGGTCACAAAAGATTTTTCAGAAACCATGTTAAAGGAGTAGAGGGTTTGGAATATGAATATTGCAGAAGGCAAAAGAACTAGGATTACAATCTACCTAGCAAAACTGAGTATAATCTTTCTAGGGAAAAATGGATATTTAATAAAGTAGAGGAGCTTCAAGCACTTCTGATAAAAAGAACAGAGCTGAATAGAAAATTTGATTCTCAGATACAAGACTCAAGAGAAGAATTAAGAGATAAACATGAAAGAGAAATCATAAGGGACTCAATAAAGTTAAATTATTTACAATATGGGAAAAAACTTCTAAAAACTTTATCATTCGTAGGTCAGTTAAAAAGATTGTATGTAGAAAGAGATGCAGGAGTGAGTTGATTATGTTGGGATGAAATTAAAAAAAAAACTGGATAAACAATTAAGAAGGATCCTGTGGGAGAAAGGATAAGAGAGAGAAAAAATGGGAAAACTTATCTTACATAAAAGAGCTGCGCAGGGAAGTTGAGGGGAAAGTGGGGGGGTGGGGTGGGCAGGCAACACTGAAACTAACATCTAAATTGGTTCAAAGAGTAGGAATATAGACAGACAGTCCAGATAGATAGATATTTTGGACAGACAGAGTATGTGTATACATAATATACATATATTTGTGTGTATGTATATGTATACACAAATACTCAATTGGTAATTAAAAATCTGTCTTACCAAACAGAGAATTATGAAGTAGATAAGAGAAAGGGGGGAAGGTCAATAAAACAGAGAATAGATAAAATGAGGAGGTGACCAGAAGCAAAACAGACTTTAGAAAAGGGATGGGGAAAAAAGAGAAAGAAGGATAAATAGGAGAAAATAGGATGGAGGAAAATGTACACTTATTAATCATAACTGTGAATGTAAATGAGATAAACTTAGCCATAAAATAGAAGTTGATTGCAAAATGGATTAGAAACCAGAATTGAACAATATGTGGTTTATAAGAAATACATTTGAAACAGAGAAAAACTCAGAGTTAAATAAGGGACTATAGCAAAATTTATTATGCTTCAGCTAAGTAAAAAAGGCAGGGGTAGAAGTCATGATCAGCAAAGTAAAAGTAAAAATAGATCTAATTAAAAGGAATAATGAGGGAAACCACATCTTGCTAAAAGGCACCACAGACAATGAAGTTATGTCAGTACTAAATATGTGTACTCCAAATGGTTTAGCATCCAGATTCTTAAAGGAAAGTTTAAATGAATTATAGAAAGAAATAGTAAAACTAAAACTGAGGGGAAAAGGAGGCACATTCAATTTTACTCATTCAGAATTAGATAAATCTAACTCTTGAGGACCGGGATTGTCTTTTGCCTCTTTTTTATATCTTTAGCTCTTAACACAGTATCTCGCACATAGAAGGCAAATGTTGATTGATTGATTGACTAAGTGTGGCAAGGACCTCTATATGGAGGGCATTCCAGTTAATAGGGCCTGAAAGAGGATGCAATCTATGCAGTGGGTAAGACGAAGTCCCAGTCCCATTCGGGGCACCACAACCTCATGCAGGCTGTGGTAGTAGATGCCAACTGGTAGCTTTGTTATTAACTATTCAGTTCCAGTTCAGGGGTCCAATGTAATCAGAGGTAGAAGTAGAGTAGGAACAGCCCTGGGCCCTAGATCATGTATTGAGGAACAAGCTCAGAAGAAGGCACTTTTAGAGGAGAGCTATGTGATTCAGACACCAGGAATGGCATGGGGTCTCGGTTTTAGTTTTTAGTGCAATTTGAATCCTTTAGAGAAATAACCAGGGTAGAAATCCAAGACCAAAGGAAAGGCTATGGGTTATCACTTTCAACCAGCAGAGTTTTCTAGCTGGCTAATAGTTTTTGAGTCCAGTTGCAGTCTACTATAATTTCCAACCATGTACAAGATCATAACAGTTTTGCTATCCCAAACCTAGGGCAGAAATTTGAAGAACTCAGACTAAGGGATTAGATATGGGGAAGGAAGGTTAATGATCATATTTTGCCCTGAATCAGACCACTTTGAGACAATTAAAAGCTCTCTAGTCCCCCATCTGAGCTCTCCCTGAGATCTCAGGGAAAAAAAAAAAAAACCATAACATCCAATACTCCAAGAAAGTATAAATAGAACCAGCCCAGACCTTCTTTCCAGAAGAGTACAGAGCCTGGCTTTAATATAAAATCCAAAATCAGAATGTAGGCTGGAAGAATGAGCAAAAATTTGAATCCCACCATAAAAAATAAAACAATCTATTACAGTGACAGGGGTACTCAAGTTACAAACCCTGAAAAAGAGAAAAACATTTACAATCAAAAACTCAAAGGAAAACACAGCTTGGGCACAAATTCAACTAGATTTCCTAAAAGACATTAAGCAAGAGTTTTAAAAGAGTTTTTTAATAAATGAAAGAAGAGTGTAAGAAGGTAAAAATAAACTTGAAAAGAAATTAGAGTTAAGGAAGAAAGAATTGAAAAAGCAATTAACAGCTTGGCACAAGGAATACAAAAACGTGCCCATGCCACAAACTCTCTAAAAATTAGAATGAACCAAATAGAAGTTAATGACTCTATGAAATAACAAGAAATATTAAAAGAAAGTCAAATAAATGAAAAGATAGAAGAAAATTTTAAGTATTTCATGGGTAAAAAAACTAACATGGAAAATGGATTAGGAGAGAATATATAAGGATCATCAGACTATCTCTACCATTCCCCCAAAGAGTCTAGATTTCATATTTCAAGAAATCCTAAAAGAAAATTCCTCAAACTTACAACCAGGAGGCAAAGTAGAAATAGATTGGTTTCCCCACAATAGTATGTGGCTTATGAGAAACAAAAGAAACAAAATGATCCTTACAGAGTTAAAATGTGGAATTGGAATAATATCTATTTTGCTTTAGTTAAAGTAAGAAGACAAGGAAAAAATCATGACCCAAAACAGAAGCAAAAATAGACTTAATTGAAAGAGATAAATAACAAAATTAAATTTTTCTGAAAGGTTTAAGAGACAATGAATTAATGTCAATAATAAACATATGAACAAAATGGAATAGCAAGAAAATATTTAAAGAAATCAAATGAGATACTAAGTGAAATAGATCATAAAAGCACAGTAGTGGAGCACTCCATTTATACCTTTAGATTTTTTTTTTAAGTCTAACAAAACAATAAACAAAAAAGGAAATGAAGGATGTGAATGGAAATTTTTAAAAGTTAGATATGATAACTCTGGAGATTATCAAATAGAAGTAGAAAAGATTACATATGTATATGTGAACATGCACACACACAACACCTGAGCTGTGCATGCAGACATTGCAAAAAACTGACCATGTGTCAGGTGATAAAGCACTCACAAACAGATGCAGAAAAACAGAAATATTAAATTCATATTTTACATATCAATAATGCAACAAAAATAATATTAAATGAAGAGCTACTAAAGAAATAAGAGCCTACATTATCTTTAAAGAGGATAAACTCTAGAATCTTCCAACCCAGGCATAAAACAAGAGTGTTCATTATTATCATTACTAGAAATACTAGCCTTTGCAGTAAGACAAGAAAATGAATTTGACTGAATAAGAATAAGAAAAAGAATACAAAACCATTGCTTTTTGCTGATGAGATGATGGATTCCTCAATGAACTCTAGAGAATCAGCTAAAATTAACTTAAACAATTGACTTGAGTAAAGTTGTAGGAGATGAAATAAACTCACAGAAATCTCTATTTCTGTATGTTAAGAACACAAAGCAGGAGGAAGAGATACAAAGTGATATTCTATTTGGAGTAATAGAAAGTATAAAATACTTGGGAGTCTATCTGCCAAGACACACATAGAAACTCTATGAATACAATTATAACATATCCTTAATACAAATAAACACAGATTTAAATAATTAGAAAATATTTATTCTTCATGGGTAAGCTGAACCAATTTAATAGACATGACAATACTGCCTAATTTATTTACTTATTCAGTGCTATCCCAATCAAACTATCAAAGAATTAGAGTACTAATAATAAAATTCATCTGGAAGGGGAAAAAAGGTAAAAAAAAAATATGAAAGGTATTGATAGAAAAAAAAAGGAAGCAGCACTAGCAATACAGGATCTCAAACTATATTACAAAGACACAGTCATCAGAATAATATGTTGCTGTGTAATAAATATATATGAACATATATGTGTAAACGTGTATATACATATACATAATTGGCTTTTCACACACATTATATGATTATATGTCTTTTTGAATAAATAAAACTTTATTTATTCACACAAATGTATGTATTTTAAAATAGACAAAAAGTTACTTTGGTGACCATATCTTTTGTTTACTTTGTGTTTTTGAATCATGATGCATCATATCCTACCCCACCCCAGTGCATATTAGCCAACAGAACGTGGTCACTCTACCCCTGGAATCACCCTGGGCACTGATAGGTGAGCTTTCAACCCCCTGTGCTTGGATCCAGGCCTCCACCTCAGTTTCTAGCCATCTCTAGACCTCGTTGCTACAGTATTCCACCCTATTCCTTTCTATTCCCTCTTTATGTTTTATCTCCCCTCTTTAGAATGTAAGCTCCTATAAATTAGAGGCAATTACAGAAGATAAAGTTGAATTGAATAAATTCGATAAACATTTGTTAAGTACCTACTATGTGCCAGTCATAGTGCTGACTGAGATACCAAAAAAGAAACAAAAGAAAGTCTCTGCCCTCAGAGAATTTACAATCTAAATAGATAACTTTGATTACATGAGAATGAAAAAGCTTTTGAACAAATAAAACTAATGAATCTCTGATAAGGGAGGGAGTGAAATGGGGGGGAAAACCTTTGCCTCAAATTAATCAGATAAAGATTATGTTGCAGTGCAACAATTTTGGAAAGCATTTGCAAGGCTACATAGAGATTGTAGCAGTCATTTCCCTTGTATTTACCACTTCTCTGCTTTCTAGAACCTTGAAAATACAAGGTAATAAAGTTTCAGCATACAGCTACCTTGTACACAGACAGATATGGAAATGGTAAGGTGCTAAGAGTCACATTATTTTCATTGATGGTATGATGATACAAATTCGTTACATTTCTATGAAGCAATTAATTCCCCAAGATCTCAGAGAGTTTTTGTCATTAAGAATCCCAAACCAGCTAGATTAAGTATCCTGCTCATTTTCTCCTATAGGTCAAGAACAAGTTCAGGTGTTCAACAGGTATTGAGATCTATCAGGGCCCTTACTAATAGGATCATAGAGTTGAAAGAGGCCTCTTGAAATCTCTAATAGTGAGTATAGTACAGTGGTTCTCAACCTTCCTGATGCCATGACCCTTTAATACTCATATATGTGGGTGTATCTGCATGTGGGCGAACCTGCCTGGAGACGGATAAAGGAGGATTGGCTCAGTTCCTAAGACCATCAGAAATATGTGTTTTCCGATGTTCTTAGGCGACCCCTGTAATCCCTGTGAAAGGGTTGTTCGACCCCCAAAGGGGTCACAACCCACAGGTTGAGAACCGCTGGTATAGTAGCATACCTGAGTTATTTCTCTCCTGTATACACCTTTCCCCCTTCATCAATGATTCAACAGTGCTACAATCATTTAAACAGATGGATTTGGGGCAGCTAAGAAGTGAAATGGAAGAGGCCCTGGGCCTGAAGTCAGAAAGACCTGAGTTCAAATTTGACCTTAGACAGTTACTAGCTGTAGAAACCTGAACAAATCACTTAATTTCTGTTTACCTCAGTTTCTTTATCTGTAAAATGGGAATGATAATAATAACACCTTCCTCCCAGGATTGTTAAGATCAAATGAGATAGTAACTGTAAAGTGCTTAGCATAATGACTGGCACATATGGCCATATCAATTGTGTGTGTGTGTGTGTGTGTGAGAGAGAGAGAGAGACAGAGAGAGACAGAGAGAGAGACAGAGAGACAGACAGAGAGACACACAGAGAGAGAGAGAGAGAGAGAGAGAGATGAGAGATGAAACACTTATTAAGCTTTTACTATGTGCTAAGGTACTGTGTTAAATGCTGGTAATATAAATTCCACCAAGCAAGACAGCCCTTTACCTCAAAGAAATTATATTTCTTTTGTTATTATTCATTTTTATGTCCTTGCTTTGTATATGACCACCGTCTGTCCCCCTTCCCTCCCAGAAAGCCCCCATATAACAAATAATATACTTAAAGAGAAAAAGAGTGTTGTTCTAAATATTTTGGTGTATATAGGAAATTTCTTCTTATCAATGATCTCCTTATGATATAAACCTATTTGCAGATTCTCTGGGACAAAGGGTCTGTTCATTTCCGATTCTTTATTTATGCAATTGCAAATTGCTTTCTGAAATGGATGTACTGATTCATAGCTCCAAACACAATAGTGTGCTTATCTTCCAGCTACCTTTACAATATTAACTCTTCCCATATTTTGAAATCTTTGCCAATTTCCTGAGGGTGAGGTGTAGCCTCAGGGTTGTTTTGATTTGCATTACTCTGATTATTAGTGATTGGAAGCATTCTTTCATATGATTATCAATAGCTTACAGTTCTTCCCTTTAAAAACAGTTTGCTCATATACTTAGACCACTTCTATGGGTAAAATTTTAACCTTAGAGCCAGGAAGATCTGGTTTTGTATCTGCTTCTGGCACAAACTGTGTTAAAACACTAGGCAAGTCACTTGGTGGCTCAGGGCTTTAGGCAACTACAAGCCATATTTCTAGAGGGATTTTCCTCTCTAAAATTCACAGGTGCAACTTCTAGTTTTATCTCTACAAAAAACCAGAGATACAAAGTTGATACAGTTTCATTATTAAGTGATTTCTATATATTTTCCAGGCAGAAAGAGAATGTGTTTCCTTTTATTATAAATAATATCAAAGTCCAATGTGAATATAGTTTATATCAAATAACTGCTTAGGAACTTAAATATTACATATTTCATGTAATAACAATAATAAATTTAATCAGGTTAAACTTTTATAGGAAAACTGTGTTTTTGTTCTTCTAACTATTAACTTTTAAATTTGAGAGCTTATTTCATGACAAGTCATTTGTGTCCTCATAATTGATAAAAGTATATTGTATTTGAGTGATATATGATCAGGCAATGAAAGATACATAATACATAAGTGCTGAATTGGAACAGTGTAAAAGGAACTATGAGATCCTTAATTCTTAAGTTTTCTGACTTTTGTGGGTTGAATTCACAATTTTGTCATTCCATTGTGTACCCAGCTAATCTAATTCTCCCTTCCTCCAATCTCCATAGAACCATAGTAACTTGTTCCTTGTATCAATGATAGGGCTAGGTTGTTGAAGGTTTTTCAGTCATTAATCTGCTCATTAATAAATAGAACTAATAATTGTACGTCTTATGATCTACATAACACTTCATATACATTATCTCATTTGATCCTCACAATAGCCCTGTGGGTTAAGCATTACATTATTATTCCCATTGTACAGATGGGGAAACTGAGGTTCAAAGATGATAAATGACTCACCTAACATCACACTGTTAGTATGTAACTAGGGGAAGGATTTGAACCCAGGTTTCCCTAATGGCATGTCTAGAACTCTATCCATTCTGCAGATATGTCAAGTAATGACAAAGTATCTCATGAGGAACTGCTTTAACCTTGTGCATTGATGCTGTCTATCCAGTTCATAGAAATAACATCTACTAGATCAGCGGTTCTCATCCTGTGGGTTATGTTCAATTTAAACATATCCTGCATATCAGATATTTACATTACAATTCATAACAGTAGCAAAATTACAGTTATGAAGTAGCAACGAAAATAATTTTATGTTTGGGGGTCACTACAACATGAGGAACTGTATTAAAGGGTCGTGGCATTAGGAAGGTTGAGAACCACTGTTATGCAGAAGCATTCCTATCCTATATATGAAAATACTCAGATGGTCTGACTGAGCTCCAAAGATATCTTTTGGGGCAGGGGTTCTATTTGATCTGGAAGGCATTGTGGTATAATAGGACAAGAAATGGTCTGGAAATTCAGGATAACCGATTGTGCTTCTCATTTGGTGACCAACATGCTTTATGAAGGTGGGCCAGGTACTTAGCTTCCCTGTATATTAGTTTCATCACTCATGTACCAAAAAGAGCCTAATGCTACCATTTACTGTTAATCTCCAAAGAAATGGGAAGACCCAGTGGAGAAAGATATGTAAAATACTTTCACAGTGGAAAAGTACCACACGATAACATTATTATTTACAATGAATATATTCAATTTGATTAAATCCATCCCATGTTTATTAAATTCTATGTACCAGGCACTATTTTAGATACCAGAGAAGCAAGACAGAAGTAAAGCAGCAACTAGCTTCAAAGAACTTGTATTTAATTTGGAATCTTAAAATAGAAAACAAATTGGCAGAATTCCTTCCTAGATAATATTAAGTCATGTGCCATCTTTTTAGCAACAATATTCTTTGGATGATGTTGTATCACGTGCAAGTAATGGAATGTTCCAATCTCTAAGGAATTGAAGTTGAGGCTTCCCCAAAGAATGATGGAGGAGTGAGTAGGAGGCAAAAAAATTATAAAGAACAATATTGCACAGAAGTATCACAAAAATTGTCATCAGAGGAATGAGTGATGAAAAAATGGCTGAGTGGTCATGTAGAGATAGAAATGGACAGTTCACAACTTTAATTGGTATTCATACCCTATCAAGAAAATGAGAGTAAGGCCCCAGCACTTCGGGTGGATCTCATATCAGAGGTTTATGGGAAGACATGGGCAGAAATCATGTAGCACAGGCAAGCACTGAATATAGAGTGAGTATTGCATTGGTAAAATCACAGATCCATTGAGCTGATGATGGAATAAAATGGAAAGTTGGGCCTATTGATAGCAAAATTTAAGTTCTTAGATTGGAATAAGTTGGAATAAGAGTAATTAACATTTACATGCATTTTATGTTTCATTAAGTAGATAATATAGGTGAAATAAATCTCTAAACTTCATCTAATACATGTCCTTTAAATGGTTGCCAAATTGTTGGGCAGAGTGAGTAAGGGGCCCCAATCTTCCCCTCATCTGAAGCTACTTTTGATTTATTTGAAATATTAAAGGAAAAAAAACACCCTGAAGGAGGAGTGAGAGCATATTGAGACAATATTTTCTACACAGAGTGATTGATTTTCCCATAAGCACGGTAGAGTCAGATAAATTTATTGTAGAGGAAAGAACTGCTACCAAATTTGGCAGAATAAAATGGTTTCCAATTATATTTTCATTCCCAGTATTGCCACTGGTGAATATAGTAGCATGGAATTATTCACTACTTCAGTGCCCCCTTGTGCCCATTCTGCTGTAACTGTATAATAAAATTCAGCACAGTAGAAAGAAATAGGGTTGGGGGTAGCAGGGAAGCAGAGGGAGATATAATTTCTGTCATCCAGTACATTTATTGAAAAGCAATGAATCAGTTCCGGAACAATTAAAATGCAAAATACACTTCAGTATTCTAAGGTAGAAAGTCTGTGATGAGACTTGTCATGATTAATGTTTGTAGTTACACCCCCAAAAAGGTGATGTGATTCTTCCCATGTGTTCTTAACCCAAAAGACTGAGGTTTTACAATTCTAGCTTTATCTGATTTCTTATTACTTACTGGATCGTATTTTGTTTCTTGGAAATGAGATACTTTTTTGGTTGTTTTTATAATCCTTTATGACTCAAAAATATTTGGAGAATTTTGATTTTAAAATATAGTGATATTTGGGAAAACTAATATATTCTTCAACAGATTATTGAGAATCTAATATACACAAGGCATTGAAATAGGAATTTTGCAGAATACAACTAAGAATAACATGGTTCTTTCCTACAAGAAACTTAAAATCTAGTACCAGAGGAGGCTAAGTGGTGCAGTGAATAGAGCACCGGCCCTGGAGTCAGGAGGACTTGAGTTCAAATGTGACCTCAGACACTTGACACACTAGCCGTGTGACCTTGGGCAAGTCACTTAACCCCAATTGCACTTCAAAAAGCAAAAAAAAAAAAATCTAGTACCAATGAAAAGACATAATCCAAAGATAAATATGATACAAAGTAAAAACATGGTAAGCTTTTTGTTTAAAAGTGGTAAACAAACTACTTGGAGGGTTCAACTCTCCAACGCTAGCTATTATTATTAACACTTTATGGCTAGGTAGACATAACAAATATAATGATATTATACATTGCAGAAAAAATGCTTTAAGTGAAGTCAGGCATTATTCCAGCAGGGATAATACATATTAAATAACTGTTTTGCTGACATATATAGTTCAGTCACTGAGACATTTCACTGGTGAACTTGGACACTATTGGTTTCTCTTCAAATAGGTGAGGCCCATTAATTTATTCTTTTGAGACACAAAAGGACCAAAGCTTGGGAATTAAAATTGCAGGCCATTGCTTTATTCTTGATATGCTCTCAGTCATTCTGTACTTGATTACAGAAAATAAAAAAAGCTAAAATAGGATAATAGTATGTTTAACTAAGGGGTTATCAACCCCAAATTTTCTGACTTAGACCTATGTAGCAAGGTAGTTACAATTTAAACCAATGCAGATTTGCTTGCCATCAATAGTTTTCTGTAAGCTATTTAACAGAAGTTAGAAAATGTTTCAGCATATACATATATATGTGCACATGAGGTAAAGGATTATTATTAAGATTATTGCTAAAGTGACAAAACATGCAAATACATATATTGATTGATTATAGATATAGATATGGCATAGTAGATAGAAAGCTGACCTCAAAGCAAGGAAGATCTGGTGTGATAGGAATAGAATTTTCCTGAAACACCTTCCTTAGGCCCCAGCTTCTTTGTCTAGGGGGATGAAAAGTACAAGTTGAGTGTAACATGGACTTCTCAGACTTGGTGGGTGCCTGAGACCATGTGAGTCTCCACACCCTGATCATTTACTGAAGGGTTCTTCCAGACAGATATGATGGGAGCCAGAAGCTAAGTGCCGCTCCATCCTCATTGAGTATCCTTGTTGAGTTAGGGCAAGAAACTTCCTTTGTTCAATGTCAGTGACTTGTGAGTGAGTGCCTCACTTTGTCCCAACATCAAACCTGAACCTGGAGGTTGCTAGCCTACAGCCTTGCCTCCAACATTTGGTGTTTAATACTACCTCTGACACATATTAACTATGTGAACATGCCACTCAATCCCTCACTGTTCTAGACAACTCTGTAAGAGTCCCTATCATAGACAGTTTTACAGATATACATACCTACTTGTGTATTGAATGATTCAGTGGGTGACTATCAATGGCTAAATCAATATAACCTTTGTGATCCAGTTATTTTTTTGGGGGAACAAGTTAACAATATAGCAGTTGAACAAAAGACTTTGTTCTTATTATTGATTACTCATGCATATTGACAAACTTCACCAATTAACCCTTCAATATCATTTGTTTATGAAGTCAGGTCTATTTCTAACCTATTTCAAAAGGTTAATAGAGGAGAAAGTTATATGCTGCAGCAGATAGTATATCTGGTATGAGAATTCAATAGACATGCTGCTCCTAGGTGGTGTAGTGAATAGAATGTTGGACTTGGGGCCAAAGGTCTGAGGTTGAATCCGGTCTCAGATATTGACTAATGATATAAATTCAGGCAAATTTCTTAATCTCTCTTAGCCTGAGTTTCGTTATATGTAAAGCAACGATAATAATTGCTTTATCTCATGGGATTACCATGAGGATCAAATGAGTATAAACAGATAGTGCTTTGCAAACATTAAATCATTTTATTTATTAGCTATTACTATTTTTCTATTAATGTTAATTTCTGACATAATAGAACAGCAAATCAGCATGGGAGAAGATACAGGAATCCCTGTAATTTTTAATCAATAAAAAATTTTGCCAGTAGAAAAACCCCCTGAAATTAAAGTCACTCATCATTTTCTTTGATTTACTCCTTAAGATGTATGTTTATATTTAGAGTATAAAACTGCTAAATTTTGCCTTCCAGAATAAGCTTTAAAAATATAATTATGTTATCATAAAAATTTTTCTAAGTGCCTGAGACTAAAATGAACACTTTCACTTAGTATTTCAAGAGCATCAGAGAAACCAAGAAGAGAGAAAAAAATGAATGTATCAGAGCATTACAGGGTTGTGATTTTGGGGTTGGGAAGCAGTCATGTGAGTTGCCTAGGGCTATGATTTCCCTGAAGTTAGCTTGTACAGAGGGGTAAAGAAGAAAAAAAGAAAAGACTCCAGTTAAACACAGTATACACAGGGCTGTTTGAAAACCTGATTTCAGATAAGGAATACTTACTTCCTTTGTCAGTCTGATATTACCACAGTGTAATCTTGAGTTCTGAATTTTTTTTTTCTTAATGTGCAAGAACCTTTGGATTTTTATTCAGCGTGTTCTTAAAAATTAAATGCTGCTATTGGTACTGTGCCAGTGTATCCTGGTGGGAAAAAAAAGTCAATCAATTGCTTATTTTGTCTACTGGCTGGGTGATAACATTAGTTGTATGATTTGACTGAATCGATGAGTTGTTTTGGTTTCATATGTTTACAAAAAAAAAAAAAGTGGAATGGAATAATATCACAAAATACCATCATCTCCAATGAATTAAAGTTGAAGCTTAGCCAGAGGAAAAAGAATAGGTGCATGCTACATGTGAATAGGCTGTAACATATTTCCAAAGAAGACTTGTAAAGGAGTGGTGTAAAGAGTATTATTAAAGACATATATTGATTAATATGGACAGATGTGAATGGGTTGCAAACTGTATCAGTGGAAAGAACATCCACATTGACTAAATCACAGATCTATTTGGAATATCAAAAAATAACCAGGAAAGAAAGTGGGCTTATCATCAGAGCCAAGATTGTAAGACTTTGCCTTTAAGCAGAAAAAAGGGCAGGAAGTTTGTCCTAGACTGGAGAAACTTGAATGACCTCTTAAAAAGACGGGAGTTGTGGCCTAAGGGTGAGGTCAGGGAGGGAGAGGAAGGGGTAGCTGGGGAGGGAAGATGTAGAGCTATGACTAGGTGAAAGAATGACTATGGAAGGAGGAATAGAGTTCCTGGGTAGTCATGGTTAGACTCCCAGTGATGCAGCAAATTGATGTGACATCTTGTCCAATTCAGAAACTGAGGGACCCAAACTCTGGCCAGGCCAGGAGTGGGAAAGGAGGCCTAGCCCTGACCCAGAGAGCCCTTTCCCTCTTTGTAAATGGTGGATTGCATGTCATTGGGCAGAAAGAGAGAAGTCTTAGGGAAGTGCCCTTCTTCCCATCCCTTGTTTAGCCTATGGGAAGGAGGTGGGGCAAGAGAGGAAAACAAGTCAGTGGAAAGGCCATGGTATCTCACCCCCTGCTGAAAGTCTGACACTTTCTAAAGACACTTCATTGTCTCCAATCTGGGGAATATTTTCTTTTCTCTGAAATTCTGGCCTCCTCAAATTCTCAAAATTTCCTGAGTCTAGAAGTCTGGATCTTTGGCAGTAGGGCAAGATCTGAATCTTGTTGAACTTCCCTATGAGTGGAAAGTAGGATATTTGAGGAATCTTAGTATCCTTTATGGTCCTGGCTGCCCCAGAGAGGGGAATATGATTTCTCAGGCCTAGGAGCTCTCTATTGCCTCTCAGCACAGACTGGACCAAGAGAGTAGAGAGAGGATGGGGTGAAGGCACTTTTGTCTGGGTAAGGCAAGGGAGGGAGCTTGCCCCTTAATCCCTTCTGAAAGGTCATGCGTTCTCTGAAACGCCTCTATCTCTACAATGACTATGATTTCTGTTTCAATATTTGCCTTGTAAGCTATTTACATTTTCTCAGAAGTGGTGGTAGGTTAGTGAACTTGGCTCCAGCGGGCTCCTGAAAAGACCAAGAAGCCCCCTGCCTATTCCGTCCTCCCTGAGACAGGACACCAGGGGAGACTCCTTTGGAATAGCCATGACCCTGAAGGAGGTCACATTTCAACAAACTGATTAAAAGAGCACTAACCTGGCAGTCAAGAGAACTGGTCTCTCAAGAACAATCATCTATTAGGCATTTACTACATGCCAGGCAGACACCGTGTTAGGAGCTGGAAATACAGATGAAAGTAGAAGCAGGGTACCTGCCCTCAGAGTGCTTAGGTTCTTTGGCACAGGAACATGATGGGGGAGGTCCTGAAGAAAGTCAGGAGTGCAGCCTGGGGAGCAGAACAGAAGATAAGGATGGCCTATGTGTCATCCTTAAAATGAGGTTTCCACAAGGAATATGCCAAGGAGAGAGAGAAAGGCCACAGAGGCAAGTTTCTCACTTTCAATGTGAGAAATAGTCCAGATTTTCTAGGGTGAAATGGTTTCTGTGGCATGGTAAAGAAAGGTCTGTTATTATAACATTATAATTAAAGCAAGGACTATAATAAAAATATCGACAATAATATTGCTATTATTCTAGTCCCTACTCTAACATTAACTCAGGGCTTTTGTTTCTCCCTTTATAAATGGAAGTTGGGTTCAGATACCTTTTATCATTGACAGTCTGTGAGTCTCTAAAATTTGGGCTACCTCAGAATCCATCTCAGCTCAGCTTCAGAATCAGTAACCTTGTTATGGGTCCTTGGGCAAATTACTTCCTTTCTCTGGAACCTGAGTTTCTTCCTCTATAAAGTCAAGGGGTTGGACTGGATGGTCCCTAAGGTCCCTTCTAAATCTAATTCTTTAAAAAGGTTGTTAGTTGTTATAGTTGGGTTGAGAGGGTGAGAGTGGAGTGAGGGTTTGCTTCAGGCCTCATTTAGTCCTCACCTCAAAAGCATCTGTTTGCAACAAAATTTATTGTTCTACACCCATTCCCAAGTAACTAGAGTTTTGGGATCTCAAGTATGAAGAAACAACTAATTATTCTTTATGACTGAATGCTATAGTCAGAATAGGAAGCTACCAAATGACCATCTTTCTTAGACAGCTTGCCATAGTGGATATAGACAGCCTTAGAACCAGGAGATCTGGGTTAAAATCTTGCCGCTGACACATACTGGCTATATGATTCTTCTCAGTGCTGTAGGCAACTCTCTAAAATTATATACCACAGAGAAGGTACCTACTTGCACTGGTAAAGAGAGTTTCTCACTTGAATGTTCCCTATACAAAAGAAATCACAGGTCCAGACCCTCTCAATGTCTCTTGGGGGGTGTGGGTAGCCTATCGAGAAGTGGTCTGTCCTGGGCACACATCCATAGGATGCTCCTTCTTCCCTCCCCCCAAACCCTGAGGGTATCTTTGTTGCCACTTTCCTAGAGTGTGGTCTGTGGTATTGCCCCAGGTGCAAAATCCTCAGTCATAGCTGTGACAGTCATGGGGTAAGGAGAATGATACTTAATGGAGAGCTCTTCCCTCTTACCCTACTCCATTAATTCCCTTGCTATCTCAAAAGATCTGAAGAAGAGCTCCAGCAGACCCAGTAAACTCCCTGTAAGGAATTTAAGGAAAGACTTAGACAAGAGCCGTATGAGAGCCGATGAGGCATGTTTGGGTTAGGATCCTTGAAGGAAGTACCCACTTCAAAAAGATCATTGATCTATTGAAGACTTGGGCTATTTATAAATAATAATCCATCCTAGCATAGAAAATCTTTTGTAGATGGAAACTATAAATACAATAACTACGCTAAAGTAAATGGAAAGAACAGGAACAACTATCAAAACCAAATGCAGACTTATAGTGACCAAGTCTGGCCTCAGAAAAAAAGGTATGAGAAAGCACATTCCATATTCTTTGGAGAAGTGAAGAGTCACAGATGTAGAACACTGGATAGAACATCAGAATGCTTCAATATGTAGGTTAGTTTTACTGAACCTTTTTTCTTCCTCTTTTTTATTCTTTCTTATAAGGGATGATTCTCTAGAAGAGGATAGGAAAAGGAGATAAAGTGGGAAATGGAGATCATGTCAAAAGAGGAGATATAAGTAATTTGTTAAAAGAACATTTTTTCCTTTTATTGCTTCCAACTATTCCTCCTGATCCTATGCTGGCCTCCAGGTGGAACAAGTACAAGCTTGCCCCTCTGTCTTCTTTATCTAAGCTAAACATCCCCTTCCCTCCTAGCCACTTATATAATTCAAGGCCCCTCAGCATCCTGGACACTTTTTTTTGGATGTTCTCTATGATGCCGATATTCTTAAAATGTGGTACCCAGAACATCAGCATACTCCAGGCCACTGTGATCTAAACAGTGCAAACAACTAAGAATCATCACTTCTTTATTCCTGAATGCTTTAACTTCTCTTAACGTACAGCTTTAAATGTCCATTAGCTTTCTTGGCTACCAAATCACACTATTGGCTCGTATTGAACTTCCAGCACATGAAAACTTTTCCAGGTGAGCTACTAATATCTAGATAGCGTTGTAAAGCACTTCACATAGTGCCCGGTACATAATAAATGCTAGCTATATGAATGTTAGTTCTAATACTAGTAATTGTCATAATTACTGTTATTATTAATCTCATCCTTATGAAATTGATTTGTTTCAACCCAAGTATATCACTTTACATTTATCACTATTTAATTTCATCCTCTTTGATTTGGCCCAGTGTTCAAGCCTGTCAAAGGCTTTTGGAATAATGACGTGGTCATTGAGTATATTTGCTATTCTTTCTACCTTTATGTCATCAGCAAATTTGACCAGCAGTTATTCAAGTCAGGAATAAGTTCTCTCCTCTTCCAAACTCTCTTGCTTGTTCTCTCCCTCACATAAATACACAGAATGGAGTCATCATTCTCTCCACCAATGAAGAAAGTCTTACGCAAATGGTTCAGGCTTGATACTGGGTTATGAGGACACTAACGTCTATTTCTTGGGTTTAGTCATTCACTAATTGTAGTAACATTTAGCTCATGTTTCTCTCTACCTTTACTATAAGAAGAACATAGGCCACTTTAACAAATGCTTTAATAAAAATCTAGGTTAATTAGAGCTATAGCATTCCCATTCAATCAGTCCTCATAAGGTATAGACTTGAGGCCATTTGGTATCTTCTGCATCTACCAGATCTACCAGCTTAGTGACCCTGTCAGAAAAGGAAAGAAAGCTAGGATTCTTATCGAATTTAAGTAAATAGGGAAAACATTGCTTGATGGCTTAGCAGCTTAGAATACTTTCCCTTGGGGAGGGTTAGGAGAGCTTAGATTTTGGTTCTTTTATATTGTCTTGCTTTTCTCATTGTTTAGTTTTTACTTTTAACTTTTCCTATAAATATTATATTTATACACACATATATGTATGTGTATATATATATGTAATGTATATATATACATAAGCACCCATATGTCTGTCTGTATCTCTATTTGTAAATATGTCAACATTTCTTTTCCACATAATTTTCTGCCTTATAGTATAAACTCAGTGTACTGAAGCAGTTTGGCCTTTTGTTGTGATCATAATTGATTATAATGATAATAAAAATAGGTATTAGATCTCAACCTTCAGTTTAGCAAAGCAATTAATTTTTAGCTAGTTGGTCATTAAGCTTCAGGTCCAAAGGAAAAAGAAGCACCCCTTCCCTGATTTGCTTACTTAGCAAGATAGTGTATGTACATTATCTTTGGGTACAGAGAAACGATAATGATTGTGATATACCCCACAGGCTGCAAGTATAGCTGAAAAGACTGTCATGTAACTCATTAGGAAGGTAGCTTTAGAGCAGTAATAAGAGGCTTTCAGTGCTGTTCTAATAATACAGGAGGATGTCAGTCCATAGAGGAGGCTAGGTGGCACATGGATGGAGTGCTGGACCTAGAGTCAGAAAGAAATTCAAAAGTAGCCTCAGACATTTGGTAGCTGTGTGACCCTGGACAAGTCACTTAACCTCTTTCTGAATCATTTTCTTCATCTATAAAATGGGATAATGATAGCATCTATCTACCATATGTGATAATTAAATAACATTTATAAATGTTATGTGATAATTAAATAACATTTATAAAGTACTTTACAAACCTTAAAGTGCTATATAAATACTAGTTTGTTATTAGTTTCTCAGAATGAATTGATTTTATTATAAACTACCTAATTTTTGAAAATGTAAACACTTGGATGTATAGTTTTCTTCACTGATTTTGTTTCAAGTTTAGTGCTGATGGTATGGTAGGAAAAGTGTTTCCTAGAGCCCTTACACATGTGCTGAACTGGGTTTTCCCAAGTTCCTATGCCACAGAACTAAGGCTAAGCTAGTTTTTTCCTTAAAAATAACTGAAACCATCCTTAAGATTTAACTGAATCATGGCACCAAAGGCTTAAGACTTGATGTACCTTCCTGATTGCCTGGGTACATAAAAGCCAAGGCATGAGGAGTTATCTAGGTTCTTCCCCAGCTTTCTGATAGATGGATCCTTGAGGGCAACAGAGAAACAGAGAAGCTACACCCAACTAAATCCAAAATGTAACCTTGCTGAATATCCTTTCCCTTTTCTGGCTAAGTAAGCTTCCATTTGTCAACTCTTCAGCGTTTCTAGAGTGCCTCATTTCATTCCAATCTCTGAGCTACCAGAATGGCTTGAATGAGGCTTGGCGTTCTATATTTGTACTCACTAATTAGGTAAGTACATCTTGAAGAATCATAGCCTTTTAAATTAGATTATAAGTCCTTGTGAGCAATGCTTATGCTATATGAAACATTCCCTTCCAAGACTATTCAAGATGCCAGGCCTTTGCTGAGCACTTCGCACAGCACTGTGTATACTGAGAAGGCACTTCACAAATGCTTGTGACCTTGGAAAGATTACTTGTTGACCTTGCAAAGAAAGCCTCCATGGATGCATAGATACTTGCTGAACCATGCAAGTAACCCTGTTTAAATTGAATAGGGTGAGGGAACAAAAATATGCTGCTTTTAAGAATCCTAACAGTTACAATGACTGCTCCTCTAAGGAAGTATGATACCAACATATAAAGTATACACACACACACACACACACACACACACACACACACACACACACACATCTCTAGCAACCCAATACATCAACTATAACTCATGTAATCATGACATGCCTTTTCAATGACAGCATATTTTAAAAAGGCAATCTGGGATTAAGAAGCTATGAGGTTCTTAACCTGTGGTCATTGATGTTTTTTTTTTTAATACTCTGATGATTGTATTTCAATATAATCATTTTCCTTTGTAATTATATGTATTTTATTTTATTCATTTAGAAACACTAGTCTGAGAAAGGGATCATAGACTTTACCATATTGTTACCATGATGCAAGAAAAGGTTAAAATGCCTTGAGTTCTATGGTGTTTTTAATATTTATGTTATGTTTATCATTCCTCCTGTATTCCTTTATGCCTACCAACCCCCAAAGAATCACTATAACATTCCCACTTTAATGATTTTAAAGATGAAAACATGCATTGAAGCCCTGCTTTGATGACCCTTCATGATGTGGCTACAACTTTGGGTTCTCAAAGACTTTGCCAACAAAACACAAGATCTGGTAGGGTGTACCAAGCTGGAAAAAACTGTGTAGAGGCCTGGTACTGGATTTATTACATCTCTGTGTTCTGAGGAGGACATAAGCCATGTTTGGAAAGGCTGGTATCAAGCTGTTGGCTTTTCAACCATAGCAACTTTTCAACAGCATCTAGTAAGTTGTAATCAAGTCTTGATGTACACCATAGCAGAGAATAGCCACAAGGATGAAATCATAGTACCGTGATATGTTGAAGTATGCAGCATCTGAAAGGTGAAATTGCAAAACTTAGAATCATAATATTTTACAGCTCAAAAGGACCTTTGAGATCTTCAAGTTCAAGTGAGTCTTTTCTATTTTCATTTCCTCTTGGTTGGTCTTGGTTCTTTTTCACACAGATGTCTTTTGGTTCAACTTACATTTATTTAATTCAACAAATATTTATTAAGTGCCTATTATGTGCAAGGCACTGTATGTGCACAGGGATGTATGTTATAGGTTTTATGTGTTTATATGAGCCATTTAAATATTTTTACTGTACTTTTAAAAGTACAGTTTTCAATAAGGCCTTGAAGTTTAGGCACATACATTATGCAGTGCGTGAAAAAAATGTTTCTTAAATAGTAAATATATGAATTGTTAAATTATGCATATTTCTAAACTTGGTGATTGGTGAACACTCTGGCATAGTAAAATGTGGCATTTAATTTTCATGAAACGAAATCTCTTTTAGTCTCTTAACTTTGTAAAAAAAAAAAAGTCTTCTGAACAGAAACTTTCTATGGTTGGTTTTAGCCTCAAGGTGATGTTTTCTTTTTAAAAACTGGATTTAAATTTGTGCCTGACTTATGGTAACTCATTATTACTTTTCCATTTACCTAATAGTCACACTTTGCTATAATTAGTTTTTTTTAATTCATGGAATATCATGATGCTTTACAAGCATTAATTAATTCTTCCAACACCCCTATGTGGTAGGTAAGTTATCCCCAGTTTGTAAATGGAGAACGTGAAAAATGAAGTTAAGTGACTTGCTCAAGGCCACCCAGTTAGTCATAGGTTGGATGTGACACTAAAACTTTCATAGACTTGACTTTGGTCCTATGCTTGCTCCATTGGATCACAAGTTGGAGGCAGTCCTGAGTCTTGCCTCAATAATAATCTTAGTTCACTGGCAGGTGATAACCATAGAGACAGAATAATCTTCAACTATGATGACAACATGGCAATAGTTATTTTCCTACTGTGTAAATAGATAATATCGAGGTTAAAAAACAAGCCCGAAACTCTTCCCCTTGTTGTGTTCCTTTGGAACTAAGCCAAATGAACTGGTGGGAATCAGAAATGCATCAGGGAACTCTGCCTTCAAACTGGTGGAAAACCTCAGAGAAAAGGAAATCGTCCCCCCCAAAAAAAGACGAAAAAAGTTGTAGGGTGAATAAGGGTGTTCCTCTGTCTGAGAACCTAACCAAGTCATTTAACCACTTTCAGCCTCAGTTTCCTCATCTGTAAAACAGGGGTGATAATAATAGCACCTGGATCCCAGGGCTGTTATGAGGAAAACTCAGATAATATTTGTAAAGTGCTTTGTTGTTTTCATTGTTATTATTATTGGTATCAGTAGCAGCAACAATCATCTGTCTTTTGATTAAAAAAAGACTGTGTAAATGACTTGAAAGTGAAGAAGTTCTTTAAGTCAGCAATGGATGATTTTTACACAAAAAAATGAATTTGAAACAAACCTCATTTACTTCGGAACCTTTGCTTTTCATAGTATAAGGATCTCTAGAGAAGTATAGTTTAATGAAGAAATAAAATCACTGGATTCATTCATTTCACATATTTTATTAGTCACTTTTTGTGCAGAGTATTATACTAGGTTCAGAAGTGTGGGGAAGAGATAGAAAGTGTACAGACATTATTGCTGCCCTTATGGAGTTTACACTCTATTAGAGAGATAAGGAACAAACACAGATAATTGTGTGATTCAACCTTCATGATAAGTACCACCTCCCCCAAAGTTATAAATTAGGTCTGAAAAGGAAGATCTTTGCTAATTAGGGATATTTGGGATGATCCCTTTGAGAAGGTGACAACTGATATGGAGAAAGGTATTTCAGGGAATGAAACCATGGATCAAGGCCCAGAGTCAGAAGGACAAATGATGAAATGGGGCTCTATAGAGAAAGCAAAGCGATTCATTTGAAACGGTGTGTGGGAGGGAGTAATATGGGAAAAAGAGAGATAGGGTAGCATCACATTGTTAAACATTTTAAATATCAGGGAAAGTATTTTGAACTTTATTTGGGAGGCAATAATGAACCACTAAAGACTTGCATGGAAGAGTAACATAACCAGATCTATGCAATTAATTCAATTTTAATTTAAAAAATGTAAGTGTCTAGGTGTTAGGAAGGCACTATCCTAGCTTCAAGTCTACAATACAATAACAAAATCATCTATACTATCAGGGAACTTACAGAAGGATATGGCATGTATGCAGATGAGTAAATAGAAGGTAATTTGAGTAGGGAGAGAAAGTAAATACTTGACGAGAAAAAGTTATATCTGAGCTAATCTTTGAATGAAAATAAAGATTCTGAGAAGCAGACATGAAAGGAAGTGAATTCCAGGTTTGGAGGACTTTATGAAGGAAGAAAGATGAAACTAGTGAAGGGAAGAAGTTAAAAAAAAACATATGTATGTACACACACACTATGAGTTAGTCTCTGAGGAGTCTGTTGGTTGTTTTAGAGATATTAGGGAGACAGAGAAGGTTTGAGGGAGTGACATGGTCAGATCTATATCTTTGTAAGGTTATTTTGTCAGCTATGTGGGGAAAATCTAGAAGAAAGAAATGGAAGCGAATGAAATAGTACAGGAGAGATATAGAGCATAATCTAAGTAGCGGACCTGTGAGCAGAGAGAAGGGTATGAAAGCAAGACATAGTGCAGAAATAAAATGAACAAAACTCAGAAATTGACAGGATGGAGGTGAAATTCAGGAGAAAGAAAAACATCAGGGTTGACTTGTAGTTTGCTTAACAGAGAATATGTAAGAAGAGAAGTGAAATTTAGAGGAAAGGAAGTTTTAGGAAGAAACTAGAGAGTTCTATTTTGGAAATTTCAGACATAGACAGGATATTCAAGAGAAGTTCATCAGGTAGTTGGTGATATGAGTCCAGAGTTAAGGACACTAGGGCTTTCTATGTATTAGGAGCTATCTTCACAGAGATGATAACGCTAAAGATTACTTTAGCACTAAGAAGGCTAGATTGGAGGGAGGTGAGAAAAGAGGCAGAAAGATCTGCTATGGGGCTATTTTAACTGCCTATGTAGGTGGTAAAAAGACTGATATTATTTGTGTGGAGGCAAGGGAAATAGAAAGAAGGCAATGGAATCAGGAAATGTTGCATAGGGGTGGCTAGGTGGCACAGTGAATAGAGTACTGGCCCTGGAGTCAGGAGGACCAGCCTCAGACACTTAACACTTACTAGCCCCTGTGACCTTGGGCAAGTCACTTAACCCCAACTGCCCTGCCTTCCCCCCTCCAAAAAAAACCCAAAAAAGAAATGTTGTACAGGTGGAAGAAATAGGAGTTGGCAACTGAGTAGACAGGAAAGGGAATAAAAAATAACCAAATGGTTGATAATTTCTTTATCTACTAGATAGATTCTACTAGACTTAGTTACCATACAGCAAAAATCTCAGAGTCTTCATCTGTGACATAAAAAGGCTGGACTATATGACCTCTAAGGACCCTTCCAGTTTTAAATCTATGATCCCATGAAAGTTAACTTCTGTATTATTAGAATCAACAGGTCTTTATCAGAATCGCAAAATTTCTGAGTTGGAAGGGACTAGAGAAGCCATCTAGTCCCAACTCACAGTCAGTATCGAATCTCCACTACAACATCCAACCTATCCTACTTTGACCTCTCCCCAGGTTTCAGTTATAATGCTACATAAAAACCTAGAGTAAAC